>JACRUU010000014.1:6765671-6810671 GCA_030449085.1 Kryptopterus vitreolus
TCATTTCTTTTTGTTTTTTTTTTGCCATAGTATAGATTTTGTAATGTATTGTGATATATAATCTAATTCATTCATTCATCTTCTACCGCTTTATCGGATCTTCCCTCGGGTCACGGGGAGTCTTTGTCTATCTCGGGCGTCTATGGGCATTAACGCAGGATACACCCTGGATGGAATGCCAACCCATCACAGGAAACACACACTCACAATCACACATTCATACACTAGGGACAATTTTTCAAGGTGTCAATCAACCTACCGTGCATGTTTTTGGACCGGGAGGGGAATGAGGAGGGGCGGAAACCGGAGAACCCGGGGAAAAAACCCCTGAGGCACGGGGAGAACATGCAAACTCCACACACACATGGCCGAGACGGGAATCGAACCCGGACCCTGGAGGTGTGAGGCGAACGTGCTAACCACTAAGCCACCGTGCCCCCTTCATGTAATCTAGTTATAATACCATATTTAAATGTATGGATCTGCTTTATTTTGATATTGAACAATATTCTTTTCTTATTGATTATTTCTTTGTAGCAACTGGGGTTCGGAGACAGACGAAGGCCAGTCGTACCATAATGGAAACTCCGACCCTCGAGGTTTCGGTGAGTCCCGGTGTCTTGTTAAACTCTCAATCGAGTCCAAACCAAGACATTTCTCACAATGTTTTCCTGTTTTTAGACAGAACAGTTTTATCATATCCACAATAGTTAGTCGATAGAGGATTTTACAGATAGTAATAGCTAGGTTGGAACGCACTTGAAGATAACCAATCATGTCGATGCATTTTTAATAAATAAATAAATAAATTAATTAATTAATTAATACTTTTTTTTTACATCTAAATGGATAGTGGCAGAGAACAACAAGCACAACACTGTGTAAAATAGTACTGAACTTCAATAATAAAATTTTGAGTATTTAGCAAAATCGATCTCCAATAGCGACAACATGCTATCAGTGGATGTGTATGCTACACTTGCTACTTCGGCTTACAGTTCCTTTTTTTTTTAATTCAAATTAGTCGAACCCAATTCTAAATTTGTTGCAACGTGAACGTTACACCAATATCACATGGACGTTTAACCAACGAAATGTGCAAAATCTCAAACCACCGGTGATTTTTAAAAAGTGACATCAGTAAGGAGCATTGATTGCTTGGTAATATAGCGGTCATGTGACATCGTCGATGGCCCAACCCCGACAGAGCAAACTTAGACATGTGACGTGTCAAAACGCTCGCCAGATCGAAATCTGCTTTGTCATGAGCACTACGGAAGGAAACCAAATGTCCTATAGACGTCCTATAGAATATAGACTCTATCTATATTCTAATTTTAATGAGAAATGTAAGTGAATTCATAACGCACTATTCCAATCTATAAATATTACTTTTACGCGTGTGTGTGTGTGTATGTATGTATGTGTGTGTGTGTATGTGTGTGTGTGTGTATATATGTGTATATATATATATATATATATATATATATATATATATATATATATATATATACACACACATACATTATTACTTTTTTTTTTTTTTCCTCCAAAGAGTCACATAGATTGGTCTTTATGTGATCATGCCTTCAGAGTCGTTCCACTCTGTCTCTGTACGAGAAGAAGGTCATAAGGAGAGGGAATGATCCTGCGCTGAGGAGCTGTGTATAAATTGTGTGTTGTTTTTGTTTTGTTTTTTTTTTTAACAATGTTCCAGGCCACTTAGGAATCGCTGTGCCAGATGTCAACGCCGCTTGCAAGCTGTTCGAGGAGCAGGGAGTGACCTTTGTTAAAAAGCCTGATGATGGTGAGTTTCTCTTCTCAACTGCCGTGTGTAGTTTTATTTGTCCATCCGTCTCTTTCTATTTCTCACCTTGTCTTTTGTTTAATTCTCACTTAATACACTTTCGTTATTTTCCATTTACTTCATCGTTTTTCCTTTCATTTTCACATTTTCGTTTGACATTTCCGGATGATTCTTCCCCTCTGTACAATTCCCCTTCTTTTTCCTTTTTTTTTAGGTTTGTTTATAACCCCTTCTTTCTCTTTTTCCCATGGATTTTCATTTTCTTCCACTTTCTCTCTTTCTCTCCTTCACTTCTTAGTTCTCTTTCAGCTTTTCATTCTTTGCCCTTTCACTTTTACTTTCCTTTCTACCCAATCTCTTTCTTTTTCTGTTCCTATATCTCATGTTTATACATATTCTTTTTCCACGCAATCACTTTCTCTCTCTTTTCTTTCTTTTGTCCCCCCCCCCTTCCCCATATACTTGGTTTCAATTTTGTTTTATCTGTACTTCTATGTTGAAATTATAATTTTTTTCTTTTTATAAGTCTAACTCTCTCTCTCTCTTTCCGGCATCTTCTTTATTTCATTTCACTCATTTCCTTGTCTCTTGTTTTTCAGGTAAAATGAAAGGTCTGGCTTTCATTCAGGACCCAGACGGCTACTGGATCGAGATCCTGAGCCCCAACAACATGGTGTCCATCACCTCGTAAAGACGCCGCCGCCGCCGTGATTCACAGAGAAGAGAACGAATGGAAAACTAATAATTGAGCCGTACTTTTGTGACCTCGCACACAGTACCCATTTTTGGTGGAATCGGAAGACACATTTGCGAGGTGCAGCCGGTGCTGAATGACCGAAAGAGCCGAGACGAGCCGACGAGCTTTATCATGAAACTGACACGATTAGACACTAATAATGAAACCCGCATTACAAGCTGACAGTACACGCAGCACTTACATGAACCGCTTTATAGTCATTCCTGTCCATTAATTGGCAATTTAATCAATTAAATGGCACACTGTATTTGTTTACGAAATTATATTTTATTATAAAGCTCTATTCTACGTATTAGCTCTATTAAATTAATAGTCGATGTGAACAATAAAATAAAATACTGCTTGTCAAATACTGGTCTTTTTTCTATATATATATATATATATATATATACACACGTGTGTGTGTGTGTGTGTGTGGTCTGGTTGACTGGATTATGGTCTAAACTTTACAGTGGAAACGTGTTTCCTAGTAAATTGGCCAGGGGAAATTATTATGGCGCAACAATATTGGCGCTGAATAAAATAAAGATAAACATTTGTGAAAAAGATTGAGAGAAATTTCCGATACTGCTGCTTTGTTTATGTCGTGTATTGAAATCTTCACGTTGCTCGGCGCTCCTCGTCACTAGGGGGGCGATATGATCGGTCGGTCGAGCGCCGACCTTTCTCTGAAAAACATCCTGTTCGGCGCTCGGCGCTGCGAAATATATAGATATATATATATATATATATATATATATATATATATATATATATATATATTTATATATATACACACATATGAAGGACTTTTTACTCTTTAACGGCTTCGATTTCATTAGCTTTACCGCTAAAATACTGATTTCAACCCAGAGTTGAAGAAAATACGGATCTTTCTTTTCTTGATTGGTAAGTACAGCGATTTAATACCATTATATGTATATACGTATACAGACCTGGATGTATCTTTATTAGACACGCATTTAGATTGCATTTCAAACATTCTGCGCTTTGTTTTCTCTTTAATTGTCTCCTTTTAATACACAATAAACGTTTAAATACGCAACATAGCCTCGGTATTCGCTGCGAGGTGAATTTACGTTATTTTCCTCAACCTCAACAGGGAGTTTCCCTGATCATGACATGTCCCGCCCCTTCATTTTGATTGGCTGCAACTTGTCCCTATTGCTGTCTGTCAAATCAAAGCAAGCACGCTATTCGTTATTCCTGATCGCCTGAAATCAAAATGGCGGCGGGTTCGTTTATATTCAATTCGTATCTTTGCGGTTTTTTTTCTTCAGTTTTATTTGGGTATTTACACATACTTGTATGAATAATGGTTTAATTATAGGTGTGTCTGCTTAAAAATGGATGCAAAAATATCCTCCCAAATGTATAATTCCGCTGGGATTTTGGGAATGTGCAACAAGGAAGTGCATGTGTCGGGTTTCAAGGTTGCCAGTCCCCGCGTTCAAATCCCTCCCATTATTCAACATGCGTTGAAATGAAAAGCCCTTTCATTTTATTTGTGTGTCTCCAGGGTTTTATTTTTTTTTTAAAGAGAGGCTTCTGGGACCTTATAATCATTGCATGCTTCTTAACATTGCTGCGATATACCAAGCAACAATTCCATTGTTCTCTAATATACATTTGACACGAAAAGCTTGTTCACATTTTTTTTGCAATTTGGGTTGCCAGGTTATACTCAGTGGCATCATTGGGGTGATAATTCGGGTGGCTGAAGTATTAATTCACAGTATATTCATCCTTTTGCTTCTCCAGCATGTATTTATGAGCTGAGTGGTCCTAAAATACATATAGCTATGCAATATTTCTGTCTTCGAACATTCATTCATTCATCTTCTACCGCTATATCCGATCATCCCTCGGGTCACGGGGAGCCTGTGCCTATCTCAGGCGTCTATGGGCATTAAGGCAGGATACACCCTGGATGGAATGCCAACCCATCACAGGGCACACACACACACTCACAATCATACACTGTGGACAATTTTCCAAGGTTCCAATCGACCTACCGTGCATGTTTTTGGACCAGGGAGGAAACCGGAGAACCCGCAGAAAAACCCCATGAGGCACGGGGAGAACATGCAAACTCCACACACACATGGTCGAGACGGGAATCAAACCCGGACCCTGGCAGTGTGAGGTGAATGTGCTAACCACTAAGCCACCGTGTCCTTTGTCTTCGAACAATTACAATAAAATAATATAGCAGCGATATCCGGGGGTCAAGCCTCTGAGGCACTGAAGGACACAAGGGCAAAGACAAAGAGCTTTTGGACTTGAAAAACTTGCATTCACTCTGTGATGTCTCTGTGTACTCGGTGTGCCATCATGAAGGCTGCATGGATATTGCCCCCTCCCCAGTGGCTATTTCATATATATTCCCTAGCTTTGCCACTAGGTGGTGCTCTACAAAGAACCATAAAAAGTTTTTTTCTTTGTGTAGAGCCATTAATTGGCATAGCTACGCAATCTTTTGGATTTATAGCCATTATATCGCGAGTTATAGCCATTTGTGTCAATGTGGCCCCGCCTACTTTGAACTTTTAGGTGAGGCGTTGCAATGCCGTGTAAAAAGTTCAATGTTTTTTTGATTATTATTGATAAGCTTTATGTACTGAACATTTCTTCACTGGTTTTGCCATGAAAAACCTCGGTTGTACGTTTTTAACAGAACTCATTTTTACGGACAAAGCGGACTAACGCGTAAAACTTCACAACATAAAACCGTCAATGAGGATTTTTTTCGCTTTGACCTAACGATTCCGTATGTGTATAACTTTTGAGTGTAGGATACATTTTCTACGTGGGAGAAAAAACAGGAAGCCATGGGAAGTTGTGAAACACCGGTAACCTGAGCTCCATCTCCACCATGCTGCCCTTATAATGCTCATATAACATAAAATAAAATGCAAAATCCTTGTGTATCAGGTCTGCAGTAAATAAGTGATATTAAACCAATGCTGTTCAAGATGATAAAAATCCCAAAAGTTTTTTATTATTATTATGATTATTATTATTATTTATTTATTTATTTATTTATTTTTATTTTTAATAGATGTGAGTGTCAGCCATGAGCGACAGCCACCCTCTTCGCCCGTTGAGCTCGGCGGCCGAGGTCGACCACATGCACCTTCTATCCGAGCAGCTGGCAGCGTTGGTGCCCGCAGAGGAATACAGCGACGTGACGTTTCTCGTGGAGGAAAAGCGCTTTCCTGCTCACAGGGTCATTCTGGCTGCTCGTTGTCAGTACTTCAGGTAACATTTTATTTATTTATTGATAAATCATTCATAATTCCTGTTCTGTAGAGGTCCACCTATTTCACAGATACAGATAACAGTCAGTGTGGATCGTACTTGATCGATCAATGTTTTTTTTTTTTAATGGATACTGTATTTTTAAAAATTAACATTATTACAAAAAAGTATGAAATCATGAAAATTTGCTCAATTTCATAGATAATTATATTACTAAATATTGAGGGGAGGGGCACGGTGGATTAGTTGTTAGCACGTTCGCCTCACACCGCCAGGGTCCGGGTTCGATTCCCACCTCGGCCATGTGTGTGTGGATGTTCTCCCCGTGCCTCAGGGGGTTTTTCTCTGGTTTCCTCCCGGTTTCCCCAGTCCAAAAACATGCACGGTAGGTTGATTGGCACCTTGGGAAATTTGTCCCTAGTGTATGAATGTGTGTGTGAATGTGAAAGTGTGTGTGCCCTGTGATGGGTTGGCATTCCATCCAGGGTGTATCCTGCCTTAATGCCCATAGACGCCTGAGGCACAGGCTCCCCGTGACCCGAGGGAAGATCGGATAAAGCGGTAGAAGATGAATGAATGAATGATGTATGACGTCGCACATGACGTCAGTTTATCGCCTCCTCAGGCTGTTTTCGTACTGTATAATGACACATGACCTTCTCAGATGGGTGACCTTCTCTATCTCTTCTGAGTCCTACTATCCACCACATACTGCTATTTACATGCTGTTCAACCTTTGTTTCATTTCCCCCAGAGCACTGCTGTATGGCGGGATGAGGGAGTCTCAGCCACAGGCCGAGGTCCGCCTGGAGGACACGCGGGAGGAAGCCTTCTCGATGCTCCTGCGCTATCTGTACACGGGCCGAGCTATCCTGAGCGATGCAAAGGAGGAAACGCTGTTGGACTTCCTAGGCTTGGCGCACCGCTACGGCCTGCAGCCGCTGGAGGCCTCCACCTGTGACTACTTGCGCACGCTGCTCAACGCGCAGAACGTGAGTCTGATCTTTCGACGTGGCCAGCCTGTATCACCTGAGCAGCCTCGCTGAAGCATGCTGTTCCTACATGGACCGACACGCTGTGGAGGTTCTCAAGTCCGACGGCTTTCTCGCACTCTCCAAGGTGAGCGACAAAAAGAAGCACTATACATATAGTTACTGATAGAGTAATATATCTATAGAGTATATATATATATATATATAGGTGTGTGTGTAATATATATATATATGTGTATATACTATATATATATATATATATATATATATATATATACTATATATTATATATATATATATATGTGTGTGTGTGTGATGTGTGTGTGTGTGTGTATAATGTATATATATATATATATATATATATATATATATATATATATATATATATATATATATATATATATATATGGTCTGTGTGGTATGTGTCAAATATGCATCAACAGTCATTGGAGGAATGCATATATTAAACTGGCTGTGTTTTGCCTGGCAGCAGTTTGATGCGATTTCACGACAATAGTCAACAAGATGTTAATGAGGAAACAACATTGGCTAGCCGAGAAGGAGAATAAATTTTAAAACGCCTTGCACATTAATCATAACTTATGTATGGGCGCATGTCCTTACTGTAACTTTTCTTCTTATAAATGAAAGGGAAATAAAAACGGATTTGCATATACTTTCATAAATAATCGTCTAGGTGTGTTTGCTTACAA
The DNA here is from genome assembly GCA_030449085.1 of Kryptopterus vitreolus. Taxonomy (NCBI): domain Eukaryota; kingdom Metazoa; phylum Chordata; class Actinopteri; order Siluriformes; family Siluridae; genus Kryptopterus; species Kryptopterus vitreolus. The sequence goes on from JACRUU010000014.1 coordinate 6,773,202, forward strand.
ACAAATAAACAAGACATGGGAAACATTTTTTTTTTAAAGGTACAGTTTAGGCGGTTAGTCTAACATGATATACAAAAATGTTTACACTAAATACATAAAAAATACATATAAAAGTGCATTTGTTTTCTTAAAAAAACAAATGCAAAAAAACCAGTAGGATTAACTTTTAATTATGACCTTTCAGTCTGCCCTGCTGACGGTGGTGGGGCGAGACTCGTTCGCAGCCAGCGAGAGGGAGATCTTCCAGGCGCTCAGCCGCTGGTGCAAACAGAACAGCGAGGACCCCGGTGCACGCGAGGTGATGTCAGCGGTGCGACTGCCCTTAATGAGCCTGACCGAAATGCTGAACGTCGTCCGGCCCTCGGGCCTCCTGAGCGCCGACGAGCTGCTCGACGCCATCCAGACCCGCTCCGAGAAGAGGGACATGGAGCTCAACTACCGCGGCATGCTCGGTATTTACTGCGTCTTCAAAAAAACGAATGATGGAATATTAGGCTGTGTTTTGGGGTCGTGTTGTAATCTGAAGGATGGAGGTGTATATTTGATGCATAATTTATGCATTCTGAGTTATTGACGGTGTTGGAGTTTGATTCTCCTGCTAAGTTTTATCAAAATTATTTGCTTGTAGGATATTTCTGTGCTAAATTAAACACCCCCCCCCCCCCCCCCCCCCCCCCCCACGTGCTTTATTTGGTTACAGAAATCACCATCGTAAGAAGAACGTTGTGATATGACGTTTTGGGGTCATGGTAGAACTTAAGTGTTTGGAGTATACACATAACATAAAAGCAAACAGCCCTCGAGTACCACTCATCATTCTTGTTTGTGTTTTACTTTCTTCTATTCCTATTTTACTCCATGTTCGTGTTTATAAAAAACACCGCACACCTCTAAACTGCTTTCAAGAACCCACTTTTATAAGCATCTAGAAGTCTAGAGGTCGTTGTCGTTTGACTTTCAAAATTGATAGAACCCATATATATAATATGTGTACATCTATAAAAAAAAGAAGTCATTTTTACATCATTTGCAATGCTTCATGAGTCAAGTTTCATTAGCATGAAAGTCGGTGTGTATCCGAGAGGGGAAAAAAAAAATCACCTACAATGTGCAAACACTGCCCCTATTGGTCAACACTCAGAATTACAGCCTCCATGATTTGAGTACCGGTACTAATAAGTATCGTATAATAGGTATCGTTTTAAAATGCAGGGTATCGCGATACTTTTCTAGTACAAGTATATTGGGCAACACTAATGTCTCTTTTGAAGGAGCATATCCCTTGGAATTTCAGTGCTGTGAACTTGTGTGTGTGTGTGTGTGTGTGTGTGTGTGTGTGTGTGTGTGTGTGTGTGTGTGTGTGTGTGTGTGTGTAGTGCCCGAAGAGAACATAGCCACAATGAAACACGGAGCCGTGGTAGTAAAAGGGGAGCTGAAGTCGGCTCTGCTCGATGGAGACACTCAGAACTACGACCTGGACCATGGCTTTACCAGGCATCCAATAGAAGAGGACGGACGCAGCGCAGGGATCCAGATACGTCTGGGCCAGCCATCTATCATCAACCACATCCGCCTGCTCCTCTGGGATAAAGACAGCAGGTACAAGAAAACATGTTTCAACGCCTCCCGGGTCTAAGGATTGATGGTTTACTTCGATGCGTGCGTCTTTCTTAGAGCTTCTCCGAAACCCAGTGCTTTTGTTTATTTAATTCGCAGCCAGTACGTGATTCAGATTTTTAATAAAGCATTATACGCTTTACAGTCAGCCGTGAAATCGCACCTTCTAAATGGAAGACTTTTCTGTTGTGGTGTATAAAAATGCTTTATAGGTCTACATCCTCTATAATGTTTACATTTTTAATTTCCAGCTTATGTCTTTTATTGTATCATAAAATAGTTCCACCAATTTCCAGCACTTATGTTTTTACACTAGTTCCTTATCACAGTTACATTTTCATATCTAATAATAAACTTAATCATTATCTAATGTCTGTGATTTGTAAGATGATGCACGTTGCTTTTTAATGTTTTGGACAATTCCAATATGATGGTACGATTAAAGGAAGAAAAAAAAAAAATATATATATATATATATAGTATGCAATTTTGTGGTTCAGAAACACAGTATAAAATTTTAAAAAAGCGATTAAAGACATTGTAATTCACACCCTTGGTGCTTTCAATGTTTTTTTTTTTTTTATTTTGTTTATTAAATTAATATTCAGCCTCCAAAAAAACCCTAAAAAGTGTTCTATCCTCCACAGATCGTACTCGTACTACATCGAGGTGTCTATGGACGAGCTGGATTGGGTGCGAGTGGTGGATCACTCCAAGTTCCTGTGTCGCTCCTGGCAGAACCTCTATTTCCAACCCCGGGTTTGCAGGTGAACGTTATTTTACGCAAAGGAAACACTGCCACCTTGTGCCCGCAAGTGGCGCAGCAACGTGGCTCGAAAAGAACAGGACTAAATGATCAGACATGAAATCCATATACATAGTATGCGCTGCTATTATTGAGATGAAAATAAAATAAATGTATGAATAGATATTGAATTTTTGTTGAAGGGTAATAAATTTCACCCACTGTATGATTAATGCATTCACTAACGTGTTGCCTCATATCACAGGTTTATCCGTGTTGTTGGAACACACAACACCGTAAACAAGGTCTTCCATCTGGTGGCTCTAGAGTGTATGTACACACAGCGGCCCTTCATCCTGGAAAACGGCCTTCTGGGTAACCTGGTTGATATTTATTTATTTTCTATTTTGACTTACAATACAATATAAGAGTTATTTATAGAACAGTTGTCTATAATAAAATGACCTGCCCAGTCGCCACCACTAAATCCTACTGTACTGCTCTGGGATGATGTGGATCTTACCAGAAAAGTATTTTTCAGCCGTATGTTTAGAGAAACAAACTGTCCAAGAGTCTATAAAGCTGTTGTTCATGTTAATATTTCATCAGAAAAAACAATGTGATAGCTGTGTGTATATATACCATTATAGACTCCTGTTACCCAGAATTACTTCATCTAGTCCCCAGTGAGAACGTAGCGACGGTGCAGGCGTGTGCGAGCGTGGTGGAAGGCGTGAGCCGCTGTCGAAATGCCCTGTTAAACGGAGACACGAGCCACTACGACTGGGACTCGGGATACACATGCCACCAGCTGGGTTCCGGAGCCATCGTCATCCAGCTCGCCCAGCCTTACCTCCTCAGCTCCATGAGGTACAATCACATCACAATCACATACAGCCACCATTCTGATGTTCTACAAAAGAAATGAAATAAATAAGCCGGAAAAAGTCGGAGACACCAAATGCCTTGAAACATGGTGGATAATATTAGGGAAAATGAAAACAAGAAATAATTTTGTTCTGTTGTGGTTGTTTGTAGGTTGTTGTTGTGGGACTGCGATGAGCGAAGTTACAGTTATTATGTGGAGCTCTCCACTAATCAGCAACACTGGGTCCGAGTGGTGGATCGCACTCGAGTGGCGTGCAGGTGGGTTTTATATATATATATATATATATATAATATATATATATATAAGTATGCAATTTTGTGAGTTTCACAGTGCATGCTGGTGCTTGAAAGGTATCGCGATACCCTTCTTTTAATGACAAACGTCGGATGTTTATTAATAAATAAAAATAGTTACATTTTTTTTTTTTTTGCTATAGTATCGATTTGTAATGGTATCGTGATATTTAATGCATATATCGTATCGTGACAACACTGCTAGGAACAAAAGTAGTGGAACAGCTAAACTTTTCCCCAGACTGCTCTCCAGGGGTGCACACATTTCGTCTTTTGTAGGCGCTAGCATTTACGATTCCCCTTGAACTAGGAGAGCCAAACCTGGTGACAATGGCGAAGCTCCATGAAACATGTGCTCTACATGGTTTGGAGTGGAAGATGCTTCTCCAGCTGTAGAACTCCAATGAACATGTTTGGGATGAATGTGAACACTGATCGCACCTCGAGGCCTCCTTACCTCACCTATGTCATGAGCACAAATCTCAAGTTTCCCCAGTCAGGTGTGCACACGCTTTCGTCCCAGGCAGTAAGCGACTTACCCGAGCTGTTTTTTTTTTTTTCTTCTCTTTATCTGCATAGGTCATGGCAGACTCTGCGCTTCGAGAGACAGCCAGCTTCCTTCATTCGCATTGTGGGGACACACAACACGGCTAATGAGGTGCGAATGAGATATTCCTCTCTAATATGATGACTTGCAAAATTGAAATTATAATAGCAGAGAGTGATAATTCATACACTTGTTGATAAATGTCAACAGATGCATATATTAATTAATTAATGAACTATGATGAATTATCGTAAATATGGCATATATAGGGGCACGGTGGCTTAGTGGTTAGCACGTTCGCCACGGACCAGGTTCGATTCCCATCTCGGCCATGTGTGTGTGGAGTTTGCATGTTCTCCCCGTGCCTCAGGGGGTTTTTTTTTCTCCGGGTTCTCGGGTTTCCCCCCCCTGTTCCAAAGACATGCACGGTAGGTTGATTGGCACCTTGTAAAATTGTCCCTAGTGTGTGTGTGTGTGCCCTGTAATGGGTTGGCATTCCATCCAGGGTGTATCCTTCCTGGCACAGGCTCCCCGTGACCCGAGGGAAGATCGGATAAAGTGGTTAGTTTTTTAGAAGAGTTGAATGAATGAATAATTGACATATAGATATATATATATATAGATATATATATATATATATATATATATATATATATATATATATATATATATATATATATATATTGCGTTCTCTGTGCAGCGTGCAGTCTCGCGTGTTTAAAAACAAACAGCACGTGGTGTCAGTGATTGGCCTCTAGAGGCCGCTCTTGCAATGACACTATCTGTATGGATTGTTACCAATAGAGCCTAATACAGGGGTAGTATAGTAGGAGGCTAAGAGCCACATCATACACATGGGTACACATGAACATCACCCCATTCCCATTGACGCATGTTATGTGAAAGCTCCCAAAGAGCCGCATGAAACTAGTTACCCGGGAGCCACGGGTTGGCCAGGCCTGGCCTAATAGTTAATTAATTGGTCGACCTCTGATAGTTAATGTTTTGACGTAACATATTAACCAAAATTATAAACGTGGGACAAAAAATATAATGTAGAAATTCCTAGAAATATGGAAATATCATAGAAATTCCTGTGGTTAATAAAAAAGTTTTGTATTTTTTATTAATTAAAGAATGATGCACCGTAGTTTTCCTTTTTTCAGCAGTCTCTTTCCCCCCCCCATCTTTTTGAAGAATGAAAAAAGTAAATAAACCACTTCAAATGAGGAAAATTATTGAAAGGAGCAGTCTATATTTTCCCTTTATAAAATAGTATAGCAGTTATCCTGTTGGCCTCAAACCCCAAAAGAACCTGCATGTTTAATTTCCACCCTCTGTTTGTTTCTCACTCCAGGTGTTTCACTGTGTGCACTTTGAATGCCCTGCTCAGCTAGACACCGAGGTCAAAGAGGGCACGCCAGGCTTGGATCACCCCAACCCAAACCACAGTACCCAGCATGCTCAGCACTCCCAGCCACAAGGCCTCTCCTCCCAGAGATCCTCCAATTCATCTTTGCTCACATAGGAATGTGAATCTTAGGGGTTTTTTTTTTTGTTCAAACACACCCCGGCGCTTATGTCGTAGGTTTGTGTCCCTGCGTCACGTGCTGCTAATAGTATCTAAAAATATATATATTTATAATGAAGGTGTTTAGTTGTAGTAAAACGGAATGATGACGATGGTGGTATTTATGAAGACTTTGCTGTATATAGGCACTTAGTTTATTCTGTTCCATCTTACTACATAATCTTCGACGTCTTTTTATTGTGGGCAATTTCCTAGAATGTTTTTCATCAATTTTAATGAATGTCTTTTTTCTTTTCTTTTTTTCTCCTCTGTCTTGGACGAATGCATGATATTAGAAGTGAAAATAACAAAATATGAGTATTGTGTTCTTTTTTTGTTGTTGTGTATAATACAAATAGTAGGCAGTAAGACACAATAGTAGAAAAAAAAACGAACAAAAAAAAACTGGAGACTTCCAGAGAATGTAGAAAAAAATAGAACAGGGTAAATGAGCCGTGTGTGTGTGTGTGTGTGAGGAACACTCAGAATTGTTTTACACTGTTCTTATTTGCTTATAGACAGGGTAATGAGATTAAAAAACTAAATTACAGGGTGGTAATTTCATATAATGTTAAGAAACTGTAAAACACTTCGTTCCTGTTATTGCTTATATACAAGTTATAGCAGGTGGCACCAACGTCTTTGTTTATTTTTTTGTTGTTTTGTTGCATAAGGCAAAGCACAAGCTGCACCATAAGATGTTCATGAGTCTAAAAAAACTTTAATATAACTTAAAAGCCTGTCATTTCCTGGATCGTGATCTGATCTAAACGTATTCGGTTCGAATCGGATTGTGTACCTGTTTTATTCTTGCCTTTTGTAGCGTATTGTATAACTGCGTAGCCAGATGTTTGATCGAATGAAGACGGAGATCCTGTGGAAAATCATTGCACTTATGATAGTCTACAATTAACAATAGTCTGTGTATAACAGCAGTTTCTATTCAGTCCATGGTTTGATTATTAAACGTTCTGGAAAATGGTTTGTCGTCGCACTTTACAGTGTCTGGAGGTCAAGTCTGAGGTAAACACTCGGATAAGGTTGTCAATGAGTAATTGAATGTGTACAGCTGCTCTAACATAAGTGATAAGGAGCCTTTCACCCCCTTTTTCTCTCCACCCTTCATAAGATTCACGATGAGATCTTGAATCACTGGTTTTAATTCGGCTAAGACCATGAGGGTGGTTTTGGGGTCGAATCCCTTCGTTGCACACAGCATGGAAAGTGCTCAGGAAAACATTTCGCGTGTCGTTAAAGGAGTTTAAAGGACGCTGTTTTAATTTTATATATATATATATATATATATATATATATATATATATATATATATATATATATATATATATATATATATATATTTGGGGGAAAATCTAAAAGATCGATTTTTTTAAAGCGAAATTAAGTTGTTGTAAATGCATTTCAGGGTTGTGTAACTATTTAAATGGAGTAAATAATGAATTTGAAAATACGGGGAAGGTTATGCCGACAATTTGGAGACGGGTTTTTGCCGGGATTTATTTAGTTGTTTTTTTATTTATTTATTTATGTGTTCTACACCTATTATATTGAATAGTGAATTTCGAGACCCGGTCGTTGTAAGTTTCCTGTAGTGTAGTGGTTATCACGTTCGCCTAACACGCGAAAGGTCCCCGGTTCGAAACCGGGCGGAAACACGCTTTTATTTATTTTAACATAAAAATATAAACACGTGTCTATTAAACGTATTTAAACATCATAATTAATATACGAAACGTCTAACGCTTTTTATCAATTTAATTTAGTTCTATACTGTTGAAATGCTGTATTTAGGATTATCCCAGTTGTGGGACCATTCTTTGTATTAAAAAGCACTCCCGAATATCTTCATTAGGAATATTATATTAAAGTTTATAAAATATACATAGACGAGCAAATTTTATGCAGGACTTGATAAGGAACATGTGTTGCTGTACCAATTCTTTTGTAGCCAACTTGTTATATGGTAAGAACCACTAGATGGCGCACCAAACTGAAACTGGGGTTTTCTCCAGAGGTTCCTAAATTCTGATCCACCTGCCCTAATGGTTTGTTTCGACCACAGCAGCCGAATTCTCCTGCCAACACTTCAGCAGTTCTTATAGGCCACAAGTGTGTATGATGAACGCTAAATGTTTAACTATAATGTAAGGAGTCTCCAGTGTCAGTAAGTTTTCCATGAGGGAGGAATTTTTCAGACTATAATATGTGTGTGTGTGTGTGTGTGTGTGTGTGTGTGTGTGTGTGTTCCCGTTCGCCTCACATTCGGCCGGGTTTTCTCCGGTTTTTTTCCACGGTTTCCACCCCGGTCCAAAAACATGCACGGTAGGTTGATTGGTACCTTGGAAAATTGTCCCTAGTGGGTGTGTGTGTGTGTGTGTGTGTGTGTCTGGATTCCATCCAGTGTGTATCCTGTGTATCCTGGCACAGGCTTCCCGTGACCCGAGAAGATCGGATAAAGCGGTAGAAGATGAATGAATGAATGTTTACTTATATAGAGCGTTTATTTATCTTTATTATTATATTATAAAGGAAGACTTGATATTAGAGGGCTACGGTGGCTTCGTGGTTAGCACGTTCGCCTCACACCGCCAGGGTCCGGGTTCGATTCCCGTCTCGGTCATGTGTGTGTGGAGTTTGCATGTTCCTCCCCGTGCCTCAGGGGGTTTTTCTCCGGTTTCTCCGGTCCCAAAAACATGCACAGTAGGTGGATTGGCACCTTGCAAAATTGTCCCGTGTGGGTGAGTGTGTGTGTGAATGTGAGTGTGTGTGTGTGTCCTGTGATGGGTTGGCATTTTATCCAGGGTGTATCCTGCCTTAATGCCCACAGACACCTGAGATAGGCACAGACTCCCCGTGACCCGAGGGAAGATCGGATAAAGTGGTAGAAGATGAATGAATGAATGACTTTGATATTATTATTATAGCACACTCTTGCACATCAAATCTACTTCTAATGTAAACGGGAATTCAGTGACACTCAGATGAGGATCCTGATTGAGTCTGGTTCCTCTCAAGGTTCTTCCTCATACCATCTCAGGGAGATTTTCCCAGCAGCCGTCGCCTCTGGTTCGCTCATTAGGGAAAAACTTAAAGGCACTAAACTTATACATTCCAACTTTATAACCTCTTTATCCCTGTAAAGCTGCTTTGGAACAACACGCATTGTTAAAAGCGCTCTACCGAAACACAACTGAATTGAAGTACAGGCACCTTGTTAAAGCTTTAACACGGATTCCGCAGATCGATGTTCTGAGGAGGAAACATCTATCACTGCTTACAAAAGCCACCTAATTTGTCGCTCACAAAAGTAAGGGGGTCCATCTTGTTTTTGTCTACAGATTTTGAAATTAACGCTAAAACCTACGTTCAAGAACATTCTTCATAAATAACGCAACATTCATCAAGCATAAATAACCGTACCTACGTTCTAAGAACGTTCTAAGAACATTCTTCCAATAACATTTTCTACCAACATTGAAACATTCATCAAGCTAATAACGTACCTACGTTTAAGAACATTCTTCTAATAACATTTTCTACCAACATTAAGGCAACATTCATCAAGCATAAATAACGTCGTACCTACGTTCTAAGAACATTGTTCTAATAACATTACCAACATTCTACCAACATTAAGGTTCTAATAACATTTTCTACCAACATTAAGGCAACATTCATCAAGCATAAATAACATCGTTAACCAACATTACCTACGCATAAATAACATTACCTAGTTCTAAGAACATTCTTCTAATAACATTTTCTACCAACATTGTTCAAGCATAAATAACATCGTACCTACGTTCTAAGAACATTCTTCTAATAACATTACCAACATTAAGGCAACATTACCATAAATAACGTCGTACATTAAGAAATTGTTCTAATAACGTTTTGTTAACCAACAACATTCATCAAGCATAAATAACATCGTACCTACGTTCTAAGAACATTCTTCTAATAACATTTTCTACCAACATTAAGGGAACGTTTTCAAGCTAAATTAACATGTCGTACCTACGTTCTAAGAACATTGTTCTAATAACATTTTCTACCAACATTAAGGCAACATTCATCAAGCATAAATAACGTCGTACCTACGTTCTAAGAACATTGTTCTAATAACGTTTTGTTAACCAACATTACGGCAACATTCATCAAGCATAAATAACATCGTACCTACGTTCTAAGAACATTCTTCCTAATAACATTTTCTACCAACATTAAGGGAACGTTTATCAAGCATAAATAATGTCGTACCTACGTTCTAAGAACATTGTTGTTCTTTTGTTGCTCCGAGGTTCCACTTCTGAGGCGCAATTCTTTACATGTTAACGGAATAGCACTGATCATACGCATTATATATATTTGTAATATATATCATCAGGATGATAGGGGCGCAGTGGCTTAGTGGTTAGCACGTTCGCAGGGTCCAGGTTCGATTCCCGTCTCGGCATGTTCTCCCCGTGTCTCAGGGGGTTTTTCTCCGGGTTCTCCGGTTTCCTCCCGGTCCAAAAACATGCACTGTAGGTTGATCGGCACCTTGGAAAATTGTCCCTAGTGTATGAATGTGTGTGTGTGTGTGTGTGTGTGTGTGTGTGTGTGTGTGTGCCCTGAGATGGGTTGGCATTCCATCCAGGGTGTATCCTGCCTTAATGCCCATAGACGCCTGAGATAGACACAGACTCCCCGTGACCCGAGGGAAGATCGGATAAAGATGAATGAATCAAAAGGATGAATCTTTTGTTTCCGTAGCATGACCTGACCACCGTTCTCTCATACACTGACCTGAGAGGATTTATTAGATTATAAGAAACGAATGCAAATCAATAAGAGTTTCCTCTAGTATGTAATGGCTCAAAACACACTACATGATGTGTTTGGTGTTCACCTCCCACACACACACGCTTTTGTTATGTAAAGTTGTAAAGGCTTTAGAATTAATGTATTTCGCTAGCGCTCCGAAGCCTTTTCTTAAATACATGTCTCAATAGCGTTGACCCAGAACTTGGGCTTTCCCTTTTCTTTCCCTTGTTGTGTAATTACTGTGTGAATACAAATTGGTCGACATGCTCCTTCTATTGCCCTTTATAATTTGATTCAGAAAACTAGCCTGAGAGTCACGTAGCATTTAGCTAGCTTGACTTGTGTCAGAGAATGAACGTAACTAGCATTACATGCCACTTAGTGAGGTGCTACTTTTAAGTTTCTTTTTCTGTGGATACAAATTGTTCGACTGTTCATCATGTTCCTCCGCTCCCTCTTTATATTTTGATTCAAAACGGTGTCATGTAGCATGTATTTAGCTCGGTTTCTGTGTTAAGAAGCTCTTCAATTAGCTGAGCACAACCGGTGTAGCATAACCTGCATCTTTCGCTAGCTACTAGTGTTATCTAGCTATTAGTTTGGTCAGATTGTCCTGATGAAAATTCATATTTAACATATATATATATATATATATATATATATATATATATATATATATATATATATATATATATATATATATATATATATATATATATATATAATGGGGCACGGTAGTTTAGTGGTTAGCACATTCGCCCGTCACACTCACACCGCCAGGGTCCGGGTTCGATTCCCGTCTCGGCCATGTGTGTGAGGAGTTTGCATGTTTTCCCCGTGCCTCAGGGGGTTTTCCTCCAGGTTCTCTTCTCCGGTTTCCTCCTCCTGGTCCAAAAACATGCACGGTAGGTTGATTGGCACCTTGGAAAATTGTCCCTAGTGTGTGTGTGTGTGTGTCGTGTGATGGGTTGGCATTCCATCCAGGATGTATCCTGCCTTAATGCCCATAGATGCCTGAGATAGACACAGACTCCCCGTGACCCGAGGAAGATCGGATAAAGCGGTAGAAGATGAATGAATGAATGAATGAATGAACACACACACACCACACACACACACACACACACACACACACACACACACACACACACACACACACACACACACACATATATATATATATATATATATATATATATATATATATATATATATATATATATATGAACATTTTCCAGATTTGTGTCTCTAGTTAAAGTTGTTGTCACATTATGTGAAAATAGCCAATTGCTTGTTAGCATTAGCTTAAGTTTTTGCTCCATATTTGTTTTTACTTATTTTTACTACTTCTTTTTACTTCAAAAGTTGATCTACAAGATTGATCATTTGCTATTTATATTTGGATGTTGTGCTAAGTTGTGCTAACTCTAACTCTCACTTGAGGATTTAGTTGAGTCTTTTGCTATATTCAGTCATACCATGTTCATTCCTTGAGAAGTCAGCAAAATATCAGATGAATGTTATAGGAATGTTGCACCACTTTCAAATAATATACGATATTGAAGGTCACATAGTTAGGTTGGTTTCTGTGAAAGGGAACTGTGAGAGATTGCCAAGAAACCTGTGACTTGCTAGCATTAGCTCCTTCATATTTTGGTCGAAAGGAATCTCCGGAGTCCACCGGGAAGGCTTGTTGGGCATTTCTGAAAGTAATCAAAGCCTTTATTTAAATTCTGCTACATACAAACCTAAAATGTCCGTTCTAGTGGCCTATATATTGCCGGTTATCCGGTATGTGAATTTTTCCTGACCTAATAGTAGGATTTGAGGAATACCGATTTTCATTCATTCATTCATCTTCTACCGCTTTATCCGGATCTTCCCTCGGGTCACGGGGAGTCTGTGCCTATCTCAGGCGTCTATGGGCATTAAGGCAGGATACACCCTGGATGGAATGCCAACCCATCGCAGGGCACACACACAACACACACACACACACAATCATACACTAGGGACAATTTTCCAAGGTGCCAATCAACCTACCATGTTTTTGGACCAGGAGGAAACTGGTGAACCCGGAGAAAAACCCTGATGCACGGGGAGAACATGCAAACTCCACACACACATGGCCGAGACGCGAATCGAACCCAGACCCTGGTGGTGTGAGGCGAACGTGCTAACCACTAAACCGCCGTGCCCCTTACTGATTTTCTGTACAGTATAAAATTAGATTTTCACGCGTGTCCACTTTGCTGTATATCTAAGTCAAATGCTCAAGTTGAGGAACATGAAAAAAACAAAACAATTAAACACCAGTATGATTAGCTACAACTCCAACACTAACTTATGGATTATATTTCTTTAGTTTATAACACTCTTCTTATTCTTCTATATTCCATTCTTTAATCAAGTTCTTATTTCACTTAAATTCAGGTACACGGGAACAGAGATGTTTTTGATGAACAGCTTGTTTTTTTTGTTTGTTTTTTTACTCCCCTGTGAAGCGAGGGGGAAAAAAGAAGGATGGCCAGTTCTAATTGAGCTGAGTGCACCAAGCTTGTGTAGTTTGTGGTACTTTGATCAGCAGATTGATGGATCACAAGCTCACAAGGCGACCGGACAAGGTTTCAGTGGCGTGGAAACGTTATCAATGTGATACTTCGAATATTTGGCTAATATTAGACATGAAGCGGAAGTAGACATTACTTGAAACTTTTAAGTTTTAGGTTTGGATGAAAGCCCTTTGGGACCAGGACAACAACAACAACAATACAAAAAATAAAAATAAAAATAATTCATTAAGCCACAGGCGGGGGGGGCACGGTGGCTTAGTGGTTAGCACGTTTCGCCTCACACCGCCAGGGTCCGGGTTCGATTCCCGTCTCGGCCATGTGTGTAGAGTTTGCATGTTCTCCCCGTGTCTCAGGGGGTTTTTCTCCGGTTTCCTCCCGGTCCAAAAACATGCACTGTAGGTTGATTGTCACCTTGGAAAATTGCCCCTAGTGTATGAATGTGTGTGTGTGTGTGTGTGTGTGTCCTGCGATGGGATTGGCATTCCATCCAGGGTGTATCCTGCCTTAATGCCCATAGACGCCTGAGATAGGCACAGACTCCCCGTGACCCGAGGGAAGATCGGATATAGCGGTACAAGATGAATGAATGAATGAATGAATGACGCCTCAGACTGAATGTTTTTTTTTCGAAGCAAACATTACATTTTTGCTGTTTGTGCCTCTAGAAAAGTGTTCATTTCAATAATATTATTACTCTATCCAACATGATATTCACTTTTTTAACATAAGAAGGTTATTCTCGTCAACTGTTTCAAACCTAATTTGCATCCATAGTCAGAATGAACAAAATTGTTGTAGGATTTCAGAATTTTCTCCGTGTGACAACCTGTTATTCTTATAAAACATTGTGTACCAGAGTTTTGCAACCTGCATGAGTGTCTTTATTATTATTATTATTATTATTATTATTATTATTATTATATATTTATTTATTATTATTATTATTATTGCACTGAAGTGGTTAGCACGTTCGCTTCATACCGAAGGGTCCGGGTTCAATTCCCGTCTCGGCCATGTGTATGTGGAGTTTGCATGTTCTTCCCGTGCCTCACCCCCCCCTCACTCTGGGATTTTCCCGGTTTTTCTCCGTGTTTCTCCGGTTCTCCGGTTTCCTCCCGGTCCAAAAACATGCACTGTAGGATGATTGTCACCTTGGAAAATTGCCCCTAGTGTATGAATGTGTGTGTGTGTGTCCTGTGATGGGTTGGCATTCCATCCATAGTGTATCCTGCCTTAATGCCCATAGACGCCTGAGATTGGGAAGAACCCTAGGGAAGATTGGATAAAGCGGTAGAAGATGAATGAATGAATGATTATTGCACTTCTTCAGAGAGGCCATTGCGCACTTCACTGCCTTGCTTTTAAAGGAATCAAATCTCGTTTGAGAATGCGCTCCTATTCCTTTTCCCTTTCTTTATTAATTCCCTTAATTTATTAGCTAATTTATAAATATGGAAGGGTGAGATACGCCTTGGAAGTTGCTTGGTTCGGTCCCAGGAGGCTTCCAGGTCTGAACCTGGACTAGGCAACCGGCGCAAAAAAAAAAGAAAAGTGACACCGTGGAAATAAATTGCTCTGTTTTCGCATGCATAGACCCCGTGGCCACTTTATCAGGTACATTGAGCTTGAATGTGAGGTCATTAACCATTGTGTAAACCTAACTACTGCTAGCTCATCTGTTCCTGTTAACACTATGGGAGCCAAATCTATCCACCAATGGCTACTTCTGACCACGTATGGATCATTCTTGCCATATTTGCTAAGAATGTACACCATCTGGGGTTGCTTGGTTTTCTTTCTCTTGTAGAAAAAAAAAACAGGAGATAGTACAAAGTCCTCCATTCTGAAGACTCTCATAACAATCAATCTCTTTACATGACATTTTTCTTAAATAACAGCAAATTTGTATTTTTATTATATTATAACCCTAAATTGGGTGAAAACCCTAAAATACAAATCCCTGCTACAAACAGAAACGGTAGCGTACATTTACATTTGACAGACCCTTTTATACAGTGCAACTGACAGTTGAAGAATACAAGAAGCGATTGATCATAAAATGGCAATAAACGCCAGGCCTGCCCGTTATGTGTCAAGTACAAATTCATCTAACCCATTCATGTTAACCTTTGATTTGCCTGGCAGCCAGGATTACCATCAGTGCTGCTGTTATACAAAATGAATTGACCAATCAGAATCAAGAATTCAGCAGTCCGGTGTTCTATTTGTATCTACAAAGTAAATAATTGTTAATGCTTGCGTCTAATAATCACAGCGAAGGGTGTTTAGAACCCTGCCAGTGTGTAATATGCAATGATGTGGAGTTTTTATCAATAACTCATCAAGTGTGAAGAGTAAATGTGTAATAATTTCATTCATTCATTCATTCATTCATCTGCTACCGCTTTATCCGATCTTCCCTCGGGTCACGGGGAGCCTGTGCCTATCTCAGGCGTCTATGGGCATTAAGGCAGGATACACCCTGGATGGAATGCCAACACACACACTCACATTCACACACACACATTCATACACTAGGGACAATTTTCCAAGGTGCCAATCAACCTACTGTGCATGTTTTTGGACCGGGAAGGAAACCGGAGAACCCGGAGAAAAACCCTCTGAGGCACGGGGAGAACATGCAAACTCCACACACACATGGCCGAGACGGGAATCGAACCCGGACCCTGGCGGTGTGAGGCGAACGTGCTAACCACTAATCCCCCGTGCTAACAAGAATATTAAAAGAATAATTTCCAGAGTGAAATAAAAGTGTAAAATAATGAATCATTTCATTTTGAAGAGAGATTGTATAGAGAGAACTGTATATTTATAACGTCTGTCACAATGAGTTATAGCATTAAAAACATAAACTCATAATACTTTGAGAACATCAAATCACATGATTAATTGCAATTACTCAAGTATTACTCTATTGACAGGCCTAATTTTAATATGATGTTTGGTATCATTTATTTCCCTCAATCAAGTTTGATTTCTAGCTTCTAATGGAAATTTCGGTACGGTCATAATCAGAATGTTTTTGCTTACGCAAAGATTCAATTCAGCTGTATACAGGACAGCGCTTTTAACATTGGACATTGTGCTAAAGCAGCTTTACAGATATATCGAGATTATAAAATATGAATTGATATATTACTGTCTATTAGACTATCCTTTATAAGCGTACCCCTAATGAGTGAGCCAGTGTTGAAATTGGCAAAATTAACTTCCATTCATGGTAAGATGAAGAAACCTTGTGAGATATCAGACTCTAAAAAGGTTATTATCCAGCATCCAAATAAAGCAGGGTTACCAAAACTCTGATCTGATCCTTTACCTACAGAAACCTCTTCACTAAGTGAAAGAGATTATTACGCATAGCTATACAATGCCTTGAGTAAGCAATACTCAGCATGACACTACCGCCACCATGCATTATTTTGATTTTGATGCATTATTTTGATTATTTGTACACTAAATTGTTGCTGAGCAACAATTATGCAATCAGAACTAGAGTACATTTTTTGTACTTTCTATAAATATATGAAATGAAATCCATTTCAATTCCCTGTTGTAAACAACAAAATTAGGAGACTATTTTTACTTAATAAATTATTATACAAGGGGGCACAGTGGTTTAGCGGTTAGCACGTTCGCCTCACACCTATAGGGTCCGGGTTCGATTCCCGTCTCGGCCATGTGTGTGTGGAGTTTGCATGTTCTCCCCGTCCCTCAGGGGGTTTTTCTCCGGGTTCTCCGGTTTCCTCCCGCTCCAAAAACATGCACGGTAGTTTGATTGGCACCTTGGAAAAATTGTCCCTAGTGTATGAATGTGTGTGTGAATGTGTGTGTGTGTGTGTGTCCTGCGATGGGTTGGCATTCCATCCAGGATGTATTCTGCATTAATCCCCATAGACACCTGAGATAGGCACAGACTCCCCGTGACCCGAGGGAAGATCGGATAAAGCGGTAGAAGATGAATGAATGAATGAATGAATGAATATTCTTGTTAATGATTTTCTTATTAATTTCTATGCAATTTAGTTAGTGGTTGTTTTAATTGTTAAATATGGTACGTGGCACCATTAATATATGGTACGGAATTATGTTCCGGTTTTGGTTGCTTTACATATAAACCATATAACACAGTTCACGACAGTCTCTGAACAAACTGAAGCATGGTGACGGTAGCATCAAGCTGAGCATTACTTACTAAAAGCACTGTACATCTACAAAATTCTTCCATATATTACGTACAATTAATAAACTGTTTCAGATAACTAAGTGAATAATATTTTAACAGCAAAGTTTAACAGTCTTGGTTTCGGATGCTGTCATCCCCAACTCAAAGAATGTGGAAACTTCCTCCAAATAGTCAAATTCCTTTCAAATCGTATTCAGTAACCTCTAATGTTTGTTTTGTCCCCCCTCAAAACACACTTTCACTGTTTTCTCTTCTTATATATGCCATGGGAGCCTGAATCACAGGGCACCAATGGGCCAGCATTGACCTCTGGGCCCTAATATGGGCATCTCTGCTATTAAAACAGCAACGCATGCTCCTTGATGTTCATGTTTATTATTATGTTCAGTATTTACACGAAATAAAACACATTTGAAGCGAAATATATGAATGCCAACGTGAGGACAAGCAGCCATGAGCAGAGGCGTTCGAGAAGAGCTTCTCAATCACAAATCGCTTTACAAACAAGGAATACATCTCGGGTTGTTCCAATTTATTTCGGGGGTGCACAAGAAGTGTTGCCGCTAAATATTCGAAGCGAATCTAATCACTCAGTAGAGACACTCGCATATTCTACAAATTAAGTCTATATTAAAACTAGATATGTGTGCGATCTGCGAATATGTTAGAGGGGAAAATTTGGGAACTTTCCCCAGATGAATCGAGGACCCCCGCGGAAGTGTTGGTAGCGCTCACACTCCAGCTGATCGGCCTCGGCTCCCGGTGCGGTCCGGCGGACTGTACGCGGCTATTCATAATTTCTTGAGGGCTTTTTTCCCCCCTTTTTATTCGGAAAACATCATTATTACTACGCATTCTCGGCGACCTGGGTGTCGTGCGTTGTCTTTATCTTTTTGGGAACCCCGGATTATATTACCGAGCCAACTTGGGAAACGACTGTCTGAGGAATTTCCCCACAACAAACAGGCCGCTAGCGCATCCCCGGTCTTTCTTTAGAGGAGCACGCCGATTTTCACCCTTCGCCATGGGGGACACTGGGAGCGAACGCAGCAAGCCGACGAGTAACGTTATACCTCCGCGGTGTCCTTGTGGATTTTGGGGGTAGGTCCAGGTTTATTTTGATCAAAATAAACCGGTCTATTTAGGATCTTATCAACGACCTGAGTTTAAAAAAAAAGTCAAAATAGGAGAAGGAAATCCATCCTATTAGCATAGCTAGCTAAGCGTTAGCTCCAGGGGCTACTGTCAGTTGGTGCCCATTGTTTGAGTAGGCCAGGATGGGGGTGGGGAAGAAGCTTCTCTGTTTTTTCAGCTGTTCTCTCTGTGTTTTTTTCCCCACTTTTCAACTCTATAAAACGTTTCACACGAACACGGTTTTGTTAAAGCGGCCTATTCATACCGAATCGATAGATTGATTGATTAGCTTGAGCTAGCAGAGAAGTTGACAGGTTATATAGCCGACCCAATACAGGGCTCAGTGGCTGTTGAATCGAAGCTAGGGGGGAAAAATCTCCGAGTCTGAGACATGAATTGGGTACACATAATAAAAAATAGTCTTGTGTTTATATGTCCACTCTGGCCGTCATTGATCACAAGCTGTCAGTTGCACAGGTGGAGTCCTTTTGCGCAACGCTGTAAAAAGCCCATCAGATGGAGATGGGGGAGGGTAAAGCACTGTGCCTCTTTCTCTTTTTTGACACAAGGAAAAGACATCACACTTCCACACTGCAAAAGATCTCCTAGCCTGATGGCTTTATTACCTTTTCAACCTGATCTGAAGGAATCTTTCGGTCCATTTACACTCTGATCCAACCGAAAAGGGGGTCTCCAGGAACTCGCAGAGAGAGACTTGTCGGATAACTTCGCATAGGTTCAAATTTTCGAGATCACCTTCTCGCCTCGTGAATTGAAATCTTTTCAACATGTCCCTGGATACCAAAAACACAGACATTTTACAGCCAAACCAGGAAGCAATACACATGTCCTCACACCGACAATGGAGACTCCTTCCTTAGATCTGACCCTTCTGTACAGCACCACTTGTATTAGCATCACTATAGAACACACTTGTCAAAATTCCACGGGCCAAATGTGGCCATCCATGTCATTTTGTGGCCCACAAGAGCTTAAATGGTGTACGATTGTCTTAAAATAATTCTGTTCTGCTTTAAAGCGTGCATTAACAATATACTACATCTCCCACAATGCATGCCACAATGGTATTCGATTGTCTTAAAATAATGCTGTTCTGCTTTAAAGCGTGCATTGACAATATACTACATCTCCCACAATGCACTTGTCAAAATCCCAAGGCCTGCAGGCTGAATGTGGCCATCCATGTCATTTTGTGGCCCACCAGAGCTTAAATGGTGTACGATTGTCTTAAAATAATGCTGTTCTGCTTTAAAGCGTGCATTGACAATATACTACATCTCCCACAATGCATGTGGCTATGTATTAGATTGCAGTGTATCCCACACCTGCGTTCAGAAATTTCTACAAAGAATCCCCAAATGTCTAGGAAGCGAAAAATTGATGCAGATGGAAGGCACTTCCAAGAACGACAGGAAAGCGAATACATATTTGTGCTTAGTTTGTGTTATGAGACGGTGCCACTCATCAAAGACTCTATACTGTCTTATAGTTACAACTGGCCCTTCGAGGGCAGCCGTAATGCTGATGTGGCCCCACGGTGACAATGAGTTTCTCACACATGCTCTAGAACATTCCCGTCGTTGGGTTTACATGAGATCACGATTTGGTATTGGGTGCATACTATATGGAGGAAAAAGTGAGGGTATGATCCACCGTTTAATCCCGTTCAGCATGCCTGCGTCGTAATAATTGCCACAACATGTTCCTCTGTAATTTGTGGACCATCGTGTTCAGTAAGAGAAGTAGTGGTACTGGTGTAGGTGAGGTGAGGAGGCCTGGGTTCAGTCTAATCATCTCAATAGGGTTGAGATCAGAGCTCAGATCCTCCATTCCAACCAGGTTCGATCTTGTAGTCCAAGTGAAGGGGAATTTTAATGCTAAAGTCCAGGGGCATCCTAGACCATTGTGTGCTTCCAAAAAACAGTTCACATATGCACATATGGCTGGTAACGTCTTGCGTTCCAAAACTTTTGACCATGTTGTGTGGAAATTATATATATATATATATATATATATCTATATATATATATATATATATATATATATATATTATAATATGCATTTAATATTGCGTCAATGTAAATGTTGTGTGTATGTATTTATAGTCTATATAGGACCAAGACGGTCCATGTGAACTTTAACTTGCAGATCGTTTTTCTAGCTTATCTACTTGGCGAGGATTATGTTGTGTAAAAATGTTTTTTTTTTTTTTCCATGAAAGCAGAAGTACAACAGAGAAATGGTTGTAGTTTTTGGTTCATTGGCTTGCAAATATTTACCGCTTTGTCGGTTTGGCTGCAAGCTAAAACAAACGCCTGTTTTGCCTCATCATTTCACTTTGTGATTATGATGCTACATCGTAATTACAAAGTCAATGATTTGAATCTGATCTCCACTCTTTTATAACCATTTTCCTCAAAAAATTGCCACCCTGTAATATTCGAGAAGTCGTATAGAATCCGAAGAAGTAAACCGAGAGAAACCGAGAGACACGATCAATCCGCAGACGCTTTTTGTCGTAAGAAATAATTCGTCCGTTTTAAGTGCGAAGTTTACAGAAAATCTTCCTCTTCCGTCGCGTATCTACCAAAGTCTGTTCATTTCGACCGGTTTGTAGACGAGTTGTGCGTTTAGGACGTACAATTCGATAAGCCCGAAGACTTTGTGTTTGTCTGATAGCTATTAATACAACAGAAAGCTTTCCTATAATTACTTTTCTACTTTGGCAGAGTTTGAAACAAGACAGCATTAATTATACAGCGCTGGTTATCTGTTTTCTACATTACGGTTTGCAAACAAAACCTATTCCAGCCCCGGGCAGCGGCGTTTATGATCAATGAATAGCTTCTTTCCAGGCGCCCCCCAAACCTTCTCTCTGTCCTCTGGCCTAAAAAATGTGTAGACAAGGTTTGATTCTTAAGTGATCATTTCATAATCAGTGAGGAAATCTCGACAAGTCCGAAGATTGCAAGATGATAATGTTCTCATTTATTTATTTATTTATTTATTTATTTATTTATTTTGTCATGCCAGCGACCAGTCACTTTGACGACCACCAAGCCTTGGTATATGAATACGAAACTTTTGAAGGCCGCTCGATTAGTCACTATAAAGATTTGTTAGATAAGAACGATAAACACGGTTTTCTTTCGCACGTCTCTATTGATATAATCACTAGCGGGCACGCATTATAACGAGTTACGAGACCTGCCATTGAGACTTCTACATGACTCCATGGTGAATGTAATACCAGACCCCAGAGCACAGAAATGTAAAGACTCGGATCAGATTTGCAAACCCGTACGTACGCCGAAGCTTGTGTCCGGAAAAGTATAATAGGAGCATATTATGTCCACTTTAACTTTTATTTGCTTTAGAATGAGACATGATCACAATTCCAGCGCTAAAAGAAAGCATGTTGGTACAAGGTGGATCAGGTGTAGGCGTATCAAGCGGAACAGAGGTTGTTTGTGTAGCACACGGGAGATTTCATAAGACATGTGACGATTAGGATATATTTAGGGCTTGTGGACTTTTTTTTTTTTTTTTTTTTTTTCTTTTCCTAAAATGGTTAGATGGCACAGGATCACACACGTTCAATCTATTATGTATTACAGTGAATATTACATATTAGATTATTAGATCGTATAGCTGTTTTTTTTTTTTTTTACCCCTAAAAATGTACAGTGCACCTGACGAAATGTTCCCCAAACGAACGCTCGTGTCCCCCCCCCCCCGCACCTGAACTTTAAAGCAATCATTTCAGTCGTGAGGCCGAGCTCATTATATCAGGCCTTTTTAAACGATTCCCCAAATTGCCAGCTTATCATCAATATCTGCTTGACGAGGCGCGAGATCTGCATGGAAATTGGTTAGTCTTATCATATTTATTACCGAAATATGGAATTTAGTTCCCACCTTATCTTATTTTGCTTTCCGGATTTGGAAATCAGTGCCGCGCCGTAGCGCATCCACACCTTACTTTGAAATGCTAAGCTTTCTAGAGCAGCGGTCCCCAAACGGTTTCCTGGCTAGCAGTATTATTACCAGTAAACATTTACTACATGTTTAAATGTTTTTATTATGCCTTTAAATGCTCGATTAGTATAATTTGGCATGCGCCATACAATGATTACTTTTTAAGAGATTTATATCCTATTAAAAAAGCATTACCGCTATCCGAACGACGTTATTTTTCCATATGTATTGCTATTGAAATGAAAGCATGCGCTGCCATTTGCATAACAAATAATTACATTAGGTTAATAACTAGACGATAGCAAGAGTTATGGTTGTATGGTGCTTGTTAATAACCGATTAATAAAGCGTTTTAAAATGTATAGTGGATAAAAAAAAAATATATATATATATATATATATTATATATATATATATATACATACTGTGTGTAAAATGACACTGTGTATTATTACAAAACTAAAAAAAGACACTACTCAATAATGAAAATGTGTTCATATTTATTAATGAATGCATTAATATGTAATTTATTATATAATCAATAAATGATAAGTATAATATAGCCTTCTCGGTGCAACGGCGCAGTGTACCGTAAAAACAAACAGCCCCTGGTGTCCGTGATTTGCCTCTAGAGACCGCTCTTGTAACGACGGAGGATGTCTTAACGTCTATTAATAACGAAGGAAGATTTTAGGTTGAAAGCCGACTTTTATCATCAAATACCGCTACGACAGATATTTAATATATACATTTTTACAAATATGTAGGGTTGTTGCTGTCAATTGTTTTAGTAATTGAGCATTCTGACGATCATTCCATCAATTAACCAGATAATAGGATAAAAAGTGCATGTTATTTATTAAAGTGCAATAATAAAACAGGAAGGAGAAAATAAGACATGCCCCGTAAAAACAATAAACAGGTAATCTGCATTTTATTTCTGAACCTGCATTCAAGAATATTGATGCAAACTGCCATTTTATATCACAATAAATGCAAATGAGAATTATTATTTACAAAATAAATCAACATTTTAAAAAGCAGGCTTCTCTATCTGATCTACTCCATGGCCACTGTGGAGGGACTTTTTGAACATTCTCTCTCTGTATGTATGTATGTATATATATATATGTATGTTTGTATGTATGTATGTATGAATGAGAGTTTTTCGTTGGCGGTGTTTGAGTTCCTTCATTAGTGTTCATATAGCAATAATTCTACGGCGAATTCCTGAATACAGTTTTTTGTAAAATAGTGATGATGAAGATGTCTATATTTTCGCACTTCTTCGATGATCCTTTCAACACCTTGGTCCATGTTCATGCTTTGTATCTTGACTATGGACTTTAAAAATGGCTGTACGGCGGAATGATACAATACGTATATACGTACGATGCTTCAGTGGAAATACGCCGTCTTTGCGCTCTGCATCAACGTGACGCGTAGTTACTTTTTTTGGAGAGGTACTCGTCAGGTTACGGCGTAGGTTACGGTGTACGTTAGGCGTCGACTCGTAGGGTACGCCGTAGCCTCGATGCATAAATAAAAACCAGCCTATACTCGGAAGTGAATCCCATCGCATATGTGTATGGATCGAGATTGTGATATTTTTTTTTCCTGATTAATCATGCAGCCCTGGCAAAGAGTTTGATCCATGTGAAAATGTGTCTTCTATTTCTACCTGTTTTTAGCCGTTTTTTTGGATCCGTCGCTTTCATCTTTAGCTCACAGCACCACGCGCACTTCCACGTTCAACAACGCGATTCTGTTTGAACCTCACTGCCTTTCTTAGTTGCTTCAAACATGAGACAAATTTTACACTGGACTTTGGCTCGTTCAGTGTTTGTCTTGTTCAAGTTGCAAACAAGAAGCATTTTCATACAACTGACGAAACTCGCTGCCATGTCGTATTTCCTTTCGTAAGTGTAATGCGGAGGCGGAGAACTACGGAAGCTCGCTGTGTCAAATCAAAGCGAAATTGTGAAATCGTTTTCAAAAAGCAGAAAATGTATGTAAATATAAAGGTCCTCAAAGTATACATAGTATTTATAGTACTATATAGTATAGTAGTATATATTATAGTAGTTATGCATAGTGTGTATAACGGAGAGAAACACGTCTCACCGTGGATAAGGACGACATCGGAATTCCGTAACATGGAAATCGAACAAATTCCTTCTCTGTATTTCTGTAATTTATTTACACCTACAAAATACATATATGCAATACATGTTTTTCGCATCTGGTATGTTGCTGGAGTTACTGTCTATAGGTAAAAGTTTGTGGACACCTGAATATAAGATGTCTTTTTCATATTTTTTTTTTTTTTTTCATTTTTTTTTTTTTTTTTTTTTTTTTTTTTTTTTTTTTTTTTTTTTAAACCTACTCATTCCACATGTTAGTCCCCTTTCGCTGTTAATAAAAGCTCCACTCTTCTAGGAAGAGTGGATATGTAGGTTATATGATGAGGAGGAGGAGGAGGAGGAGGATGAGGAGTGTGTGGTAGGTGTCATGAGGAGCGAGCGAAGGAGGAGGCAGGAGGAGGAGAGAGGAGGGAGAAGCCTGGGGTGCAGTCAGCATTCACGTTCATTCCCAATGTGTTCAATTCAAAAGGCTTAAGATCCGAGCTTATTCCACTCCATCACATATAAAGCCAATCTCTTCATGGTATTGGTAGATTTGTCATGTTCTGGGACAGGTTTCGTCCTCATAGTTTAAGTGTGATTTTTTATGCTACCATAAAAACATAAGTGGTCCTCCAAACTTCTCCCATTTACAAGCCCCTGTCGTCCACCACCCCAAAAAGATGCTAATGAAATACATTGGTTTAAAAGGCCTAATTTATTGAGTTATAAAGCAATAATGTCCAAAAAAATATGCTAAAGTAGAGAAACTACTTTAAAATTACTTTTGTCCGTGTGGTAGACGTGCTACTTCATTCTAGCATTTTAGCTATATTTATAAATAAAATACGACTGGTAGATTTAACAACATAACGCTATAAATTTGATAACCCGGCAGACTTGTTCATATCCAACCTCGTTTAGTGTATTATGCATTAAAGCAGTTATATATGCACAGCATTGTATGTGCCCAGTGCCCAGTGTATTGAAAGTGTTGTGTACCCGAATGGATTGAAGTTCTCTCTGAAACCTTATTAATATAGCAAGAAAGAAATGTTTTCTTTTCTTTTTAATCATTCGGTGCTGATGACATTTTAGAGATAGACGGTGCTTTCCAGACGAGCTTTTTGGCCTCTGCAGTAATATAGATCTAAGCGTAGTCCCTTCACACGCTTTAAAAATCAACAGCCCTGATAAACTCTGTGTGTGTTGTATTATATATATACGGTATTATGCTGTGTAATGTTGTGGTTGTGTGTGTGTTGTGTGTGTCCCGTGTTGTGGGTACACCGAACGATGAAGATGCAACTTGTAATGAAAATATCTATAGTATGAATTGATATATATTTCATGCACATATCATATATATATATATATCACCGATATATATATATATATATATATCTATATCTATAATATATATGTGTATATATATATATATATATATATATATATATCATGTCTCATGGTATAGATATTATATATATATATATATATATATCCCCGTGCACACACGGTAGAAATGCACGGTGTGTCCCCGTGTGTGTGTACCATGGTGGTGTGTGTCCCTAGTTTGTGTATGTGTGGTGTGTGTGTGTGGTGTGTGTGTGTGTGTGTGTGGTGTGTGTGTGTGTGTATAAGTATATATAAATAGAGTGTAGGAATGAGCCCAACTCTTTATAAAGGCACATGTCATTCCCATGACTTAAAGCATTACATGGTAGACTTTAATAGGCAGATAAATCCAGAAGCCAAAAAAATTTAAGTCTAAATGTTTTTAATTGTTGATTTCCAATGTGTCTTGGAAAAGAAAAGATAGAAATGTAATGTATACCATGCAGCGTGTTCCCTTAGCATACCGGTTTTCTAGTTCCTTATCAGTGGAAAGTTTTGACATGGAACATGCTGAATATACAATGTTCAGAGATAATGTTTCTCACACGGAAAGACCCCAAACTACCAATACTGAAATGATTACACGTGCAACGATAAGCAGACGCGATCGATTACATCAGCCGTTTTAATCGACGAGCGTGGATTTTTGGTTCGCGCCGCCTCGAGCTGTTTCTCCGTTCAGGAAATAAAGACGTAATTTGAACACAAGCCACCTCATTTGGATAAGCCAAGACTGAATGGGGCGTTGACCGGGTAAGGGTTTGGGCGACGCAACAATGCCATTGTTACCTGCCAAGGGTCATGATCGCTTCTTTCCATACACATCTAGAGCATTACTAATGGGGGAAACCCATATAACAGACGTGTTGATTTCAATCCAGAAAAAACTAAACGACGTGCAGTGCAGATGGTCTGTTTTTATATCTGTGATGCTATTTAGCACAATTTTAGCTTAGAGGTCGACTAATCAGCTAATCTGCTCTATATGGATTTGGCAGAAATCCATACCGAGGGTTTTTCCGGCTTCTGGTCTACTGTTATTGCAAGGCCGCCCTCTAGGGGCGTGGCTCATGTTTTAAATGAGACATTTATTCTCATAGTATATTACTTATTACTTATAGTACTATTATTTATTCGGAGTGTTGTGTTTGTTTGTTTTTATTCACCATCCATGTATCATCAGTTGATTAAATTGGTTATTGATCCATTAATATTGTTTGGTAGGTATTGGTAAAATCCACTATGGGTCTATCTCTAGTACAAACATTAGATTTATCTGATGTTAAGAGTTCGATAAATGTTAAGGAAAGTGAGGCAGCCCCTTTTTATGCCGCATGTAATTGGGATAAAAGATTATTTGGTTTGTTGTCTGGTTTGAAAAAAAGTCCAGCAAAATGATTTATTTCCTGGTTAAAGAATATAAAAGTGCCTTTTTTTTTTTTTGCGCTCGTGGAACTGTTTTTCGAAGTATAAATCATGTTTCCCCATTAACGCTTCCCTGTTATTACTGGATTGCTTTCATTCTGTTGATGAAAAAGGAATAACATTATCTACAGCCCAACAATTAATCGGGATTTTTTTATTCATTAAATATTGTGGGGAATTAAAAGCCCTTAACCGCCATTAGTCGCTTAGCAGCAGAGAGACGGTCTCACCCACGTGGATAAGGTCATCACGGTGAAACCAAAAAGAACTGAAATAATGGAAATGCAGTAGGAGTATAAGTGCAAAGGGATTTTTTTTTTATTATTTATTCATTTTGCTGAAAGGTGATTGGACCCCGTGATTGCGTGAAACATATCCAGCTGCAACAGATCCATTTTATTTAGAAACACAGTTAAGACAGTGGAAATCATTTGTCACAAGTTCTGCTGCAATCGCTGACCAGCGTCCATGCACAAGTCTAGGCTTTCTTTCATCTTTTCCAATTAATGATCAGAAATGTCAGATTTTTCTTTTCTTTGGTTTTTGGTCCCCGGAGCGGAAAAGCATGTCAGGAGGCAGAATTCAGCCGTAGACATTGAGTAACACTATGTACTTGTTAAGTCCTTTTTGAGGTTGCGTTTCAGTGAGCGAGACTGTCTGGGATAGGATTGTGTGTGTGTGTGTGTATACATTGACAATACTCCCTTGCACTTCCCACCGATCGTCTGCCAGATTGTTTTGTCCTTATTGCTCGTCTCCAGGGTGATATTTGCGTTCCCCTCCGCCTCGCGCTCAGCTCTCCTTGATTTCGCCCCGCAGAAGCTAAAGGTTCGTGTCTTGATTGGTGCTCTCGCGTTCCTTCATAAGTTAATTGCAGCTGACATTTAACAGGAGATGTCAAATTAATCCTCTTCCTGCCTGCCTGCACTTGCCCACCCCCCCACCCCCGAGACCTTGATTGGCTCAAAGTGATGTGAGCGAGAAAAATAGAGAGAAGTGAACTAAGGCGGCACAGCATGCTATATGTTTACTATTTTTCTGTCAGGATGGGGGGAGACACTTTTTTTTGCCGATGCTCGAAATATTGCACCCCCCCCTTTTGTTTTTAAAAATAGCCATAGACCATTTCTTCATTGTTTTTCAAACCTGACAATATGACAAAGGTTCGACACCTTCAGCATTTAGTGATGCTTTTTATGTCGTGGAATGTTTTTTTTTTTCTTCTTCCAAAACGCAAAAAAAAAAAAAAAAAAAAAAAAAAAAAAACAACACCTTTTGTTAACACTAAAGCAATTCTCCAAAGTAGTGGATCATTTCTCTGACGGACACTAAACGCCTTATCGAGACCCACAGAGTCGTTTTTATTCCTGACTCCCTGTGTAGTTTCGTTTGCATGAAGGTCGCTTCATGCAAAAAAAGGTCGCTTGTTTTTTTTCACCGTTTTGTCAATACACAACAATAATCCCCAGATGCCAGGATCCATACCGGGATCATGCTGCGTCCTGGGTAAAGGTTGGCCCGGATCGCTTAGGCGCACATGGACAGGATGTGTCAGCATTCGCAGGTGGTGGAAAAATCCATTTCCGATTGGTCCGAAGGTGTTGATGGAGCACGGAGAGTAGTTTTTACTTTTTCTACTTCATTTTTTAAAGGCGTCCCCTACGCTGTATGCACTCAATACGGACAAAAAGCTCGCGGATACCCGATCGGAAATTGATTTTGGTGCGTGCGTATCGTTCCATATTCAGTCCCTGTTTCCTGCTCGATCTTCCATTCGATTCTCGACGGTCCTTGTGGACGTTTGTGCAGCCAGCGCTCAGATTCACCACAGTGGTGTTTAGTAGAGTTGAGTTAAGAGATCTGTAGCAGGAGACTCGTGTAAAAGCATATCTTCATGGAGCTGGCTTTGGGGCATTGTCATGCTGTTGCAGGTTTTGGGTCTCGGGTTCAAAGGTATGAAAAATATGTAAATGCCACAACGTTTTATACAGTCGTGTGTCTCCAGATTTACGTTTTGGAGCCACATCTGGCTGTTAAAGGCAGGTGTCCCAATACTTTTGTCCTTGTGTCGGGTTGTTTTTAGAATTGCAATTAAGCAAGTGTTAAAAATGGTCATGTTAAATATTAAATGTAACGTAGTCATTGTGGACTAATTGCTTTCGATGAATAAACGGAAGAGAATCCACTATATATATATAGATAGATATATATAGATATATATATATATATATATATATATATATATATATATATATATATATATATATATATATATATATATATATATATATATATATATATTTCTTCTAAACAATGTCATTTGCTGATCCACTTCTGCACTCAAGCAGAAATAAATCAATAAATCTAATCAAGCACTCATTTTAAAGCGCTCTAAAGTCTGAGATTGGCCAAAACATTAGGCCATAGCACACATTTTCCCACCGTCAGTCATGGTAATAAAAAAAAACACATGCACAGAAAGAAAACAACCCCCTAAGTGGTTTGATCTTGCTGGTGTATCAGGGCCGGATTGCAATTAGGAGTAACAACAACAGGAAATCAAAGCTGACCTTTATTCCCCCGTGAGCTCTTCGTCGAGCGCATGATTCATTCGTACTAATCACTTAAAAAGTTTAATCGTATTTATACATTGTTTTTGGGTCTGAAACACTCTCTGTGCTCTGTGCACTGTACTTTCTTCAGGTAATGCTTGTTTAAAAAAAAAAAAAAAAAAACACGATTCGCCTCTAGAGGCCGCTCTTGTAATGTCAGCCAAAAATGGTACAGCCAAGTTACTGTTTGTATTGTTGTTGGGGGGGGGGGGGGCTACGTCTTGAATTCGGCACACCAAATATTGCGTGTATGTATGTGTATTTACAATATAGAATCCACTACTCAATAATCTGGATGATGCATTATAATCTGCCAAATGCATTATAATACGTCCAGCTCACGCGCACGTATACGATGTCTCCCGATACTGTTTATTGGTACCGACTGTATTTTTATTTTGCTCTTTATTATTCTATTTTGGATTTTTTTTTCGTCCTACTGCAAGTTTTGTATTAATCTACACACTATATGTTGAATCAATTGTAGTCGATAATACCTCAACCAGCAGCCTTTTTGTTGCTACGGTAACAAGCATGCATCTCATAGTGATGTATGCTCGTGTGGCGCTCTTTAAAACGAATTCTTAATAAACGTTAAAATGTTAAACCAGTATCAGAACCCAGCACCTGTCTATAGGAAGAGGCCAAGTTTGTTCATCAGAATGCAGATTCAAGAGGGCGACACACACACACACACACACACACACACACACACACACACACACACACACACACACACACACACACACTGTCTTACTTCTTAGTTACCCACTTAATATGCATTATTTGTCCCCAGAAAGCCGTTATCTCTCTCTCTCCCCGCGCCATCATCCGCCTTCTTGATTGGGTGGGGATTATGATTGCAGTTGATTATGATGAGGGCCGATCGTCTATGTTGTTGTTAGTCCTCGTCCCCCCGTCCCCCCACCCCCCCCCACCCCCCCCCCCCCCCCCCCCCCCCCCCCCCCCCCCCCCCCCCCCCCTCCCCCCCCCCCCCCCCCCCCCCCCCCCCCCCCCCCCCCCCCCCCCCCCCCCCCCCCCCCCCGTTTGTGTCTCTCTCTCCGAGAGCAATTTCATAAAGACATACATGGACAACAAAGACTCCGTGAGACCGCACACAGCACCGCTAATTTATTCGATGTAACAGAATTGACAGTTCCTCAGATTTTTGTCAAGTATTGTTGATGTTTATTGTTGATTTGTTGATTTTATATATATATATATATATATATATATATATATATATATATATATATTGTAGATGTTTTTTTTTTGTTGACCTGCCTCCTGTTTTTGTCTTTTGTAGGTCAAGCAAAACCATGAACCTCTGCTCCAAATGTTTTGCAGGTAAGAGACTTTCCTTCAAACGCAACCGCCAGGACATGACATCAGAGCTCTTTGTGTTGAAAAAGAAAATTAGACCAAAAGTTTTTGGACACCTGTGCATTTTGAGCATGCCATTCCACATTTTAGTCTCCTTTACCTCCGTTATACTGGGAAGGTGCTACGTTATGGAGCATGCGTATGGAGATTTAGGGTGTTTGTAAAATCAGGTCAGTGTTCACATTCATTCATGTCCAGCAGGGTTGAGGTCAGAAGCTCTCTATCAGGCCACTCAGGATCTCCCACCCCCATAAATCATATCTTAATTGAAGCAGGTGTTGTGCGCAGGTGAATCATCGTGCCAGAACATGTTTGGGTGTCCTATAGTTCGCCGCACAATTTTTATCATCCAAACTCGTCCCAGACAATTGCGTTAATCCGGTGTTGTTTGAAGAAGAGCTATGTGTGTCAGGAAAGGAGGGAGGGGTGTAGCTCAGCGGTCTAAGACGCTGGGGTGCTGATCGGAAGATCCGGGTTCGAGTCCCCGGTATCGCCAAGCTGCCGCTTTTGGGTCCTTGAGCAAGACCCTTAACCCTCTGTGCTCCCGGGGTGCCGTAGCATGGCTGACTCCATCTACTAACAACAAGCTGGGATAAGAATGCTGTAAATGTATATTCATTCATTCATCTTCTACTGCTATATCCGATCTTCCCTCGGGTCACGGGGAGTCTGTGCCTATCTCAGGCGTCTATGGGCATTAAGGCAGGATACACCCTGGATGGAATGCCAACCCATCGCAGGGCACACACACACACACACACACTCTCACATTCACACACTAGGGACAATTTTCCAAGGTGCCAATCAACCTACCGTGCATGTTTTTGGACCGGGAGGAAACCGGAGAACCCGGAGAAAAACCTCCTGAGGCACGGGGAGAACATGCAAAACTCCACACACACATGGCCGAGACGGGAATCGAACCAGCCGAACGTGCTAACCACTAAGCCACGGTGCCCCTGTAAATGTATATGTGACAAATAAAGGCTATTCTATTCTAAGGTGTGGTGTCCCAATACTTTTGTCCATTTAGCGTATGCATTAAATCATCCTCACTTGTTTATTCTCTTCGTTCATGTGTTTTCCATTCTTAAAAATGTTTTAAATGTGATTTTCTTTTTCTCCTTTCTATCAGACATCCAGAAGAAGCAACCAGACGAGGACTGCGCTTCAGAGCCCGCCCCCAGCTCCAGCAATAGCCAATCAGCCGTCTTCTGTAACGAGACAAGCAGCAGCAGTAGCCAAACCCTGTCCTCGGGCTCTGAGGGGTCGTCCACAGATACCACACCTCTCTCCAAACAGGAAGGTGAGCTCTGGGAATATTATGGTATAATCCTGAAGTGCTTCCTACTTTTAGTTTATTTTTTTTTGGTAACTATATGCCAAGTGTGCTCTTTGTAAATGTGACCTTTTTCCGTATGCATGAAATATCGCCGCATGCAGATGTCAGTGATTGGCTTTTAAACTGCAGTGTAGCATTGTGGGTCGGGTCAGGGTTGTGTCAGCATGTCACGAAATATGTGTTATTTAAGCTTTAATTAAGCAGGGGAGACATCAAACCGTTCATTAAGGTAGGCGGGATTCGCTTCTGCCGCTACGCACGCGTGTAGTCTCCGTCTCTCGCACGCCATTTCTGCATTTCTAACGTCCGCCTCCGTTTAAAAAGACTCGCGTCACTGTGAAATCCTTTCTTCGCATATCACGCTAACATTGAGGAAACTGGTCAGCTACAAAACAGCGCCTCCTGGAGCGTTTAGTGTTGAGGGCCTTGATCAAGGGCCCAGTGGTTGCCCAACCTTTCCAATCAGTAACCTCATCTCTTTCTCAGTTCCAATGTACCTTTTTTTCTGGCCCAATTTTTGATCAGAAAGTAAAAACAGAATGCAACAAAATCATGTAATGAAAAAAAATAAAAATAGATATATATATAGATATCTATATATATCTATATATATCGTATATATATATATATATATTATATATATATATATAATTTATATCTAATAATAACTATATATATATATATATATATATATATAGATATATATATATATATATATATATATATATATATATATATATATATATAAATGTTTTAGATAAATTAGTGAATATACTGTACAGAAAGTATGAAATATATTCTGAATATTGCAAGTTTTTTTTTTCCCTCTCTTTCGTTCTCTCAGGACTCTCTTGTACTTTCTGACCCCCCCCCCCCCTCTCTCTCTAGGCAGTGCATTTTCCTCTGGCTCTACACACTTCCACACACACTTGTGGACTTTTTTCAAAACAATAATTCGTCAGTTTTATGAGGATTCAGCCCCAATGGCTTAACTTTTTCCTTTTCTGTTTTCCCTCCCCTCTGCTGCAGAAGTCTCGAGTACAGACACAGCCCGAGGCACGCTATCCACTCCCACGAAACGGCCCTGCGATACAGGTACACTTTGTGTCCTCGACTTTTCAAGGGTGTTTGCACGCGTGTGAAGGCATTAATGCGCGGCTTCACTCACGTGAACGGACTAGAATGCTTAATGAGGATTTCTCAGGATGGAGTCAACAGCGCTATCGATTAAGTGTTTTCGGTTTACTGCTCCGACTCGACAGGAGAACAGAGAATGGGACCCACATTGGGTCGGGAATCTGACCGATATCGTCAGGACGTTTCAGCACAACCAATGATTGAAGGCTGCGCGATAGAAAAGAGTTTTAAAAACCCGAAAGAGCCGTCATTCCGAGCCCGACGACGGATTATTTCAGAGTTCAGGACGGGTTCAATTGTTAATTACAGCTCGTTATTAAAAGGAGCCTTCTGTGGTTAATTATTTGAACAGACAGAGTTTAATTAGTTTTTATTTACAAGTCAAAACCATCTTTAGTCACTAAATGTGAAAACCAAAGCACATAAACACACTAGAACATGAATTGATGTTAGTTAGTTAGTTAGTTAGTTAGTTAGATAGATAGATAGATAGATAGATAGATGGATAGATAGATAGATAGATAGATAGATAGATAGATAGATGGATAGATAGATAGATGGATGTTTAATTCATAAAGCTTGTAACCTGGGATAAATTTCCCCAATATGAAATAATGTAAATTCTGCTAATCCGTTCCAGACGAGCAAAAAAAAACACTTTTAAAATGATAATACAACTAATATGCACGAATATTATTTAATAATAGCATTTAATAATTGTGCCTTAATACCTAAAATAGGAAAACATTCTTTAGTGTGTACTTTACCTAAGAACAGATAATGGCTGTTAAATGAATGGCACTAAATAATAATAATACTGCAATGCTGTAATATAATACAGTAATATATAAGATGCACGATGATAAAGTTTGTACAGTATAGTGTATATGGTTCAGTAATGAGAGTAGTCAGTGTTGTAAAAGTTTTTGCTCCTCTATATATATCTATATATATACCCCTATATAGATATATATATATATATATATATTCATATATATATATATATATATATATATAGAATATAGAGCACAAATAGTATACATATAAAAGTTTTATGCGCCCTATATACATATATATATATAATATATATATATATATATACATACTATATATATATATATATATATATATATATATATATATATATATATATATATATATATATATATATACACACTATATATATATATATATATATACGATACACATATATATACATATATATATATACGATATATACACTATATACATATATACACAATGTATAGCACAATATAGATAGGTAGGTAGGTAGGTAGATGGATGGATGGATGGAAGGATGGATGGATGGAAGGAAGGAAATCGCCCAGGCATAGCGTTATGACGTTATGACGTAGCGTTATTATAAGCAGTTAAGTGAATAACACTGATTATCTCTTCATCATGGCACCTGTTAGTACCTGTGATATATTAGGCAGCAAGTAAGCATTTTTTGTCAGGAACAGGAAAAAAGGCCAAGAGTAAGGATTTGAGTCAATTTTGTGTCGGAGCATGTCCAAAACCGCAATGGGCTGTTCCTGGTCTGCAGTGGTATCTATAAAAAATGCTCCAGGGCAGGAACCGGAGACAAGGTCATGGCCAACCCAGCGTTAGTGATGCGGCAGCGAAGGTGGGCCCGAATTGCTGAACTTGATTCCATTAATGCTTGACGGGTCCGGACTGGCAGCAAAAGACAATCTTCGACAGGTGGTCATAAAGTTATGCCTGACGAGCCACAACGCTCAGGAATGTTGCAAATGGGTGACGTTTGCACGAATGAGCAAGTATTAATGTTTCCTTTTGTCTTTGTCAGCCTCAGGTTCGGAGAGCGACGCCTCCCCGGAGAAGCGAGTGCGCGTCGGCGAGTCCTCCGAAGAATCCCAGCGAGGGCTTAAGCAGAAGAACCGCAGGCGCTGCCATCGCTGCCAAACCAAACTCGAGCTTGTACAGCAGGAGCTCGGCTCCTGCCGCTGTGGTCAGTATTCCATTATTAGGAAAGCAATTGTGTCCTCTCACACCGTCTAGCCACCAAGCCGGAGTCAGGAGAAAGACACGCCGGAGCGAATTATTTCAAATACGCTCAAACGAATAGCCTTCCTACTATAGTAGCCCCGCCCTGTTCTCCAGTGACCTTAAATCAACATTGCCCCCCCCCCTCCCCCTTTAAAAAAAAAAAAACATTTTTATGAATGAAATTATGGTATAATTTTACCATCATTAGGGTTGAGTCATAGGCTATTAGACTGCGGTTCACAGGTGCACGTGAGCAGCAGAAGTCATCCCTTTAATGCCGGATCCTGTCGTATTTTTTTTTTTGCCCCCTCCCCCCTGCTAATGCTCTTGCGCTGATCCGTCATCAGTTCAGAGTGGAGATTATCTCTCTATGCTCTTTCTATGAAATGACTCCTATTGTTCGCCGGCGCTCCTGCGCACCCTCTTTTATCTCCGTAATAGCTCTTTTATCTCGGTAAGAGCGGCCGATGGCGTGCCCCGCGCCCTGCGTGCGAACGCTAGCTGCAAGCCGCGCGGATCGCAATCGCGCCGCTTTAATTGAAGCACGCTGGGCTTTTAATCATCGCTCATTCTCGTCAGGAACCGCGCCACATATTAAGCGCGATGAGCTTTTTAACAAGCATGCGCGCGTAACGAGTCGAACAAGAGGCGCACTTCTAACTTTCTGCATGCGTGTGTGCGTGTGTGTGTGCGTGTGTGTGTGTGTGTGTGTGTGCTGTTGTGTGTGTGTGTGTGTGTGTGTGTGTTTTTTGTGTTTTTTTTTTTTTTTTTTTTTTTCAGGATACGTATTCTGCATGCTGCACCGGCTTCCCGAGCAGCACGACTGCCTGTTCGACCACCTGGGTCGCGGGAGAGAGGAAGCCGTGCTTAAGATGGTCAAGCTGGACCGCAAGGTGGGCCGATCCTGCCAGCGCATTGGAGAGGAGTGTTCTGTTGAGGAACACCTGACACACACACACACACACACACACACACACACACACACACACACATGTGCATACATACATACATACATACATACACACACACACACACACACACACACACACACACACTCCCCTTTGCAGTCTTGATTCCCTTGATTCAACTGAGGCCAATGGTGCTTAGATCCTCAGTGCTGAACAATATAATACACATACACACACTAATCACCAAGCACTGTTCTCCCCAACACACACACACACACACACACACACACACACATGAAATCTCCCGGCCCATGACACTCCTCACAGCTGTCTTAATCTCTTTCCTGTGGAGCTTTGCCGGAAGACACCATTTAAAAAAAAAAAGAAAAAAAAAAGAATAAATACAGGAGAGTCTACTGGCATTTTTTTTTTGGCATGCTGCCATCATTTCTGATTTATTTTTATTTCATAATTTTTCCCTTGCCAGTTGTTTTTGTTGTGATTTCTAAAAGATCAACCATCTCGATATTGACCTCAAATCAGATTTTCCGTTATAGGTCACTAGGTCGGCCATCCCAAATACCCCCCCGCACCCCAAAAAACCCCGCCTCCCCATCAGGCCACAATGCACCAGAGGAAAATGTGGTCTTTGATCAGGAATTCCAACCTTTGACCTCATGAGAGGAATCTGGGGTCCTCTCGACAGTTTTTATCTAA
>JACRUU010000014.1:6815671-6938171 GCA_030449085.1 Kryptopterus vitreolus
GACCGTACATTTTACAGAGGGGTGTACTTACATATAAGCTTGCGATGCTGGGAAAGATCATGCTCACTGCATAAAACGTGATCTTGTTACAGCATTCTTGATAGCTGAAGTGGTTATGATACATTAATAAAAAATACAATAGTGTCATCTGCATTCATGTCATGCCACGCCCACTCTGTATAGCGATTCTCTAATACAATCTTTGATGCATTACACACACAGCCAGTGCCATTGTATTGCACGGATGAACATTACTTTGGCGCTGCTCTAGAATTACCCACATTGCCGCGTATGCATCAGATATCCCGAAACCGAATTAAAATGTACCACGTATCAACATTGAGACTAATCCTATTACAGTCAAGGCTGAATTTCGACTAGAAACAAGGGCCTAGTTCGATTATCCACGCAAACAATAATGTGGACGGATACCGGATCTCCTTTTAGTGTTCAACAAGGCTGTGCTAATGTGTCTCTTATCGACAAATTAGTCTAATTTTTCCTCCACTCGTTCTCCGGGTGTGTTACTGCAAACAGAACAATTTGCTCCAGATGACGGTTAACTGAGCTCGGAATTAATGGTTTGTATGCTGGAGAGTTGGCGTGTGTGTGTGTGTGTTTGTAACAGTGTCTGCATTGCTTCACTGGATGTGTCTAATAGCAGTTGTGATTGCCAGAAGATGACATTCTAGTGGTGCAATGATTCATTTGCTAATGTATTGGAAGTCGGATACGCGAGTGAGAACGAGGAGAGATCAGGAGGCGTCTGACAGAGATCGGCCGTAATTATCCCTAAGAGCCGGGGATGGAATTACAAACGCATCAATGTGTTAATACTTACAGGCTCCACTTAGTGTTTAATCAGGGCCCGATTATGGACTGCTCACAATCTTATTTTTATTTATTTATTTATTTCCCCCTTCGCTCTGCTTTACATAGGGGCCACTCGAGCTGTCTTGAAGTTTGAAGTGGAACTTTTCCTTTATTCCTCCTTTATATAATTCCATTATTGTTTCTTTTTTACTTTCACACACACCCTCTCTTTCTTTCTCTCTTTTATTTCCTTATAAAACTTTCTCATGCCTGCACGTCCAGTTTACAGTACATCTCTGTGCTTTGGCTTCTTTTTTAGCTGGATATTTATTTATTTATTTGTTTGTCTGTGTATTTATCAAATAAACCGAACCCTGTGATGCTGTCTGAAAGAAAGCTTTTCTATACATTTGCATTTTTTGACAACTTACCACAATTGAGGGCCTTGATCAAGGGTCCACTAAGGGTCTGCTTGGTGGTGATGGGATTTGAACCTGTGATCTTCTGGTCCAGAGGGAAATGCCTTAAACACTGAGCTACCACCTCCTATAATCATTCATTCATTCATTCATCTTCTACCGCTTTATCTGATCTTCCCTCGGGTCACGGGGAGTCTGTGTCTATCTCAGGCGTCTATGGGCATTAAGGCAGGATACACCCTGGATGGAATGCCAACCCATCGCAGAACACACACACATACTCACATTCATATACTAGAGACAATTTTCCAAGGTGCCAATTAACCTACCGTGCATGTTTTTGGACCGGGAGGAAACCGGAGAACCCGGAGAAAAACCCCCTGAGGCACGAGGAGAACATGCAAACTCCACACACACATGGCCGAGACGGGAATAGAACCCGGACCCTGGCAATGTGAGGAGAACGTGATAACCACTAAGCCACCGTGCCCCCTCCTCTCCATTTCCTCAACCAAAAATCTCATAGTTTTCATTCCTGTTTGAAATTTATATTAAAAATATATTACTATATATATATATATACATTTTATAATGAAACTTTCTGCATCCAGAAACTTCAATAATCCAATTTTCTCTAAAACAAACTCATGTTTTCATCATCAGGGACTGTTTTTTTGGCTTTATATTTACAGCCTTAATGATGCAATGCAACACCAGCAAAACCCCCAAAACAAGTATTATATATGTTCACCCTGTAGCCCAAGACTGGTTTCACGCTGAAGCTGACCTGGTTTGAGCCCCGGTTAGTAAATGGAATGGGAGACCAACTGGGAATAAGAGATTGCTGCTGGAAGAGGTTGTGGCCAGCAGGGGGCTGTGGTCTGTGTGGGCACCTAAGTATAGTGAGGAGGACACTGTGGGGCACCTAAGTATAGTGACAAGGACACTATACTGTCAAAAAAAGCACTTTCTTTCGGATGAGACATTAAACCGAGGTCCTGACTCTCTCAGGATGTCTTTTGAAAAAGAGCCAAAATCCCGGCCAAAACCGTCCCCATATTTACTGATTGGCTACATCATTCTGTCTCCTGTCCACCTGGTGAGTGGTGGGCGTTCTGGATCACTACGGCTGCCGACGCATAATCCGGGTGGATGCTGTACACAGGTGATGGATGAGGAGGAGGAGATCCCCATCTCATAATGTGAAGCGCTTTGAGTGTCCAGGAAAGCGCTATATAATTGTAATGAATTATTATTATTATTATTATTATTGTTTATAAGGTGTTCTCTATGCTTTGTGATTATTACGCTACTCTATTCTATTATATATATACCAATTTATACCTTTAGTGTGTTCCTCATTCCCAATCTATAACCACTTTCCTTTTTCAACATTAATTTGAAAGAGGACTTGGAAAATTATTAATAGCGCCAACAAAGTTGTTCATCGTACTCTAGATCCCGTCTCCAGCAGTGACGTTGCCATTGCCATTGGTCAGGTGTATTGCCTGTTTTTCCCCGCCGAGCGCTTAATCAACTGTTAACGATCTCTTCTGCCTCGTCATTGCGACGCGTGATGTACACCGGCCTCACGAACGTTTATATAATAAAGCCGCCGCTCCCCCATTACTTCATATAAAGGCCGCCTTTGTATCATTTGACCTTTTCCAGAAAAGGTGCTGACTGTTAGGTTTCTCCTGAAGGCTCGGAGATGCACCAACCGAGAGGATGAATTTTTAATGATCGCAGGGTGATTTTTGTTCGTCCGTAGCTCGAGCGAAATCTCCTAAGAGTGTGTGTGTGTGGGGCAACGAGCGATGAATAACGACAAAACGACGTTCGTACCGGAGCACGAGAAGACGTTTCAGGTTTTGAAAAATGATTGTGCCATTATTACGGTGTAAAAATAGAAGCATCGTGAGGTCTTATCAGGATTTTGGGCGAAAGAAATGTGCTAATGAGAGAATCGTGATGGCACAATCAAAGCGCTTGTGTTTAGCATTTAAAGTGCGTTTAATTTCCGTTGATATTTTAATTATTATTAGTAGTGCCTGTTCTACATTTCTCAAATGATGCTTGTTATACCCAGCCAGCATCAAACACATATCAGTGGTGGGTGTTTTGATGTGGCAATACATTTCCGCGCTCCTGCCAATTACCTCTGCTCTAAACTATTCCCTGGAAGATAAGATGACTTTCCTCCGAGCCTGTAAGGATCTGCACGAATGGTGCGATTCTGCTACGAAAAAGACAGGGGAAAAGAGAGACTCCTCATTTAAATAATTAAATAATAAAAAGGGTGGGTGTTGGGCAGGAAAATCAATAATGGCAGCCACCCAGACGGAAGCAAGGGTGATGAGGGAGACAAAAAGAAAGG
Source organism: Kryptopterus vitreolus (assembly GCA_030449085.1). Lineage (NCBI taxonomy): Eukaryota > Metazoa > Chordata > Actinopteri > Siluriformes > Siluridae > Kryptopterus > Kryptopterus vitreolus. Next base: position 6,819,281 of record JACRUU010000014.1, read on the forward strand.
TGGAATTCCGATGCGTCTCTGCTGCTCTGCATAAGTGATGGAGCAGCTCTGGATCGAGATCTATAAATGTTCAAAGGACATTTAGTAAAAAATAAACTCATGAAACAGAAGAAGTGAAAAAAGCAGCGCTCGTTACTGTTAAACGATACAGTGTGGTGAATATACTGGGACTTCTTGAGACTCGTTGATGTAATGTAGTAGAACTGGGAACATACAGGACCCTAATGGGAGAAGGCAGGGTGTTACTGGTGTTCTCGCTGTGGGCGAGAACAGACTGTATGATATATATATATATATATCACCTCCCGTACTATCTATCTATCTATCTATCTATCTATCTATCTATATCTATCTATCATATATATATATATATATATATATATATATATACAAGGTATTATGTGATTAGTTTATATATATATATATATATATATATATATATATATATGGTTAACATATATATTATATAATATATATATATATCTTCTGCGCCTTCCTCGATAAAATCAATAAAAGACTACTATTGCTTCCAGTAGCTAATCTCTAATTGTCCTGGAAATCTTTTCTTTTGCATTCACTTCAATACTTTTTAGCCTTCTACTTTTCTACTTTTAATTAGGAAAACTTGTAATAAAAAAGTGATTTTAAAAAAATAAAATGAAGATATATTTACTTAATAATTTTCTTCAGTGAAGGCCCGATCCTGGACACGGTTACTGTGGATCCAATTAATAATCTGCTTATATTTTAAAAAATGTGAGAAAACTATATACAATAACTGTGTGTGTGTGAGTGTGTGTGTGTGTGTGTGTGTGTGTGTGTGTGTGTGTGTGTGCTCCTACTTTACATAGTGCCTATTTCATATATTATATAGCTATGTGTACCTTTAGGAGACGTGTGTTAGGTGAGATTTGTGTTTGGGGTCGGAATTCAATCTTTCCTCGATCACTTGTGCGAGAAAATTTATGCACATGAATTCTGATTGTAAAAAAAAAAAAAAAAAAAATATATATATATATATATATATATATATATATATATATATATATATATATATATATATATTGGCAGCGATGACCTCTGAAAAGCTTTTTCTCTCTCTCTGTGTGTGTGTGTGTGTGTGTGTGTGTGTAGTGCAGTGTACTAATTTTAGCTGCAGAGATTGGTTTTTATATAACAACATCCAGTATATGAAAGTATAAAAAAATTAAATAATAATGAATCCACCAAATTGGTTGGACACACTGCTTTGCTAGTGTTTTGCTTCTTTCTCTTTTTTTTTGCTCAATGACTCATTAAAAAATAGAAGAAAAAAGAAATGCACATATTGATAAAGGGATCATACATTTTCTTTATTATGTGCCTAGCCATTGCTTTAGACACTGCTATGGAGAGCTCAAACAAACATGTACAGCATTACCCTAATCACTTTTTCATTCTATCTATCTATCTATCTATCTATCTATCTATCTATCTATCTATCTATCTATCTATCTATCTATCTATCTATCTATCTATCTATCTATCTATCTTTATCTATCTATCTCTATCTATCTATCTATCTATGATCTATCTATCTATCTATCTATCTATCTATCTATCTATCTATCTATCTATCTATCTATCTATCTATCTATCTATCTATCTATCTATCTATCTATCTATCTATCTATCTATCTATCTATCTATCTATCTATCCATCCATCCATCCATCCATCCATCCATCCATCTATCTCAGTGCTAATGGATTCATGTGTCACGCATGTTTAAGCTGCTCTCCTCCACAAGCCCTTGTAAAAACCTTGTGAACATTAATGACCCTATAACACAGAACTAGGTGTGTGTGTGTGTGTGTGTGTGTGTGTACAGGTGTGTGTGTGTGTGTGTGTGTGTGTGTGAGTGTGTGTATTAATATTCTCGCTGTCTCCTCAGCTGGCAGCTGCGACTTGGCAAATGGAATCCCGCCTGCCGGAGTTATTCGCATCTGCCCATCTCTCGTCTCTCATCCGCGAGGGTTGCGAGGGATCTCGGCGTGTCGGTGTGTAATTTATTTGTGTTTCTCACCTTGCATGGCGTAATGGTCGGTGTCGGAACGTGTAATGATTTCAAATGACCCCTGCGTCGTGCGCGAGCTCCTTCCCATTTAAGGTTGCGTTCATATGTCAGAGGCTCTTCTCTGACAGTACAATCTCTGAGCTCCGCTGGCTTCCATTACCGCACTACAGATATCATTTCCTACTGACACACCGCGCAAACTTCTTCTCCTGCACCATTTCTATCTATCTATCTCTCTCAAGCACACACACACACACACACACACACACACACACACACACACACACACACACACACGCACATGCACACGCACACACGCTCGCGCGCACGGAACTCACTAATTGCTGCATTCTCACATTTTAAGTAACCAGCAAACAGTGTTGGCACGAGGAAGTACGAATTATCTATCTGCACCCAAAAGGAAATGTTTGACACTCGTGATGCTAATTGTGTAATTCGTCTACACAACACGCTGGCAGGTTCCGAAAGTGATGACATGCCGGTTGTGTTAACTTCCAGGAAGACGTTTTGTTGTTAAATAGTAAAACAAACAAACGAGTCCATGCAATCATGTTATTACACATCAGATTTTCTGCCCAATATGGCAAGTTAGGAAATTGTAATAAATAAATAAATAAATTTATTAATTGTAATTTCTGTGTCTATCAGGGTGTTCTCCCCGTGCCTGAGGGGGGTTTTTCTCCGGGTTTCCTCCACGGTCCAAAAACATGCAGGGTAGGTTGATTGGCACCTTGGAAAAATTGTCCCTAGTGTGTGAAAGTGTGTGTGGATGTGAGTGTGTGTGTGTGTGTGTGCCCTGCTATGGGTTGGCATTCCATCCAGGGTGTATCCTGCTTTAATGCCCATAGAAGCCTGAGATAGGCACAGACTCCCCGTGACCCGAGGGAAGATCGGATAAAGCGGTAGAAGATGAATGAAAGAATGAATGTATCTATCGTCAAAAAGCTTCTGGACGGATATCATTACGAGAGCGGCCACTAGAGGCGAATGTTATGTTATACATAACATGTTATGTTATGTATATTATTCATTTGTTAATTCATTCATCTTTTACCGCTTTCTCCATGGGGGGAAACCGGAGAAAAAAACCCTGAGGCACACAAACTCCGCACACACACACACACACACACACACACACACACACACACACACACAACACCACACACACACACACACACACACACACCCACACACACACATGGCGGAGGCGGAAATCGAACCCCCGACCCTGCAGGTGTGAGGCGAGCGTGTAAACCACTAAAAGCCACCGTGCCCCTGTTATATTACTGCTAATTTATTAATTATGCAATTATAATTATAAATAGCTTTGCTATTTACTGCAGTCCTACAGTGATTATCCAAGTTACTATAATCTATCTATCTATCTATCTATCTATCTATCTATCTATCTATCTATCTATCTATCTATCTATCTATCTATCTATCTATCTATCTATCTATCTATCTATCTATCTATCTATCTATCTATCTATCTATCTATCTATCTCATTGCTAATGAATTCATGTGTCACTCATGTTCAAGCTGCTCTCCTCTACATAATGTTGTGAACATTACAGTCCTACAGTGATTATCCGAGTTACTATAAACTTCAGAAAGATATGTTTTTTTTCCTCCTCATTGCACCATCCTGAGTAAACTCTATAGACCCGTGTGTGTGTGTGTGTGTGTGTGTGTATATGTGTGAAAAATCCCCCCAGAGATCATCAGTTATAGCGATACTCGTATCTGGCCATCTGGGATCGTGCCATGGTCAAAATCCCTGAGATCACATTTTTCCGCCATTCTGATATTTGGTGTGAAGGTTACCTGGTTTGTGTCTGCCCCGATTTAATGCTTTGCACTACAGCAGTATGACTGTCTATTAAAGTGTAATATATATACGATTGTAGCCCAGAATCATACACCATAATGGAATTTCTTCGAAGATTACACATGCGAGTGTTTATGCAAAGGTGAAAAAAATAACGGCTTTTTTTTTTTTTGTTTTCTTCCTAGAAATGCCTGGAGCCAGCCAGTCCCGGTGCATCATGGTAGAGGAGGTTGGGGAATGTCAGCAAGAGATGGGAATTTATAAAACATGAGCTAAAGATGCAGTTGTTCTGTCTTACTTTCTCTTAGGGCTGGAAGCACTCGAATGTGCAAACAGAGCCGTGCAGCAGTAAACATCAAAACTGAAAAACAAATTCCTTTTGCCACGAGGACGGGGAGCTTTTCCCTTAAGATTGATCGCTTCCTTAATATTACCCTGAGTGTGTAATCCAGCACAGGTAAGGGAAATTAGGCCAGTCCGGTATATTCAAAATGGTCTCGTTTATTTTTAAGTCTCCCAAAAAACCATGCCAGACTGAGGAGACGGAGGAGTGTGTGCATAGGAGACTGTGTTTGGACCCCTCCTCCTCCTCCTCCTCCGCCTCGTAGCCTTTCTAACAATAGTGAGATGTCTCTTCTCACTTTCCAGTCCAAACTGGGACATGACATCTAACTGGAATAAAATCATTGGCTGTAGGCCTACTCTTCTCCTCTCCAGACGATGAAAAGAAAAAAAAATAAATAAAGTACATGTTATACTTTGTGTGTGAGAGAGAGAGAGAGAGAGAGAGAGAAAACGAGGTGGTCTGGTATCCAGTTGTAATCTTCTTTTCTAAAGCAAAGCAATAAGACTATTATTCACTCTCCACCCTCTTCACTCTCAGGTCATTTGAAACACTACCTCCAACACCACCACCACCTGCACCATCACCACCGGGCTTTTTCTACAGTATACAATGGGTTCATGTGCATGAAGGTGGAATCACTTACGCAGCTGGGCAATACTACTACACTTAGCACCCTGTATGGTTTAGGGATTGATTTTTCTTTTTGCTCAATATTAATACCTAACCCTCTTCCCAGCTTCACCACAATAGCCTGGGTTATGCTAGATTAATGGAATGGCCTCTGTTTCAGGGTCCTGACTGGTAAATGCCCTGAAAGGCAATCTGAAAGGAACACAATGAACATCTTATATGCTTTTCCCTCCACCTGTCATTAATTTATATACAACTCATGCCGAACTGTAATGTTTTTATTTATTTTTTTTTATCTATATCAGTCTGATCTGATAAAACATAAATCAGAGATCCATAATGCAGAGTGTGTGATTCCTCATCATCCATGTAAAGACCTCTCCATTCACTTCACTTAACTTAGCATTAATGTTTTGACTTTAGATTTAAAATTATTATTTATAGTTATATTATTTATACACACATGTATATGTATGTATGCATATATATATATATATATATATATATATATATATATATGTGTGTGTGTGTGTGTGTATGTGTGTAACTAATTCCAATCCAAAGCCTACCATCAAATTTGCCTTATCCAGATCTTGATGGTTTCATCAGAACCCGGTTAAGACAGAATCCCAATTCAGACACATTATAGTTAGCCAATATGTCTCTAACATCCCTCTATATTGCTATTATTTTGCTCTATATATTGTTATATTGCCAATGTGACGGCAACTGCTGGACCCTCTGCATAAAGGCAATTGCTAAATGGTATAAAAGTTTGTGGTAAAAATCATCATGGCTTTTAGATCAGGGTCATTTGATTATGGCCATTATGCCACTGGTGCCCATTAGAAAGGCCATTAAACCTCCGGTTTGTTTCATACTATGGCAAAATGAGGAGACGCCCCCGACAAATAACGCAAATATAATGTAAATGCACTCTATTTAAAAATTGATTCCCAGAGTTATTCATTTGATTCGGATTGCCTGAAAGGAAACGATTCTTTATTTTGGATGAGTGTTAATACCGTTCAGCAAACAAAGGTGTACAATTTACAAATGTTCCTTCATCGCATGATTTTATGGCTGTAATTTATTACACAGAGAGCAAGAGAGAGAGAGAGAGAGAGAGAGAGGGAGAGAGAAAGAAAAGAAACAAACCATTAATTTATTTCCTGTGAGACAAAAAAAAGCCCAACACAGACACTCCAGCTTTTAACTTTACTCTTAATGAGTCCTCTTAAACGACCAGGCTGACTAATTGGCCACGTTTGAGAAAATGCCATCTGCAAATCCACGGCTCAGTCAATTTGTCGATGCGGGATGTTTAATTATACCAGCTCAAATATGAGCTTGTGTTATTGACCAGGCTTTAACTAACTAGAGGACGCTTTTCATTTAGTGATGTTTAAAGTGCTCGAAGCCGTCCCTGGTTCGATCGCGACTTGCGCTTATTTCCCCGTCTTCACCGGTCGCCCCAAAAATTCGCGCCAGTGGGTAGATTGGCTAATGTAAATTGTGTAAACACGTTGCCTACGCGTGCGTATGTTGCGGAGCGTCAAGTGTCATGTCGTTCTGCCAAAACGCGGAAGCCATTTGGCTCGCACCGAACGTGTCAACCGTCGCCTTTCTAATTACACTTAACGCCTGACGAAACCTCGGTTGAGGTAACATGTAATGGAGAAATTGGTGGTTGCTGCTAATTGTGCATCACATTAGCGAGGCACTTTACATGAACCTAATGTAGGGGCGGGTTTGCCTCAGCCTGTTAGTGCTTCATTGCTTATTAACACATTAACACTTGCGGATACATTTTCCTCAGGCACGTCCCCTGCTAAATTATCGGAGCACACGAATTGTTTTATGATCTATGTGGCTTTTCCGCATTCTAATGAATCCACTTATGGCTTAGGAGTCAATATGCTTGTACAAGCTGCGGAAAGTGTAATTCCATGGCATGCAAAGGATTTTTCGTGGGTTTTGTGCTCTAACTTTGGGTTAAAATCACATTTGATTGTCGGGTTTCTATACGAACATTTGTTTGTTATTATTGTGTGTCTATATGCCGTGTTGTGGAGTAACTAGTTACACGTAACGTCATTCAGTCATTCATTCATCTTTTACCGTTATATCCGATCTTCCCTCAGGTCACGGGGAGTCTGTGCCTATCTCAGGCGTCTATGGGCATTAAGGCCGGATACACCCTGGATGGAATGCCAACCCATTGCAGGACACACACACACTCACATTCACACACACATTCATACACTAGGGACAATTTTCCAAGGTGCCAATCAACCTCCTGTGCATGCTTTTGGACCGGGGAGGAAACCGGAGAACCCGGAGGAACGGGGAGAACATACAAACTCCACACACACACATGGCCGAGACGGGAATCGAACCCGGACCCTGGAGGTGTGAGGTGAACGTGCTAACCACTAAGCCACCGTGCCCCCTTACAGGTTTACTTTGTAAAAACCCTACTATATGGATATGGATACTCAGATGTGATGGATGTGATATATGTGTATATATAGACATGGGATTGTGATGTTCAGGAAACATTTGTTTTTAATGACAGAACTGCCAGTAACTGTAATGTAATATGAGCATTTCGAATAACGAAGCTGTTATTTTGTTGACCTTTCGACGCCACGCAGACGTGAGATAAAGTGTGGAAAATGCTGAAGAGACCGCAACCGGAGTCAATAAATAATAACCACAAATCTTCCCAACGTAGATGCTCAGATTGTGAATTTTTTAAATGGAAGTAGAAATTGGGGGAGAAGCTGAAACTTTAATGCAGAGACATCGATCCCAAGCTCCATATTCACCCCCCCTCCACCGAAATCCTTCAAGAAAAACATGTGTTTGAACTATTAATAAATCATTGATTTACTAGACTAATTGACACTACAGCTTTTCTGAGTCAATGCTTGAATTGGTGTTCGGGGGAAAGGAGAAAAAAAAAGGGGGTTGTATTTATTGACTCTTCCCCTAAATGCTTTTTCAATGAGCTAGATGTAGTAACGTTCCAGGGGGAAGCCTCTGTAACCTGGCAACAGAGGTCCAGAGAAACTAATGCGGAAAGGCAGCAGGTGAATTTTTGCCGAGACAGCACGAGTCCGACGCCGCTCTGATCTCCGCTGCTTTTTTTTAAGCAGGGGGCTAAGACAAGCTTGCCAAACTCTGCTTTAATTGCATCAAAAAGTCAAAAGATGAGAGAGTGCAGAGATAGCGGTGTGTTTTTTTTCCTTTTTTTTTGGTTAAGGATTGTCAGAAATTATTCAAATGAAATGCAAACTGTTCGCTCAAAAAGTGACTCACAGTCAGGTCATTCTGATGGAAGCAGGCAGCGTCTGACTGCTTATGGAGCCGTTCCGCTAGACAGTGCGGCAAATTAGCGGCGAACCCGCGTTTGCGCGTTATTTCCACCACCAGCAAACGTGAGGACGTGCGCTGAATTCCGGTGCGGGTCTGGGCCGAGAACAACGCAAGCCAAACCCAGAGCTGGTGAAAGATAATTAAATCAGCTTCTCTAAGAAGGATTTTCATATACATACACACACACATATACACACACACACACACACTTGGAATTTGGAATCCAAATGTAAAGTAGAAGGCAAACGCTAGCTAGCGTTTGCTAGCTAGCATGTTTATTTCTGACCCTACACACTTGCTAATCGGTAATAGCTAGCAATGCAAACGCTTTAATAAACACATAGCAGCGCGTTGATGAGAAATAAACTTAATTACACTTGTTATACAATGTAATTATACAATGTTTTTCATTATTACATCACTATTGTCATTATTGCTTAAAGCTGCTATGAGCGCTATAGAAAAGTGCTATACAAATAAAACATGAATGGATTTGAAATTAATATTCCCTTTTTGATTGCTAGGGAGTCATGTTTTTTATATTAGTGGTTTAGTGGTTAGCACGTTTACCTCACATCGCCAGGGTCCGGGTTCGATTCCCGTCTCGGCCATGTGTGTGTGGAGTTTGCTTGTTCTCCCTGTGCCTCAGGGGGTTTTTCTCCGGGTTCTCTGGTTTCTTCCCCGGTCCAAAAACATGCGCGGTAGGTTGATTGGCACCTTGGAAAATTGTCCCTAGTGTATGAATGTGTGTGTGTGAATGTGTGTGTGTGTGTGTGTCCTGTGATGGGTTGGCATTCCATCCAGGGTGTATCCTGTCTTAATGCCCATAGACGCCTGAGATAGGCACAGACTCCCCGTGACCCGAGGGAAGATCCGATACAGCGGTAGAAGATGAATGAATGAATGAATGAATATTCTTTCAAAATGCGAAATAGATTAGTGCAAATCCTGCATAATGAGACGGCCGTCTTCAAGGCCTTGTCTGGCTGTCATCAAAACTGCTACCTGGGCTGCTGCTGTAAAAATAAATCCTTCAATATGAGGCTCTTTTTATTTATTTATTTTTATATCAAACATGGAATTGATGTAGTTTTCGAAACAAACTGTCAGATCCAATTTGTGCATTTGTGGTTTTCCACATAAAATAAATATTGTCTCAAACAAAATGAAATGATTATTAAATGATACAAAATGTATTTTTATAATCATTATAGGTTTTTGAAAATGTATCCGTTCAGAACGTAATTGTGTGTATGTATATAAATCCAATGATATTAAAATGTAAAAAACACACACATATATATATATATGTATATATATATATATATATATATATATATATATATATTATATATATATATATATATATATATATATTCATTCATTAATAATTTAGGCACAAAACGAATACTTTCTGGCCAATCCGATTTGATCGTTTGTGAGCATTCAGATGCGCTAATCAAATAGCTACTAGAAATGCTAAATCTAGCTTGGTAGTTTTCTTCGTCCTTTAGATACGAGTAACAATCCATTCTAGCGCACGGCCGAAATTCTTACATAACATTCCAAAGTCCAGCTATACCAGAATAATCTGATAATGCGATATAACGAGGAACAAGCGTCTAACGTTCAGGGTCAGGAAGTGTAATAACATGGATCAGCAGGTTGAGGAAGAGAAAATAGACGGCGAGGAAGGGAACTGGTGCACGCTTAACCGCTAACACTGAGGATAAGTAATCACTGTAGTCTTAAGGGATTATAGGGAGAGGATGGGTACGGATATTGATTAGAAAAGGGAAAACACGAGGCACCTATTAAATGGTATTGAGTGTGTGAGAGGAGCTCGCGGATGTGTATAAGTAAATAGGAGGCCGAGAAATGTGGAGAGGACAGCGGGGTCTGATTTACATAAGGAATTTATTTCAGTGCAATAAAATTGCACTGAGATGAATTTAATGCTTGTTTGCAGCTTGGTGGCCGATGGTGGTGGGCGATGGTGCTGCTTTGGCTTTCCGATGGGTGACGGAATTGCTTTTATGATGTTGGCAGAAGAGGGCTTATGGGTTCAGGGCGAATGTTTCTATCCGCAGTCAATTAGGTACTCACCGAGGAGAGAATTAGGCAAATAAAACATTACCGATAGCTATAAAAGCCATATAATGTGTCACAAAAAAAAGGTACTAGAAACTAGAGAGCATTCGTTTACCTGAAAAAAATAATTGTGCTAATATGCCAGACTGTTGTCATGGAGCCACTTGGTGAAACGCTAGACCTGAGTGGCGAGATGTGAAAATAGTGTAATTCAAACATTTAATTCCACTATTGAAGAAGAGCCTTTTATTTCTCACATGTACATTACAACACAGTGAAATTCCTTCTTTGAATATCCAAAACAACCGGGCATGGTGGTTTAGTGGTTAGCCTGTTCCCCTCACACTGCCAGGGTCCGGGTTCGATTCCCGTCTCGGCCATGTGTGTGTGGAGTTTGCATGTTCTCCCCGTGCCTCAGGAGGTTTTTCTCCGGGTTTTCCGGTTTCCTCCCGGTCCAAAAACATGCACGGTAGGGTGATTGGCACCTTGGAAAATTGTCCCTAGAGTGTGAATTTGAGTGTGTGTGTCCTGCGATGAGTTGGCATTCCATCCAGGGTGTATCCTGCCTTAATGCCCATAGACGCCTGAGATAGGCACAGACTCCCCGTGACCCGAGGGAAGATCGGATATAGCGGTAGAAGATGAATGAATGAATATCCAAAACAAGCTGGGGCCAGAGAACAGGGTGAGCCATGATACAGCGCCCCTTGGAGCACAAAGGATTAAGGGCCTTCCCTCCTCCCCGTGAGGACTAATTGTGACAAATGTTATAAACATATACATTTCAGTCAAAATATCTCACTTCAATAAAATCATTAAATATTTTATATGTATTTCACTCATTTCTTCTTCATATCAAAGTGATTATTTTTACTGGTTGTTTTAACTATTAAATATGGTACGTGGCTCCTTTAAGGATTCTATTCCTGTTTCGGTTGCTTTCCATATAAAGTGGTGATACGTTTCAGTTCCATACATTAATACATACTGTAATATAGTGATTATAATAATAATAACGTATGCATTGGCATGTGCCAGGTTGCTGATGGATGGGTATTAACGGTCAAGTTGGGAGGGTTGTAGCTCAAAGGGCTGGACTACTGATCAGAAGGTCATAGGTTTGAGTCCCAATATCACCAAGCTACCACTCTCGATCTCGAGTCCTTCAGCAAGGCCCTTATCCCTCTGGTGCTCTAGGGGGCACTGATTCCAAAACGAGCTGGGTTTATACGAAGAAATGTATTTCCCTCATGGGATCAATAACAAGTATATAGAATAGGATGAAGAAAAGTCATTGTAAATGTATTGTATCATCCATATAAAGCTTTTTCTATGCATTTTAAGACCTAACTTGTAAAATATAGCCGAAAGCATGCCATCACCTGACCAACCCACTCATATCTGGACCTGAAATTGCCTATAATATCTTTCTATGCCAGATTTCCTGACATTATGTGGACTTGTATGCTGCAATGTAGAACTAAATCCATATCAACTAACATGTAGAAGAGCTCATCATAAAACAGGCCACCTACCGATAGATATTCCCAATATTTCCGTGGATTGTTACCAAATTAGCCGCGAGTGCCATTATTTTCAGCCTCGCGGTTCCCCTGATGAGTTAATGGCCGCTCATTAAGGAAATATAACAGCGTTTTAGAGAGGACACTCGCTTCTTTTGCCGATAAAAGACGTGGACCTTTGTGCCAGTCGCGGACAGCAGCAAGCCTTTTCCTTGAACACTAAAAGGGTTGCCAGGTGCCAATAATGGCCTCGCAGTTTTTTTCCGAATGCTAAAATGTTTGAGAACGGTGCCGTTGTGAATTGTGAAAATAAACTGCAGCAGGGCGGTGTGTGATGTGGCCTGACGCGAGGCGAAGTGGCGGTCGTTAACCTGAAGAGTTTTGCTTTCATTAATGAAGGACGCATCGAGATTCCGGGCCCGTTAATAGCTGACGGTGTGTGACTTCTGCGGGACACCTGGCTTCCTGCTGTCTCGGGTCTGTATTAAAAGCGCGCCATTAAAAAGTGCTTTTGGTATCAAGTGGTGTAGCGAATAAAAGCCCGCGATAATCGCACGGTGCTGAAAATCGCCGATTTCCTCGTCATGTTGTTTCGCTCGCGAACGCATGCGGGTTTTTCCTCGTTATATCAGCGGCGTTGTGTATTATATATTAATGAGCAGTTTCATTTTCAAACGCCATTGCGCAATGCCATCTGGACGGGTTCGGCTATGATCATTTCGTCTCCGGCCTCGAAGGATTATCTAATGAACTTCAGCTAATAAGCGGCTCAGGAGATGGCAATCGAGCGAAAAAAAATGGCTGAGGCCGGACCGTACGCAAATGCATCGCCTCTATCGCCTTTATCGTGTCTTTTTTCCCCCCCTGTCCTCTCATACCTGTTCCTTGACACGCTTATCAGTATGCTCAGCCACCTCGGCGAACTCGCTCATGTGTATAATCCCTCTGTATATAGTGTTTGATAGGGTGTTCATTAGCAGGCGGCGGAGTGACCATTTGTAGACACACATACAGACTCATTACACTCAGACCCATGCCTCGCTAATCCTCCAAGGCTGTGTTCTCTAATTAACTCCAGTACATGTTCTAATAGGGCTGGGAGCGTTCTGATAAAGAAAGTAATTGAAAGGCTAGATCGGGAGCGGGGGGGGGTGGGGGGTGTCAAGAGGACCGTTTAGAGAGTGTGTATTTTGGGTGCACTTTATCAAGAGTGTCGGATTTTGTTTGGTGGTTGCAGATATTTAGTGATGCTTGCAAAAGCAATACTCACAAATCATACTTCATATCGTGCTGCCTGAGGGTGTGAGGCGTGCTATTACTTTTATAAGGAATCGCCCTGTGGAATTCCGAACCCTGTGCCAAAAAGCGGGAATTTTTTACCCATAGAAAATGAATGGGGCCGATCTTTCGTGTCGTCCGACATGCACATCTGCCATATCCACTCGTAGGGGGTCCAGAGTGGATTACGATCATATTCCTCCCGAATCCCACACCTGTTCGGAATTTCAGGAAATCCTGCGTAGAGAATGAATGGGGAAATTTGACGCTCCTCTGTTCGGCCCGTGTTCGCCTGAAATGCACCTTTGACACTGTCGCATGACGTCACATGGTCGCAAACTTGAAGAAATTCGGAAACAGGGCCATGTGACATGTCTAAACGCCCAGCACATTGACACGAGTCGGACGCTGGATAATTTGATGTCACGTGCATCACTAGCCCCGCCCCCTCCCGAAAAAACGCCCCAAATGGCCATTTTTGGTGTCTAAACACTCGTCTCTCTGAACGAGCTAGCATTTAGAAGTCAATGCTAAATATAACAGACCAGGCTCTAAGGGGTCGCGCCCGGAGCTGCGGTTCGCATCGGCAAGCATCACTCACATTTTCTTCAGGAAATGTCCCATGTCTAGTTACAATTGCTGTTTGAAATATAACATCCATGTAAATGTGTATGTACATGTTTTTTTTGTTTGTTTTTTTTGGAATGCAGAGCAGATGATTGGTTCTCAAATCATCCGGAGAAGAGAATTCCAAATTGCTAAAATGGAAATATTTATGTATTTATGTATTTAACCGAGTACGTCATCTTTTTTGACCCTCTGCAGAAATGATCAATGATAATTGGGAGGTTTTTTCCACCTTAAAGATTCCAGAGAACACAAATAGCCTTTATAGAGGAAGGGAATGGAAAAGAGGTTTATAACAGCCTTTGTCTGAGAGCAGCAGTGAAACTGAACAAAATTGAAAAGGGAAAGTGATTTATTCTTTTCTTTTCAAAGTCTATACCTCGAGTCAAGCCTTGTAAAAATACATTCCAAAATCCCATAAACATTTTAAAGTACCTTATTTATAACCATTTATGACTAATTATCAAGGTTTCATTGTAATTGTATGTATTCGTCTTGTTCTTTGATTTTCTCTAATAATAATAATAATTATAGTAATAATATTGGGCACTGTGGTTTAGTGGTTAGTACATTCGGGTCTGGGTTCGATTCCCGTCTCGGTCATGTGTGTGTGGAGTTTGCATGTTCTCCCCGTGCCTCAGGGGGTTTTTCTCCGGGTTCTCCGGTTTCCTCCTGGTCCAAAAACATGCACGGTAGGTTGATTGGCATCTTGGAAAATTGTCAGAAGTATAAAAATGTGTGGGAGTTTGTGTGTGTGTGTGTGTGTGCCCTGCAATGGGTTCGCATTCCATCCGGGGTGTATCCCGCCTTAATGCCCATAGACGCCTGAGATAGACACAGGCTCCCCGTGACCCGAGGGAGATCAGATAAAGCGGTAGAAGATGAATGAATGAATGAATGAATAATAACAATTAATTACAAAGTGCTTTACATTACATTATGAGTTGGGGGATCTCCTCCTCATCCACCACCGGTGTGCAGCATCCACCTGGATGATGCGACGGCAGCCATAGTGTTCCAGAACTCCCACCACACACCAGCTTACTGTTGGAGAGGAGACAGAATGATGAAGCCAATCAGTAGATATGGGGACGGTTAGGAGGCCGTGATGGTCAAAGGCCAATGGGTGAATTTGCCCAGGATGCCAAGGACACGCCTCTACTCTTTTTCCAAAGACATCCTGAGATTTTTAATGACCACAGAGATTCAGCTTTTTGACAGTATAGTGTCCCCCATCACTATCCTGGGGTGTTAGGACCATTCACAGATCACAGGATAAGCGCCCCCTGCTGGTCACACGAACACCTCTTCCAGCAGCAACCTAGTATTCCCAGGTGGTCTCCCATACATGTGCTAACCAGGCTCATCTCCCTATGGCACTACATTGACGTGAATAGTAATAACTGGTGACTTTTTGTTCCCTGACTGGGAAAAGCCAAAGGAACACTCTGGAAAAATTTTGGGTCATGTCCTTGCCAACATTCTAGTCGCCACCATCTGGTTAATACAGAGCATTTCTACCGATTTCCTTTCACGAGACTAAATCAAAGCATTCTATAATGTGCATTTTGGTTTCGTGTTTTCCCCTAGGTATTTTGTTCAACCATAGCAATTTTTGGCACGTCGTCTAAGAGTAATGTTATAATTGTATACAAGAAAGCTGGGTTTTATTTTCGTACGTTTAATTAACGTTTTATTATTATTTTTGCTTATTTTTTCTGACTTTTTTTAGGTAAGAAGATAAAAACAAATAAGTAACTAGCTATGACTAGCTATTCAAATTTATACTAGATTAAAAAGATGCGCAACATCTTGTTTTCCCATGATCAGGATAAATATTAATATAATATTCTTCTTGTGCTGCGATGAAGCTCCTAGAATGTCGAATGTCTTATGTCGAATACGCAGCAAAATTGAAATACCCATCACGAGAAAACGACGTTTGTTATGTCGAAATCCAGAGAAAACAAGAAACAAATACATTACAATAATTACATGTAGGGGCACGGTGGCTTAGTGGTTAGCACGTTCGCCTCACACACCGCCAGGGTCCGGGTTCGATTCCCATCTCGCCCATGTGTGTGTGGAGTTTGCATGTTCTCCCCGTGCCTCAGGGGTTTTTTTCTCCGGTGTTTCTCCGGTTTCCTCCCGGTCCAAAAAACATGCACGGTAGGTTGATTGGCACCTTGGAAAATTGTCCCTAGTGTATGAATGTGTGTGTGAGTATGAGTGTATGTGCCCTGTGATAGGTTGGCATTCCATCCAGGGTGTATCCTGCCTTAATGCCCATAGACGCCTGAGATAGGCACAGACTCCCCGTGACCCGAGGGAAGATCGGATATAGCGGTAGAAGATGAATGAATGAATGAATGAATGCATGTACTCTGTGGACTTCTGTAGTTTGCATGAAATAGCAGATTTTATACTGAGCTGCATTATTGTATGATTTTAGTTATTTATTTGACTTTAATGTAGATTTCTGGGCTAAACAACATTTATTGACATGCAAACGAGCCTGGAGTTACTGAAACATTTGCTTGCTGAAGCGATCGTCGCTTTTATATCGTTGCTTTTGCAGCCCCAAGAGGCAGTTCCGCTTTGTTTATTGTAAAGAGATAAGATAAACATCTTTTTATGTCTGAGACAGGACCAGCAGTTCACTACACTGTGTGTATATATATATATATATATATATATATTCTTTCTTTCCGTACTACATTCGCGCTCTTTTAAACCATCATTGTATGCGGCTGAAAAACCTCAGCAGGACCGAATGTAGACTTTGAAATGTAGATCTGAGATGTGCGAGATACTGGTGCGGAAGGCGGGACTGGGGTGAGATTGTCAGTGGTGTCTCTGTCCCAGGACCGGCTGTATTGACATTATCCTTCAAGAGCTGCTTTAATCCTCAATGGTTCAGAGTGGCATCTCTTATCTTGGTGATGCACAAAGACCTCTCTACTCGGCTTATTTAAAGCAAGACCGTCACGGGCAGCTCCAAACTGGAGGAAGGGATATGTGTTTGTGTGTGTGTGTGTGTGTGTGTGTGTGTCTGTCAACCTGTGGATAAGACTTGGAATTTTGGAATTTGGAATGGAATTTTTCACAGCAGTAGAAGTACCGTGGTGACGTCTGTAGGAGGCACATTTTTTTATTAATCTCTTTATAACTTACTAGCCAAAGGAAAGTTTGCATATGGACTGTGTTTGTAAAGGTGAGCGTGTGTAAAAGTGTGTAAAAGTCCACACTTTTATCTGTCTATTAAAATATTTCATTTAATGTAATGAGTTTTGTTACATTTCTTTGCATGAATTGTCTTAAAAGCGTAGTTAGAGGTGTGTGTGTGGGTGTGAGTAGGATTTGAACTTGATGCACTTCGTTTTCAGCCACATGCTGTGTGTGTGTGTGTGTGTGTGTGTGTGTGTGTGTGTGTGTGTGTGCATGTGTGTATGTGTGGCTGCATGTGTATGTGTGTGTGTGATTGAGCTATCTGCGCTCTGTTCCCACTATGGCTTCCTTGAATGCCGCCTCACATCTACTTTGATGCAGCCAGCGGATCGATATCGTTCCGAACTACCAAACACCTGCTTCCTAATGAAAGGAGAAAAGAAAAGAGACAGATAGTGAGAGAGAGAGAGAGAGAGGGAGAGAGAGAGAGAGAGAAAGAGAGGAAAAACAAACTTGCCGCTAATTATAGATTTTTATCTCCGAGTCTTCTGGATTGATGGGGAATGCTCTCGAGGGGTTTATAATTCCTCTCTGAAAACTCGGAGAGTAAAAGAATAAAAGTTCTTCTTGTTATTTCGCTTAAACGAAAAGTGAACATTTTATATTGTTCTGCTATTTTGGTCGTTTATTTAAAGATTTTTGGGCGAGATGTTTGGGGGAAAGCGGCACGGTGGCTTAGTGATTATCATGTTCGCCTCACACATCCAGGGTCCGGGTTCGATTCCCGTCTCGGCCATGTGTGTGTGTGGAGTTTGCATGTTCTCCCCGTGCCTCAGGGGGTTTTTCTCCGGGTTCTCCGGTTTCCTGCCCGGTCCAAAAACATGCACGGTAGGTTGATTGGCACCTTGGAAAATTGTCCCTAGTGTATGAATATGTGTGTGTGTGTGTGTGTGTGTGTCCTGAGATGGGTTGGCATTCCATCCAGGGTGTATCCTGTGACCAGAGGGAAGATCGGATAAAGCGGTAGAAGATGAATGAATGAATGAATGTTTGGGGGAGGGGCAGTTAGGAGTGGGATTCAGAGATTGCCAGGCAGTGGAGGGTAACTTTGATGGGGCGTGGCCAGTTTGAGGTGGGATACGGAGATAATTTGGGGTGGCCATTCAGTGGGTAACATTTACTGTGGGGTGATCAACGTAGGACGCACATACTAGTAATAGAAGCGTATAGAGTGTAATAATATGATGAAATCCTTTGATATAAGGTACCCAACCCAAATTCTTAACTATTTAAGACTCCCAACTCTATTAAAAAAAAATGAAAAATACAATTAAACAAGCTTTTATAGTAAAAAAAACAAACATTTCCCTCAGTATTTTTACAGAACAATGCTGCTTTTTTTCTTCTTTTCTTTTTTTTTTGTGTGTTAAAGTCCACAGCTCCATTGTAACTACAGGTGCTTGCTTTGACATTTCCTGAAACTGCTTGATAACCCCTCCGTACATTACATGTGGAAAAAGTATCTCGTTTTTTTTTCCCCCTCTGCAAAACTCACACGCTTTGTACTGGCCTTAATTTGCTTGGCATTAAGAAATCCACAGGAAGGGTAGTGTGTAAATGGGTAAGGGTACAAAAATACACATAAAGGCATCCAAAATACACAGCAAATAATACAGCGCCTTGCATTTATGTCACGGTTCCCTTTATCTCCTCACTCCTCCCTGTTCTTTTCCACACACACACAACCCAAATTGGCCTCACCTGTTCCTCATCCTCTCTCCCTCTCCCTCTCCTTATATAAGCCCGGTCCTTCCCGACATTCCCCGTCCGGGCTGGTAACACTTACGTAGTGACGCGGACACGCATTCCTTCGTGTAATGTCCAACCGTTTGTCTGATTTCCCAATCAGGTCCCGTTCCCATCTGGTTCTGTTCCCGTCTGTTCCCGCTACCCGGACTTCCAAGTCCAGTGGACGCGTCCTCGTCCGCCACCGCACCTGCTCTCCTGTATTTCCCGTACCACGGCTCGCAGCTCGAAAGGCTCCCTAGCCGGTCTGGCCGCTCCGTATGAGCGGCGTCTCCTAAGTTTGTTATTTAATAAATCCTGTTTTGGTTTCATTCCGGATCGTTACAATATGTATTCACCAACCCTTTCTATTTCGACACCGGGGATTGACTTTGGTTGTTCTGTACGTCCGTATACTATACAAAATACTCTTTATGGTCTCTATAAAGATTTGTTTTATGAGAGGACATCGTGTAATGAACAATCCACAAAACAATAAATCCTAGAATTAGCTACAGCGTGCATATTTACGCCTCGGAACCAAATGATGATTTCATAATCTTCTCTGACATTTTTGCAGGTCTCTAACAATCTATTGTTCGCAGCCTGAGTGGGAAAACCAAGAGGGTAATTTTACTCCAAGATCCCGATGGGTTTTCAGACATTGTGCTGAATGTTTGGTGCTGAGAAACCACGTCCGCCTCCGCACTGGTGTCAGAGAGTGTGTGTATCCCACTGCCCTTATAATACAATGGCTCTCTATCACGGCTGAGGGGAAGGGTTGGATTTTTGTCATGATCACAACGATAATACACAAGGTTTGACCCACAGCTAACTTCGGATTAACGGAACCAGATGCTCTCATATGATTCAGTGAGATTTTTTTTCACATTTTCCCAATCCCCAGTCTGTAAGATTATTAACAAATGCTCAACTGAAGTGGAAGAACTCACACATCCATCTATACCCGATTTTAATGCGCATGTACTGTAATCTGACAAATATAACGAGGGAGATTTGTATGGTTTATTACGTGTCATTATAAAATTGGAAGGAAATGAAATGTACATATCTTATTCACGTATCTGTACATAACTGTGTACATGTAACATTCATTCATTCATTCATTCATCTTCTACCGCTTTATCCGATCTTCCCTCGGGTCATGGGGAGTCTGTGCCTATCTCAGGCGTCTATGGGCATTAAGGCAGGATACACCCTGGATGGAATGCCAACCCATCACAGGACACACACACACACACACACAAACACACACATTCATACACTAGGGACATTTTCCCAAGGTGCCAATCAACCTACCGTGCATGTTTTTGGATCGGGGGAAACTGGAGAACCCGGAGAAAAACCCCCTGAGGCACGGGGAGAACATGCAAACTCCACACACACATGGCCGAGACGGGAATCGAACCCGGACCCTGGCAGTGTGAGGCGAACGTGCAAACCACTAATCCACCGTGCCCCCTACTTTTTCTGAGGGTTTGAAATTCATTTTTCTTAGAATGTTAATTTCAGTAAGTGCCACCTAGTGGACAAATGAAAGTAATCATTTGTAATCAATTACTTTACCTATATAATGTAGTTGAAAAGTTTTTACACTTATTACATTTTGAATTTTTTTTTTTTATACTTTTTTGAATTGTTATACACAATTAATTACAGCATTAAAAACATGAAACATGCGATTAATGACTTTACTCATGGCAATCATGCGATTAATCTCGATGAAATATTGGAATTTATTGACAGTCCTGATAAATAATAAAAACTATTTTTTTTAATTAGTTGTCCCTGAAACGCTCGACCCAGTACTGACAGCGTGCTGCAGGCAGAAGTCCAAGAGTGGGTGAAGACTAATTTCCGACTTCAACTAACTTGGCAGTTTGCAGCACAGAGGACACAGCAGCACATCTGAGCCTTTTTTTCCCGTGCTTGTGTTCTTGCCACGGTAATCATACAATAATATAGAACATTTTGCAAAACAAATAGTAATTTTAGCTTTTCTTCTTTCTTTCTATGGCTGCTTTCCGCTCCCATTCGGCTTTGCTCAAAACAACGCAGAGTGGAGTGAGAGACAAACAGTGAGAGATCATGATAAACATAATTGAGGCGAAAGGGCTCAGGTGCAACATGTTAGTCATTACTTTACTAGCGTGACTGTTTACTTCCCGGTGGAGACCCAAGCTAAACCCCAACCTCTACAACAAACAGTTGACCAGATGTAAATGTAAGATAAACAAAGGCAATAAAAATGGACAGTTCAGTGATACTTTTTGTGGTCCATTTTCCAACCATATATATATATATATATATATATATATATATATATATATATATATATATATATATATACAGACGTGGACAAAATTGTTGGTACCCTTTGGTCAATGAAAGAAAAAGTCACAATGGTCACAGAAATAACTTTAATCTGACAAAAGTAATAATAAATAAAAATTCTATAAATGTTAACCAATGAAAGTCAGACATTGTTTTTCAACCATGCTTCAACAGAATTATGTAAAAAAATAAACTCATGAAACAGGCATGGACAAAAATGATGGTACCCCTAACTTAATATTTTGTTGCGCAACCTTTTGAGGCAATCACTGCAATCAAACGCTTCCTGTAACTGTCAATGAGACATCTGCACCTCTCAGCAGGTATTTTGGCCCACTCCTCATGAGCAAACTGCTCCAGTTGTGTCCGGTTTGAAGGGTGCCTTTTCCAGACTGCATGTTTCAGCTCCTTCCAAAGATGCTCAATAGGATTGAGGTCAGGGCTCATAGACGGCCACTTTAGAATAGTCCAATTTTTTCCTCTTAGCCATTCTTGGGTGTTTTTAGCTGTGTGTTTTGGGTCATTGTCCTGTTGCAAGACCCATGACCTGCGACTGAGACCAAGCTTTCTGACACTGGCTAGTACATTTCTCTCTAGAATTCCTTGATAGTCTTGAGATTTCATTGTACCCTGCACAGATTCAAGACACCCTGTGCCAGACGCAGCAAAGCAGCCCCAGAACATAACAGAGCCTCCTCCATGTTTCACAGTAGGGACAGTGTTCTTTTCTTGATATGCTTCATTTTTTCGTCTGTGAACATACAGCTGATGTGCCTTGGCAAAAACTTCGATTTTTGTCTCATCTGTCCACAGGACATTCTCCCAGAAGCTTTGTGGCTTGTCAACATGTAGTTTGGCATATTCCAGTCTTGCTTTTTTATGATTCGTTTTCAACAATGGTGTCCTCCTTGGTCGTCTCCCATGTAGTCCACTTTGGCTCAAACAACGACGGATGGTGCGATCTGACACTGATGTTCCTTGAGCATGAAGTTCACCTTGAATCTCTTTAGAAGTCTTTCTAGGCTCTTTTGTTACCATTCGGATTATCCGTCTCTTAGATTTGTCATCAATTTTCCTCCTGCGGCCACGTCCAGGGAGGTTGGCTACAGTCCCATGGATCTTAAACTTCTGAATAATATGTGCAACTGTACTCACAGGAACATCTAGTTGCTTGGAGATGGTCTTATAGCCTTTACCTTTAACATGCTTGTCTATAATTTTCTTTCTGATCTCTTGAGACAGCTCTTTCCTTTGCTTCCTCTGGTCCATGTCGAGTGTGGTACACACCATATCACCAAACAACACAGTGATTACCTGGAGCCATATATATAGGCCCAATGGCTGATTACAAGGTTGTAGACACCTGTGATGCTAATTAGTGGACACACCTTCAATTAACATGTCCCTTTGGTCACATTATTTTCTGTGTTTTCTAGGGGTACCATCATTTTTGTCCATGCCTGTTTCATGAGTTTATTTTTTTACATAATTCTGTTGAAGCATGGTTGAAAAACAATGTCTGACTTTCATTGGTTAACATTTATAGAATTTTTATTTATTATTACTTTTGTCAGATTAAAGTTATTTCTGTGACCATTGTGACTTTTTCTTTCATTGACCAAAGGGTACCAACAATTTTGTCCACGTCTATATTTATATATATTATGTATATATATATAAATGTATACATTATACATATAAATGGTATATTATGTATATATATTATGTATAAAATATTATGTATATGTATATATATCTATATATATTATGTATATATTTTATATATATATATATATATATATATTCATTCATTCATCTTCTACCTTCTACCGCTATATCTGATCTTCCCTCGGGTCACGGGGAGTCTGTGCCTATCTCAGGCGTCTATGGGCATTAAGGCAGGATACACCCTGGATGGAATGCCAACCCATCGCAGGACACACACACACACACACATTCATACACTAGGGACAATTTTCCAAGGTGCCAATCAACCTACCGTGCATGTTTTTGGACCGGGAGGAAACCGGAGAACCTGGAGAAAAAACCCCTGAGGCACGGGGAGAACATGCAAACTCCACACACACATGGCCTAGACGGGAATCGAACCCCGACCCTGGAGGTGTGAGGCGAATATATATATATATATATATATATATATATATATATATACATACACAGTGGCAAGAAAAAGTATGTGAACCGTTTTGGAATTTCATGGTTTTCTGAATAAATTTGTCATAAAATGTTATCTGATCTTCATCTAATTCATTGGTATTGACAAACACAATGTGTCTAAAAATAATAACACCAAAAAAAAATCCAATCTTTCTTGTCTTTATTGAACACAATCATTCAACATTCAAAATGGCAGTGGAAAAAGTAAGTGAAACCTTAGAATGAATAACTGGTTGACCCCCCCTGGCAGCAATAACCTCAACCAGGCGCTTCCTGTAGCTGTGGATCAGACCTGCACATCGCTGAGGAGGAATTTTAGCCCATTCTTCCTGGCAGAACTGCTTTAGCTCTGTCATATTCTTTGGACGTTCTTTGGACGTCTCAAGTGTACGGCCCTCTTCAAGTCAATCCATATCATCTCTATTGGGTTGAGGTCTGGGCTCTGACTTGGCCACTCCAAAAGGCGGATTTTGTTTTTCTGAAGCCATTCTGTTGTGGACTTGCTCCGGTGTTTTGGGTCGTTGTCCTGTTGCATCACCCACTTTCTACACAGTTTCAGATGCTGATGTACAGACATTCTCACATTATCCTGAAGAATTGTCTGATATACTTGGGAATTCATCTTCCCCTCAATGATTGCAAGCTGGCCAGGCCCTGATGCAGCAAAGCAGGCCCAAATCATGATGCTTCCTCCACCATACTTTACAGTTGGGATGATGTTTTCATGACGATATGCCGTGCCCTTTCTACGCCAGATGTAGTGCTGTGTGTTTTTTCCAAATAGTTCAATCTTAGTTTCATCAGTCCACAAAACATTTTGCCAATACCGCTGTGGAGTGTCAATGTGCTCTTTTGCAAACTTAAGGCGTGCAGCAATGTTCTTTTTAGTAAGCAGCGGCTTCCTTTCGCGGTGTCCTGCCGTGGATACCCTGCTTGTTCAGTGTTTTACGTATTGTAGACTCATGAACAGATATGTTAGCAAGTTCCAATGATGCCTTCAGATCTTTGGCTGTCATTCGGGGTTGTTTTTTTACCTCATTGATGAGTGTTCGTTGTGCTCTTGGTGTCATTTTGACGGGGCGCCCACTTCTAGGTAGAGTAACAACAGTCCCAAATTGTCTCCATTTGTAGATTGTTTGCCGAACTGTAGACTGGTGAATTTCTAAAGTCTTTGAAATAACTTTGTAACCCTCGCCAGCTTCATGTAAATCAACAATTCTTGATGGTAGGTCCTCTGAAAGCTCTTTTTGGCGAAGCATGACTCACATAATCATGTTCTTCTTGTGCAGAGAAAACTCCAAAGGTTGAGGGGTTTTTATCAGTCAAAGTATCTGTAGTCCACACCTCCAAACTTATTATCTTAACAAGACTCCAGAATTAGCTCCAATTAGCTTTTTTGAGGTCATTAACTCAAGGTTTCACTTACTTTTTCCACTGCCATTTTGAATGTTGAATGATTGTGTTCAATAAAGACAAGAAAGATTGGATTTTTTTGTGTTATTATTTTTAGACACATTGTGTTTGTCAATACCAATGAATTAGATGAAGATCAGATAATATTTTATGACAAATTTATTCAGAAAACCATGAAATTCCAAAAGGTTCACATACTTTTTCTTGCCACTGTACATATTATATATTATATTACATTATATATATATGGCTTCAATTTATTTGACTTGCTGATTATAGGACAGACTTTCCAAACGAATGGGTTTGGGATTTTGTTTAGGTCCAGCGGTGCATGTATTAAAAATGATTCTCATTGTATCTGCTTTTTTTGTGTCTGCTCGGACCAATTATTCATTCGTTAGACAATTAGGGATTTAGAGTGCTCCATTCCTCAGCACTTTTGGGTCCACATTTATTGGTTGAAATTGTTGAGTAATGGTGTTGAAATGAAGTTGCTCCGAGGTGGTCATTGGAAGGAATTGATTTGATTTCGCACTTGGGCAGTAGGGTATATTATTGTTTGTTTCCGTGGAAGAAATTTTAAATAGCAGGCAATAACCAAAGAACCCTGTGGCTTTTATTTTCCTGCGTTAAAACCAAATAACTAAATCAACAAAAATATATATTACTTCTCAAATCTCAAAAGTATGTTTTTTTTTTATCCTTTGCCATAACTCAATTTTATTCGTTGTAGACCGATGACCGATAGTTATAGTGGGATGGTGGGGGCTGGGATTTGGTCTAGGGCTGACTCTCGGACCCGGTCTGTTATTGGCCCCTGAGACTGCAATTCTATCTGGGATTGGGTTTGGGACTGGGTCTGCTTCTGGGACTGGGGCTAGGGGACATACTGTAAGCCTCCACTTAATGTTTATTTACTTGTTTACTATAAATATCCTATGGATATTTTCTCTTCTGTCTCCAAGACATTCATTCATTCATTCTTTCAACTTCTACTGCTTTATCCGATCTTCTCTCGGGTCACGGGGAGTCTGTGCCTATCTCAGGTGTCTATGGGCATTAAGGCCGTATACACCCTGGATGAAATGCCAACCCATCGCAGGGTACACACACACACATTCACACACTCACTCACATTCACACACATTCATACACTAGGGACAATTTTCCAAGGTGCCAATCAACCTACCGTGCATGTTTTTGGACCAGGAGGAAACCGGAGAACCCGGAGAAAAACCCCCTGAGGCACGGGGAGAACATGCAAACTCCACACACACATGGCTGAGACGGGAATCGAACCCGGATCCTGGCAGTGTGAGGCGAACGTGCTAACCATGCCCTCTCCAAGACATCTTTGGTGTAATTGTGTCTGTCCATCCAGAGTGCCTCGGGATCTCCAGGTGACCTTGTATATGAAAAGTAGTGTAGAACAACCTCCAAGAAAACCCAGGTATGTTAAAGTCATAGAAGGCTTCCCATTGAAGAAGACAACCTCCATTACCAGGCAAACGTATTCATCTCTCTTTCCACACCGCTCTTATCTTCCACCGTGTCCTTACCCCGATGGCTGCCTGCCTAATGAGGATTGGTGCTGTTTTAAACATGAAATTGGAATCCCAGCTGAGAGCAATCGATATGCTTCCATTATCTCGCCATGTAATGATGCAGGCTCTCTTCCTCAATCTCCAACACACACACACACACACACACACATACACACACACTGACACACACCCCTTTTGTCTCATCACATTTCCTGATTTCTGAAATTAAAAGCAAGAAAGTTTATGAAGTATTGGTTCCCAAGGGTACCTCAGTTTCCTCACCTTATACACTATTTGCACACTTCAGTAGGTGTGATCACCTAAAAACTACGGCTGTCAGTCGATTAAAATATTTAATCGCGATTAATCGTACGAGTGCCATGAGGTAACTCGTGATTAATCTCACGCTTTCAATGTTACAATAAATGAATACTTTTCATGTTACTGAAACTGTAACAGATGTTTTAATTATATAATTAAATTATATAATACCGCTATATGGGGGGCACGGTGGCGCAGTGGTTAGCACGTTCGCCTCACACCGCCAGGATCCGGGTTCGATTCCCGTCTCGGTCATGTGTGTGTGGAGTTTGTGCATGTTCTCCCCGTGCCTCAGGGGGTTTTTCTCCGGGTTCTCCGGTTTCCCCCCCAGTCCAAAAACATGCACGGTAGATTGATTGGCACCTTGGAAAAATTGTCCCTAGTGTATGAATGTGTGTGTGAATGTGTGTGTGTGTGTCCTGCGATGGGTTGGCATTCCATCCAGGGTGTATCCTGCCTTAATGCCCATAGACGCCTGAGATAGGCACAGGCTCCCCGTGACCCGAGAGATCGGATAAAGCGGTAGAAAATGCATGAATGAATACCGCTATATCCGATCTTCCCTCAGGTGCCTATCTCAGGCGTCTATGGGCATTAAGGCAGGATACACCCTGGATGGAATGCCAAACCATCGCAGGACACACTGACACTCACACACACATTCATACACTAGGGACAATTTTCCAAGGTGCCAATCAACCTACCGTGCATGTTTTTGGACCGGGGAGGAAACCGGAGAACCCGGAGAAAAACCCCCTGAGGCACGGGGAGAACATGCAAACTCCACACACGCACATGGCCGAGACATGCTAACCACTAAGCCACCGTGCCCCATCTATATAATATTATATTTTATAGTTATATAATAGAATGTATTAATATATGTATATTGGAAAAAGTATATCGGTGCATTTTTCACAAGCAATAGACATAAAGCCAAATACGAGGTGGTTTGTGGAGTACTGATGGGAAGTTTGGATCATTTGAGTGACTCGGTTCTTCTCATTCATCAGAATGAACAAATCTTTTTTTGAATCATTTAGTTCATTTAATTAATTTAATCAGAAAGAAAATAAAATGTTACATTTTCAATAAACAGACCCCTGATACATGTACCTACACACATATCGCCGATAGTTCCAGTAATTAAAACATCACAATGCAGCTATTATGATCAACAGAATAAGTATATCGCCTCTAAAATCTTCTGGGTTGAATCGTTCACTCTTTTGTCACGTGACTCCCGTAGACGCTGTGCAGTGCATTACACAGGAAACAGAATTTAGCGGTTCATCTGGAATCTCCTAATCTGGGTCGTTCATGCAGAGCGTCTATGGGAGTTACGTGACAAAAGAATGAACGATTCAAATCAGAAGTTGAGAGTTAATTACTAATTTCTGTTTCCTGTATTAGTGGCAATGTGGTTTAGTGATTAGTACCTTTGCCTCACACCGCCAGGGTCCAGGTTCGATTCCCATCTCGGCCATGTGTGTGTGGAGTTTGCATGTTCTCCCCGTGCCCCCGTGGTTTTTCTCCGGGTTCTTCGGTTTCCTCCAGGTCCAAAAACATGCTCTGTAGGTGTGTGTGAGTGTGTGTGTGCCCTGCGATGGGTTGGCATTCTATCCAGGGTGTATCCTGCCTTAATGCCCATAGACGCCTGAAATAGACACAGACTCCCCGTGACCCGAGGGAAGATCGTATAAAGTGGTAGAAGAGGAATGAATGAATGAATGAATGAATGAATGTTTCCTGTATATATCCTAGGGAGGTTTTGGTGATGCTTTGCGCTTGTGCGCCCCTGTAGAAAATGAACGAATCACTCTCTGAGACGACTCGTTCTTCTGAGTCATGTGAAAAAATGATGCATATCCCTACTGTGGAGCACGTCTCGGTGCAATATAAGGAAATGAAATACGAAATTCTGAACTCAAATGTCTTCAATGGACTCTAAAAGAAATGAAAAATAAACTGTAGGAGAGGGTACGCAGTAGGTACGAATCGTGTAGCTCGGTGACCAATATTCATTTTTTTCATGTAATAGGTCCCAGTCACTCGTATCGGTTCCAGTCACCGATGCTTTCCTTGAAGATTTTATTCAATTAATCAATTTCAAGCAAACTGGTTGTAAAAAACAAACAAACAAACAAACAAAAACCTCATACTTCTCTTCTCTTTCCACTTATTATTGTTTTTTCTTCACTGGTGAAGTGTTTACAACTGATCCGCTCTATTTTGGTTTTTCTAGACTGTCAAAAAATCTGACTGGTTTCTATTTTTGTCGAAGAGGCGGCATGAAGTGGATGGCGAAGTCGGGTCAGGAGTGTTACGTATCGCCATTGAGCAGATAGTGCCGTGTCGCTAACCTATTTATTTATTTATTTATTTATATTTCGGATTTGTGTCAGGAATAAAACATCATGGTGCTCGCTGTTACAAATTCACAGAATATAGTGAATAGTGAACAGAAGCAACAACACGTAACCATTCATAGCCATGGACAAGAATATGAATAGGTCGCTTTTGGGCTCTTCAAATATTCTGGGGTTTTATGTAGCCTTTATAAATGTCCGTGTAATAACAGGTCATAGAGTAGAAGTCGTGAAATGCTAAAGAAATGGTGTGTTAAGACATTTAGTGTTTGGCAGCTCAGATTAATAGGAGGGCAATATCTTATTTTCGACACTCAGTGAAAAGGCATGTGTGTGTGTGTGTGTGTGTGTGTGTGTGTGTGTGTGTGTGTGTGTGTGTGTGTGTGTGTGTGTGGGCATAGTTCAGCTCGGCTTATTAGAACAAGAGGCATGTGTTGCTCATTCATTCCACTTAACTGCATAAATTCCTGGTGCGCTCTTTCGGAGAGAGCGGTCATAGGGGAGGACGATCCAGCCCCAAGCCTCTCTCGTGTTTCCTGTTACGTGATCTATTCCACGATCGTAAGCTGTGATCCTGGCCGAGGAATCTGGTTCACTGTGTATATAATGGCAAGGCTGAGATTATTGCCTTGTATTTTCTAACCCGCTAATTAAAAACGTATATATTCGAAATTTCCTTGCTCGTTCCTCGCCTGGTAATTGTGCAGGTACCTCCCCTTCACCCCCTTTTTTCCCTTTTCTTTTTTTCTTTTCTGTTTCTGTATCAAGGTCATGGATTCGAGGACGTCATTTGTGCCGGTACGTTGCACAAAAAGGGTGTGTGTGGTTCTGCTCCAATTCGCGAGTCGCAAATGAGCGCCCGTGGAGGTTTCGATCTCAAGATGTTGTCATGGTAATTGCTAAACAGACATCATGGCAAAGCCTGGCTCCCAATCCAGAGTGATGGAGATGGCGATCTAAATTAATAACAATGTAATGATGGGGCACGGTGCCTTAGTGGCACTTTCGCCTCACACCTCCAGGGTCCGGGTTCGATTCCCGCCTCCGCCATGTGTGTGTGGAGTTTGGCATGTTCTCCCTCCCCGTGCCTCAGGGGGGGTTTTTCTCCGGGTTCTCCAGTTTCCTCCCTGGTCCAAAAACATGCACGTGAGGTTGATTGGCACCTTGGATTGGTCACTAGTATATGAATGTGTGTGTGAATGTGAGTGTGTGTGTGTGCCCTGTGATAGGTTGGCATTCCATCCAGGGTGTGTCCTGCCTTAATGCCCATAGACGCCTGAGATAGGCACAGACTCCCAAGAGATACAGCGGTAGAAGATGAATGAATGAATGAATACATTAGTTGAAGCTCTGGAATGTGTTTCGATCCATCCCCGGGAAATCTGAGAATGTATAGGCACAATGGGTTGAGTACGAATCCTCAGTACCCGATGAGAGCGATGCGGTGGCGCTTTAGTGCTTTAATTTAGTGCTTACAAACACATAAGCGTCTGAAAAGTTTCCTAGTAATGCTGCCATTTATGTTGCTCAGTACTTTTGACTTGACCAGAATATTGGCACTAGAATCACTAGGAGGGGCACGGTGGCTTAGTGGTTAGCACGTTCGCCTCACACCGCCAGGATCCGGGTTCGATTCCCGTCTCGGTCATGTGTGTGTGGAGTTTGCATGTTCTCCCCGTGCCTCAGGGGGTTTTTCCCCGGGTTCTCCGGTTTCCCCCCGGTCCAAAAACATGCACGGTAGGTTGATTGGCACCTTGGAAAATTGTCCCTAGTGTATGAATGTGTGTGTGTGTGTGTGTGTGTGTGTGTGTGTGTGCCCTGCGACGGGTTGGCATTCCATCCAGGGTGTATCCTGCCTTAACCCGAGGAAGATTGGATAAAGCGGTAGAAGATGAATGAATGAATGAATCACTAGGAGCAGGAAGGATTCATACTCAACCTGTTGTACTTAGAACCCACATATTTCCAAACTGGTTCCGATCTAAACCCATTTTACCATTGCAACTCCAAGCATGGACCGATTACTGGAGTCAACATAAATAGTTTTGTATATTTTGCAATTTAGAAGCAGCTCTTGTTCATCTCTCCTTAGGAAAACTACACACCCTTTATGGTCTACGTTACAGATCTATTGCAGGTCAATATGAACCCAATTTACTCCGAAATATCCGATCTCTCAGAAGACAACATGGAGATGCACAGCCAGGAGAAGAAACGGTTCAGGCGCTGACGGGAGGATCAGGAGTTTAAGCTCCTGTTTTACTAATTTGCCGCATATGAGCCCCTAAACCCTATCAAGGCCTTAATTCTACACTTCGCTCTGAATCCAACTCCCTAACACCTCTGGGATACACAGTGAAAGAACGTCACCATCCTGTAATGGAATTATTGGACCGCTTTAATCGATGGACAGAGATAACGAGGTTATAAAGTTGTAATGTAAACGTCTGGCACCTGGAAGTTCATGTCTAATGAGCGAAGCAGCGGTGAAACTGAAAACGCCCTGAGATTGAATGCCGTTGAGAGGTTCAAAAGTTTCCTCGTCTAAGTGCTACCAGAAGTCCACACATTACAGTGATGTCACCTAAAAGCAGAACTAGTCGTGCTAATTAAAGTCCGATGACATTGCATTTATATCAATTACAGTCCAAATCCACGATGGCGGTCCTTGAAATGTTCAGTAACTTCGTTGGATTTAAGGCTGCTCATGTGGAACCAGTCCCAGATAGACAGGCTGCTCTCCAGCCAGACGCAGGGCGTCCAGAACAAAATCCTATCCGGAAGAGAGAAGAGAAGAAAAAAAAGGATAGTTTCAGAATGAGTTTTAACGCTGGAGTCATGCTGAAGAATAAATATCCATAGTATACTAAATGCATCTTGCCCTTTTGTCACTAAACAAGAATACGCAGAATGATTAGCTAAAACACGCCGCCTTGTGGCCACTGGAAGCACACGATTATCCCCCCTCCCCCCTCTCTTCTTTTCTCTTCTTTTAACCATTCTCACCACATTAGAAAAGAATAGATAAGTTGTGGTTCGATGGAGAAGTGGAAAAGTGAAGGGCTGAGAAAAAAAAAGAAATAGTGATTTTCTCAACCCACTAGAAAAAAATAGTGATTTTTTTTCTCTCTCTCTCTCTATCTCTCTCTCTCTCTTCCTCTTCCCATAACTTTCTTATTTAATTGATCCTCGGGGATCCTCCAAGAGCCGCGCGTCTTTAATTGGCTCTCGAGCTCAAGTCGGGCAAACAATTAAATCACCGAAAGCTCGCGGACAGCCTTTTTATTTAACACACACACACACACACACACACACACACACACACACACACACACACACACACACACACACACACACACGAAGCAGCAAACTTAAAGTGAAGGAAGAAGACGCTCCATGACGTTTTTTTTTCCACTTCAGCAACCTGTTCCATAAAAAAAGACGTTTCTGGCGTCCGCCCCTTCCTCGCGCACTCGCTCATAGATATTTCTCAGTCCGCGCGCGCACACACACACACACACACACACACACACACACACACACACACACACACACACTCCCTGTGGCCAACCGAGCGCTAACACAGTCGCTCCTTCAGACTCGTGGAGAATCCTAATATCTGGCGAGTCGTAACGCGCGTTACGCATTAAGTAATATCCAATATAGAGCGCAGACAGAAAATACACATTTCCAAAGGCTATAATAAAATTACACGCTATTATTTTTATTTATTTTTTTTTAATGAAAAAAAGAAGAAGATTCCCGGAGCTGCTGTAACGTGGATGTGACTTATTTGGGGGAAGATATTATTTCTAATACGAGAAAAAAAACTTTACAAAAAAAAAAAAAAAAAAAAAGAGAGGAGGAATAAAAAAAAAACCGCGGAATTCCTTCTTTATTTTTGTTTATTTTTATTTATTTTTTTGTCATCTAGTCGAGCGCGTGCCGAGGAGAGTCTGCAGGTTGACGCGCGCTGGAGTCAGCACGAGCCGGGGTCTTTTATTTCAGCTCCTCGTCACTGCCTGGCGTTTCTGTTGAAAAGTGGATTTATGAAACATTATTAACATTTATTGCTAATTAATATTTACGATTATTTCCGAGTATTCGCGTGGCTTCGTTTAAAAAGCGAGTTCCGCACGGAGTAAACCCGGAGGCGTCGCGCGCAGCTTCCACCCCAGAAAAGGTAAGACCTGTTCGTGTTTATTCGCTTTGAAAGGTTTAAGTTGCAAAATACAAACAAACAGACAAACATAACTAACAAACAGGGAGATGCATTGTTTATTTATTTATTTATTTATTTTTGCATGGACAATAAAGCCTTTGAAATCTTTTTTTTTACGCAATTATTAAAGCTTTATATAGAGATCGCGTGCACGTTTAATTTCCTCGTGCCCACGCCAGATCTCCACGCGAAGTGCTCGAAGCGCGTTGGGACGAGACGCTGCCCAAACGCGCGCGACTGCTCGCGTGCGCGTGCGCGTGCGGCGCCCGTAAAAGCGATCACACTCGGAAGTTTTTGCATTCCGTATTGCCTTGCGCTCCAAGCACGTGCTACCGTTAATATGCCATTCATATCACTTTGTTTATTAATGATTTATAATATAGTAGTTTTTTTTTTAAATATAAACTTTATTGCATAAAATATTTGGATGCAAAACATTTGGATTGTTCTTCAGTGCGCGAGCCCAGTAAACAATCACCATTTGGTAAATCCTGTCCCCCGGTTACTGACCGCCTCCGTAATCTGCGAGATAATCCGTGCGTTCTCTTGTGCGCGTCCCGCCCTTTCAGCTCTGCGGATAAAACCCGTAAACCGCTGCGGAATCGAACACTTGACAGCGCGAGCTCTGTACTGTATTTTTCCCCCGCGCGCGCGCGTGCGCGTGCCTCTCACTCTCTGTGTGCTTGTGGCTCTCCGCAGGTGATGAGGCATCGCGGATGAACATGGAGCTTCTCTGGATTGTATTCTTCTCCGCGCTGCAGCGCTTCGCACGAGCACAGGGGGTTTACGGTAAGAACTTTGAAGGGACGCTCGAGGCGCGGGCGCGCGCGCGCGCGGGCACGCGATCGTTAGACAATTGCACGGCGTGGTTGAAGGGCGTGCGACGCGAACCTGATGCATCCCGGTTCTGCTACAGTGCATAGGATGCTGCGCGCGTAAAAGTAGCGTGTTTATCTTTTCTTGTTTTTTTTTTTTTGTGTGTGTGTTGTTTTGTTGTTGTTGTTGCACGCTGGATGCAACAGTGTATTATATAATGCTTAAAAAGAAACTTTTGACAAACCGGACCGCAAGAGTCGCACATCTGTCCGTGTAAAAGTAACTGACAAGTTTTCACTCAGTGCAGATTGGAGATGTTGACATGGAGATTGCCCCCGAACTTTTGGTGATGTGTGTGTGTGTGTGTGTGTGTGTGTGTGTGTGTGTGTGTGTGTGTGTGTGTGTGTGCAGAAAATTGAGTTCTCCATTTTGTTCTCAAAACCGCAAACTGTAATTAATATAATGGACCTTTAAGAGAAATATAAGGTATTTGGGTTCTACCTTTGAGCCCAGATGCTTTTTTCCCCTTCTCTGAGTCTGCAGTCGTTTGATCTCCGGTTACTTTCTGAGCAGGAAACCCGGTGCAAACTTCCAAACAAGCGTGTTCTCATGACTTTTATGAGCAGGGTATCAGAAAGTGGAGAAATTATAAATCAGCCAGGGATGGAGTTGGTGTATATGCTTTATATCAGATCAAATCCATTTCAAAATGATTAGCGAAACACAAAACAGATTTATAGTAAAACCCCTGATAATAACATAAATGACACCCATTACACCATGACCGCTGATAAAAAACTAAATGTGTTTTTTTTTTTAATTAGGATGTGAATTATTAAGCTCACATTTGGACAAATAGTCGTCATGTAAAGAGAGTCGCCATGTGTGTGTGGAGTTTGCATGTTCTCCCCGTGCCTCATGGGGTTTTTCTCCGCGTTCTCCGGTTGATTGGCACCCTGGAAAATTGTCCCTAGTGTGTGCATGTGTGTGTGTGAGTGTGTGTGTGTGTGTGTGTGTGCCCTGCGATGGGTTGACACCCCATACAGGGCGTCTTGGGACATCCTGCCCTGATGTCCCAAGATGCCTGAGATAGGCACAGGTTCCCCGTGACCAGAGGGAAGATCGGATAAAGTGGTAGAAGATGAATGAATGAATGTAAGGAGAGTCTGCTTCAGAAATCTCTTTTGCGAAATTTCCCGCTACTGTCAAAAGGACATTATAGCATGTCATAAGTTTTCGGGCGGCGGTAGATCAGTGGTTAAGGCATAGGTCTCTGGATCGGAAGGTCACAGGTTCAAATCCCAACACCGAGCAAGGCCCTTAACCCTTAATTACTCAGTTGTAAGTCTCTCTGGATAAAGGCGCCTGCCAAATGCTGTACATGTAACGTAACCACCGCATCGGCATTTACGGAAAACTTTGATTTGTTGTCCTTTCCCTAAAGGCGACCGTAATCAAAGCCTAATGCTGTTTAACTGACACCCGCGACATTCGCAGACTTCGCAAGCGTAATCTCTGAATGATTGCGTTAACAGAGCTTTGATGAATAAAGGATGTGCGCATCTCGTGCCATTGCTCAGGCATTAAATTGACCGTTTCCGCCGGGTTTATGATCGCCGAAGAGGACGGACAGTGTTAACAGCCGTTCCGATCTCAGCTGGGGCTTAATAAAGTGCTGCTAGGCTTGCCCCGTAATTTGCTTCTTAATTAATCAAGTAATTGCCCTCTAATGAGCCTAGTGGGCATTACGGCTCCCAAATGGTTAGGTCACGCATCCATCAGCCTGAGGGACAAACTCGGATGTCCTTGTCGGAGAGATAGGTAGAAGGGAAAAAAGCGAGAAGCACCGGACGACACTCCCGTATGCCGGAGGGGGTATTTTGCTGCCCACTCGGATCGTTGGCCAGGCTCACTTTTTACCGGACTAGTCCGCTGAGAGTCACCTCTACCGGGACGGCTCTTACCGACCCCATCATACCCCCCGAGGGTGACACCATGCTTGCCTTATGGGGCGGTGATTTCAGGACTTTTCGATACGACCGCCATCATCAAAACGCTAAAATGTATCGTTTGAGAATGGGACCTGTTCACACAAGACAGGTTCAGAGCTGTGTCGATATAGAAAATGGGAATATCCAGGAAGCAGGAAAATCCAAAGCTGTCGGATTCAACAATTCCAGGATCTGGAATTTCACTTTGAACGCCATCGACACTGCTCGATTCCTCCGGTTTCCCACCATCCTTAAAAAGAAACCCTTGTAACTGCCCCTCATCCTTCCTTCTTTTCGTCACTTCCATTTCTGCCGTCTTTTTTACGGAAGTACGGAAAAGAAACGAGGACGTGATTATTATGACGTCGTTAAATTAACACTGTTAGGTTGCGACGTTCCTGTATTCCGTGATTATTCTCTGGGGCGCTTTTAAAGATGGCACGGATTCCCGGATCACATGCAGAAGGATGTAGGATATATTTAGTGTATCCAATCTATGGATTTGTGAATACCAAGCACTA
Organism: Kryptopterus vitreolus; assembly: GCA_030449085.1. Taxonomy (NCBI): domain Eukaryota; kingdom Metazoa; phylum Chordata; class Actinopteri; order Siluriformes; family Siluridae; genus Kryptopterus; species Kryptopterus vitreolus. Next base: position 6,855,748 of record JACRUU010000014.1, read on the forward strand.
AGCTATCACCTGTGTGATGTCCAAGGCATTGGACTTTGAATCCAAGTTTAAATCCCAATATACCATTTCGGTGGCCCCTGAGCAAGGCCCTTAACCCCATAGCTACTCGGTTGAGTGTATTGGATACCTGTAAGTGGCTCCGTCTACCAAAATGCCATGAATGGAAATGTAAAATGCCAATTCTCATATTTCTCAGCATGCCGTGCCCAAAGCGCGTCAATCCCGTCGTGTAAATAAATTTTCCGTTCCCAGGCGCGGATATTAAAAAACGCCTTCCCGTCATATTCCCGTCTTGTTTACAAGTTAATTGCATGTTCCCAGAGACGTGTCGTGACACTGCACTCCAGCTGTCCACGTTACCTGTTCTCGACTGACCTTTACGCCCCCCCCCCCCACACTTTCTCTTCTTCTTAATCATCAGCATGCTCGATAGGTTATTTTCACATGAGAAGTATCCTCGAAGCCATCGGGAAAATAAATGAGGTGTAGAGTAAAAAAAAAAAAAAAGAAAAACGCAGAGGAGTTCATTAATTAATAGCCACAATTAAAGTTTTCGCATTTTCTGCTTCTTTACTGTTCGTTTCCTGTCGTTTTTGGTTTCGCAAACGCGTTTTCGTCTTTCCTTCTGCGTAAATTAAAGCAAGAAATATTTCTTTCCTTATTATAAAATACATATTCATACATATGGGCACGGTGGCTTAGCGGTTAGCATGTTCGCCTCACACCACCAGGGTCCGGGTTCGATTCCCGTCAAGGTGTGTGTGGAGTTTGCATGTTCTCCCCGTGTCTCAGGGGGTTTTTCTCCGGGTTCTCCGGTTTCCTCCCCGGTCCAAAAACATGCACGGTAGGTTGATTTGCACCTTGGAAAATTGTCCTTAGTGTACGAATGTGTGTGTGCGCACCCTGCGATGGGTTGGCATTCCATCCAGGGTTTATCCTGCCCTAATGCCCATAGATGCCTGAGATAGAACACAGACTCCCCGTGACCCGAGGGAAGATCGAATAAAGAGGTACTTCCTCTTTATCCGGAACTTTGAATTTGACAAAGGATTATGCTTGTATGTAATTATCATCAACATGGCTGTTAACGAGCGCTAACGCTGGACTCACACCCTTGCCATGCGATCGCTGGCATCGCCTGAGTCCTGGGTCACATGCTGAAGGACATAGGATGTCCTCCTAAACCAGTCTAGCCGATCCATGTTAATGATTACCACGATGTCGTGCTGTAAATCTCAGCCATGGATATTAAAACAGCCGCGTTTCTATTCTTGTCCTGCTTACAAGCTAATTTCATGTTTCCTGTGTCGTGTCACTACTTCCCAATTAAGGTTCTGTTTATTTCGTTTCCTCACCTCCTTACTGTCGCTTTGTCTTTACGTTCGCATTGTTGAGCGGGGTTCGTTGGGATTTTCAATCTTTAGCATTTTCAAAAGTAACTGTAAATTAATTCCACGTTTTTTTCGCAGTAACTGTAACGAATTACTGTAACTTTTATTTTGTAATTAAATTATGTAACGCTGTTATATATAACTAGTTACTCGCCAACACTGGTCCTAGAAGCTTATTCGTGCTGTTTAAGAGAGCCCACCGGTTAAGGCATTGGGCTCTGGAACGTTAGGTCACAAGTTCAAATCCCAGCACCACACAGATGCCACTAGTGGGCACTTCAGCAAGGCCCTTAATTGCTCAGTTGAAATTCGTTCTGTACAAGGGCGTCTACCAAATGCCATAAACCAGGGGTGTGAAACCCATTGTCACCGTGGGCCACATGAGTATTATGATGGGCCTCGAAGGGCCAGTTTCAACTATAAGACAGTATATAGTGTGTGATGAGTGACTTGCATCATAACACAAAACACTTTTTCATCCTTGAAGCACAAACATGTATTCACTTTCCCATCTTTCTTGAAAGTGCCTTCCATCTTCATCTGTTTTTCGTTTCCTGGACATTTTGGGATTATATGTAAACGCTGATGTGGCATACATTTGCACTCTAGTGGTGGGATACCGGCACTTCTCGGGTAACATGGTCGTATGCATTGTTGGAGATGCAGTTTATTTATGCTTTAAAACGTGCAAGGCCCTTGACCCTCACTTGCTCAGTGGCTCTGGAGAAGGCCGTCTGCCAAATGCTGGAAGTATAAGTATCGGATTATATGGCAAAATATTGTATTGTGCTCTAGAAAGAAATTCTTTACTTTCAATGTCATTGTGTATCTGTTCTAATCAGGATTTTAGTTGCTTATAGAAAATGTATAAGAAGTAATGAAGAATAAATTGTCTCGCATTGATGTCTCATTGCTCCAAGGTCCTTTATACGGTCGTAAGTTTTGGGACACTGGTAGGTGGGGAGCTGGTAGCTCAGCGGTTAACAATTGTCCTCTGTCCAAGAAGGTTGCAGGTTCAAATCTACACCTCCACCCAGCTGCCACTATTGGGCAGTTGAGCAAGGCCCTTAACTCCTCAGCAAGTACGTTACTCTGGATCAGGGCATCTACCAAATTTCAAGAGTTCACACGTGGAACATGTCAGTGTGGGTTTTTCCACCTGCAAAAACATGAATGTGACTAGGACACTGGAAATCAGCTATGACATCGACATGTGATGGGGACAAATCTACATCCCACCCGCTTCTCACACTCAGAGAGCGGTAGATCAGAAACACATGAATGACTGTTGGTTTTATAGTCTGACCTTAGTGCGTTCGAGCTCCCTATTGTGTGCAATTTGAATTCGTGCAAAAACTACGCTCCCGTATTTCTTCTTTTATTTCGGAGGCGGAACAAACATTCCAGCGCTGTGCTTTCAAGTTGGCTAACCTTTATAAAAGAAGGTTAGCTGGAGAAAGGCTACCGCTGAGGTTGTAGCTAGTGATGAGTGGTTACCTACAAGTGCTGACCTTTCTTCATTGAGCTCTGGTTAAAGCGATTTCTTTCTCGTGGTTTAGAGCGGCCCTGCATTGTGTAGAGGAGTAGCATTGTGTGTGTGTGTGTGTGTGTGTGTGTGTGTGTGTGTGTGTGTGTGTGTGTGTAAAGAGTTGCCTCCAAGAACAGTTGGCATGCTATGACTTATGCATGAGGACGAGAGAGGCACAGAAACCATACCCAGATCCCTTTCTCTCACTCCCTCACTTACTCATTCGTAATTCCCTGCCGTTCGTTCCCGCCGCCTCGTGTCTCGCTTTGTTTTTGCGTTTAATTACTAACTCGGTTCCACGATCTTTCTCCATTACGCTTGCCCTCATATCTTATCGTCGCCCCGGATTCCGCCGCGTCGCCGTTTCACCACCCTCGCTCTTACGCTTGGCGGAAGTACGGCGTGTGCTCGCCGGGGTCTTCATCACAGGTGGGATCTAATACGTTCAGATCGCTTTATACATGACCCGAAAAACCATAGAGAAGCACCGTGCTGCTTTCAGAGGCAGAACGACAGAAAGCAGGTTTCCACTACACCATGCTCCAATTACTTTCGGTAATTTAAAACAGCCAAAAAGTTGATGAGCTGGAACACTTTTACGACCGATGCGACGCTCGTCACGATCGCTCTGCGCCGGTTTTTTGCTCCATAACGCCGACCTGGATCGACAGGTTCAATTCGAAACCTGTTCAAAATATCGCATGGATCCTCGATATTGACACCTGAAATGTAGGCTACGTATGCGCTTCCATCTGTAACGCCTGTAGAACCAACGGAGGCGTTCGTGACCTAGTGCGAAAGTCGAAAAAGTACAAAGAGACTGAGCACTCCATAGAAATATATTCATTTTAACATACTCCAGGTAGCACAAAGTAAACATTTTTTGACATTGAAATTGTTGTTCACTGTTTGCTAATACATATGAAACGTTCTGTAGCTCTTTAGTTAGCAGCTAAATCCCTGTTAGCAGCATTAGCATCGAAAACACGGGTAACTAGCAAATTAGCCAGTCATGCTAAGTGATTGTAAATAAGCGTAAACATAACAGACCGAACCAGTGAGGAACCTTGGCAAACTTCAAATCTTGAAAATTTAAATTGAAACAGAAATAAAATAAGATTTTACATATTCCTGGCAAAAAAACAACCCTGCTTAAAAAAACCAATTGGCAGCATTAGCATTGAAAACATTGCTGACTAGCAAACTAGCCAGTCTTAAAGTTATCTGCGGATAATAATACACACACACACACACCACACACACACACACACACACACACACACACACACACACACACACACACATATATATATATACATGTGCGTATATATATATATATATATATATATATATATATATATATATATATATATATATATACCATATATTACCATATAGAAAGCAACCCAAAACGACCCTAAAATTAACATTGAAAAAGTTTTAATTACAGTTTATATTAAAGATATATTACAGATATATAACATATATAATATATATATAAAGGCCCGTGCGTAGTGGTTAACATTCGCCTAACTGCCATCCGGGTTATACGGTAAGTGTGTGTGGAGTTTGCATGTTTAGTGCCTTTCTCCGGGTTCTCCGGTCCCCCCCTCCCTAGGTACCAAAAAACATGCACGGTAGGTTTGATTGGCACCTTGGAAAATTTCCCTAGATTGAATGTGTTAACATGAATGTGAGTGTGCCATGGGTTGGCTTTAACCTGCTTTAATGCAAAAGACTAATAATTCGTACAGAAGTATAAATAAATATTAAATAATAATCTACATTTATATTTTCATCAATAATTTTATTAGAGAATGTGAGTGAAATTTCTATAATTATAACAACTGCTACAGCATATATATAAGTGTGTGTGTGTGTGTGTGTGTGTGTGTGTGTGTGTGTGTGTGTGTGTGTGTTGTGTGTGTGTGTGCGTGTGTGTGTGTGTGTGTATACATATATATTAGGTGCCACCCTAGAAGTAACTAAGTAGCTGCACTTCAGTGGCTGAGCTACATAAGTGTAACATTTCACGAGATTTCTCTGAATAGCCATAATGTTGTCGTTCTATTATCAATAATATTTGCTGGCGTATTTAAATGTATAGCTGGTCCATGAGGGTAGAATGTAACTTTTTGAAACGATTCTATGGTTTTGGAACATACAAGCCATCAACGGCGAGTGTCCTATAGCCAACGATCGTTCGGATTTTAGTGAACGCGGTAAAGTTTGTAGAACGAGAGACCCTCGCTATAAGGCGTGCCCAAACCTGTGAGGTGAGAGACGGCAGATATGACGGTTTGTGTGTGCGTGTGTGTGTGTGTGTGTGAGCGAGGTGTTGCTTTCAAATGAGTGTTTTGATGCGTTTCTCCTGCAAGTAGACACTTATATTCAGCAGGGAAATGCACACAGATGTCTTATGGAAAGCCGAGCCTTGGGCACTTTCCAAGCTCCTGTGTTGTTTCCTGCTAAACAGTGCCACAGTGAAGAATGCTGTGTTATGCATGATTAAGCATAATCGATACTTCTTTTTTTTTTTTTAAAAAAAACAATATAATATATCGACATCCCAGGTAGAGATTTGCTTATATACAAACCTGTACTGTTTTTTCTTTTATAATATTATAAAAGGATTAAAAAATGATTCAGATGAAATGTCTTTGTCATGTTCTTGATTCTTCTATTCCCTTTTTTTTTCTCTCCCCATCCTTCATGTGCTCGAGTCTTTCTGCTCGATTCAGTATCAACACAACCTGTTCCAATGCTTTCTGCATTATTAATGCTTTTCTGTCACTTTTTTTCCCTTTTTTTTTCCTCCCCCAAACTAGAACTAGGGCATCGGTGTAGACCAGACATAGGAACGTCAGTTCAGATTTAATTTTTCATCACAGTTGAGAGAACTCGCGAGTTTTGCTCAAATTCCCAGCGTGTGTTTACATTGTATGAACATGGGAGTAGCGGCACGATACGTTCGCATCTGAGTCTTATGTGCATAAAATTGGACGCTAAATGATTTACTTAAGGGAAGACATATAGGACTTTGGTTTGGTAATTCTATTCACATTTATAACCGCATGCTGTAGTGGGAGCGGGAGTGGTGTAGATCAGTGGTTAAGGCGCTTGGCTGATGATCGGAAAGTCGGGGGTTCGAGCCCCAGTATCGCCGCTCTTGGGTCCTTGAGCAAGGGTCCTTAACCCTCTGTGCTACCATGGCTGACCCTTTGCTCAAAAACATGCTTGGATATGCAGCTATGTGATAATTAGATCTGGGTGATGTGTAAGGGGCACGGTGGTTTAGTGGTTAGCACGTTTGCCTCACACCTCCAGGGTCGGGGTTCAATTCCCGTCTCGGCCATGTGTGTGTGGAGTATGCATGTTCTCCCCACAGTAGGTAGGTTGATTGGCACCTTGGGAAATTGCCCCTAGTGTGTGTGAGTGTGTCCCCTGCGATGGGTTGGCATTCTTTCCAGGGTGTATCCTGCCTTAATGCCCATAGAACTCGAATGAATCGATAATGACGATTCATCTCCCAGCTCAACACTCTCAGGGTCTTGAGCAAGGCCCTTAACCCGCTGTGCTCCAGGGGGCGCTGTATCATCTTTTAAACAACAAGCTGGGAAATAGATAGAAACAATTTCACTGTGCGGTAATGTATATGTGACAAATAAAAGCGATTCTATTCTACATTCATTCATTCAATCATCATCTACCGCTTTATCCGATCTTCCCTCGAGTCACGGGGAGCCTGGGTCTATCTCAGGCGTCTAAGGGCATTAAGGCAGGATACACCCTGGATGGAATGCCAACCCATCGCAGGGAACACACTCACACACTCACACACACTAGGGACAATTTCCCAAGGTGCCAATCAACCTACCGTGCATGTTATTGGACCGGGGGAAACCGGAGAACCCAGAGAAAAACCCCCTGAGACACGTGGAGAACATGCAAACTCCACACACACACATGGCCGAGACGGGAATCGAACCCCCCCACTGTGGAGGTGTGAGGCTAACGTGCTAACCACTAAACTACCGTGTCCCCTATATTCTACATTATACTTAATAATGGCACTCGATCGTTTCTACACAAATTACCCTGATGTCTTAAAGATGGTCAAATCCTGTTCAACAGAAAAAATATATACGGCTTGCTAATGTCCTCTAGCTAATGACAAAGCCGTACAGGTTGCAGTTGATAAATCGCATCAGGCATATTTATCGATTTTCCTTTGTCTAGAACCTGACTGATATCACCCTGATGTTATCAGCGTGTCTGAAGTCTTTCAGGAAACTGTTTCTACTTGATTGGGTCTGGACGTTAAAGTCTGGACGTAAAATTGCGTCACACTTTTTAAAAAAATAGCTGAAACTGTTGGATTTTATGTTGTTTTTACTTTGTGCAAAACGAAAAAAAAACTCACGTTTTTTGAACAAGTGGATCATTAGTGTATACCCCCCCCCCCCATGCCCAAGTATTGTAATGAGATTACACGCAGTTTGTTGCGTTCGGTATATCGGCGAAAGACAGCAGCCGTGTTGGTTATTGAGAAGATGCACAGAGGGAAAGTGGGCCAGCAGTCATGCACATTCTCACTTTGTCTATAAAGTGATCCAGGTCAAGACAGTTACTAGCTCGAAGCCTGCCGTGCCAAAAAAAAAAACACCCCTTTGTTGAAGAGATACCGCCTCGAATACCGCCTTGAAATGAATTTTTTTCTTAATATCCAGAAACCTATGAGAGATTGTGTAACAAACGACGATAGAATGATAGAATGATGATAGAAGTCGTGTTGGTCGTACCCTATTTGTGACCGGTTTTGTCCTTTGTTGTAAATTTGATGTGATATCCTATAAGATTAGAGAGATATGAAACGTTTTCCCCAGGGTCTTCAGTTTCATATTAAATGAAAGAATTGAATCATTTGAATCACTTGAGAGAATCAATCTAATGCTATATTGTGTGCATTTCATTAAACATTTCAGTGCCTTTCCATGCAAATATTTCCTTTTTATATATTAAATTTCCAGTTTCTTCGATTTCTAGAATAATCACATAATTATAAATTGGCGTGTTTATATTAAAGGCACATCACAACAATAAATTGGTGTCATTTTGGGGGTTTCAAATATGTTCTTGTATTTGTATTCGCATTTAAACTGGAGTTGCGTAAACCAGAAGGGTGTTATAAATTTTTTTTTTTTTTTTTCAAAACTAGCTTCTTTATGTCCACTTGCACAGCAATACAACTCTCCCAGAATTCCTCTTGAACGTATCCCGGAAGTCCTGCAATTCGCACCAGGTCTCAGCATCAAAACGCCGACCCATGAGCTTGGTGTTTATCTTCGGGATGACGTCGAAGTCCTCAGGGGCAAAATCCGGCGAATAGGGTGGGTGCGGAAGTGAGATCACGTGGGATTGTTCTCCGACCATCATCATGCACGAGTTGAAGCACCGTTTTCAGGGTGTTGAGCTTGTTTATTGAAGGTCTCCCTAATATCTCTCCGCTCTTGGTGTTACTGGATATACCTCGAATGACTGTCAAATGTCTAAGCAGATTAATGCTGATTCGCACTTGATGAAATCATCGACATCGTCATTAGTCTTTTTTATACTTCCTTGTAGAGTGATTTGATCGTCATCAATCGTTGGGAGGAGGGTCGCTCACTGGTTTAAAACTGAGCTACTGATCGGAAGGTTGGAGGTTCGAGCCATGCTATTGTCAAGCTGCCTCCATTGGGTAAAGCCCTTAACCCTCATGGCTGACCCTGTTCTCTAACTACAAGCTGGGATATGTGAAGAAAGAATTTCACTGTGCTGTAATGTATATGTAACAAATAAATGTCTCATATTCTATTCTATCTTCGGTATCTTTGGGCATTAATTCGAGTTTATGGTTTATGCCGATGATGAAAAACGATTTCACCTTGGTTTGATGCTGCGAGCTTCCATAGTTCTTCTTTTTTCTCTTCTTTTCTTCTTACGCCTATCTGTTGGAGTCGACCTGCCCTACATTTTACTGCTAGTTATACATCTGTATACAGGTGTTTATGTAACAAATAAAAACCATGCACTTTTAACGCCGGAACAGCCTGTGAGGACGAGCAAAATGGCTTCTGGAACTGCGGAAGCATGTTAATAAAGGTGCTCTTCATATCTTGTGCTGAATTCTGAGGATTCCTGGATTTGGGCAAAAATCAGATGTCAATGACGTCCTCAAATGAATCCAAAGTATATTCGCTTCAAATTCATATTCGGTTGCGTCCGACTGCCTGATGTTGAATGTTCATGGCAGCCATCTTGCACAGGTGTCCAGTTTAATCGGTCAGTTTGGGAGACGAGTGATTTCTCCTTTCCAAAATCCATTTTCTCTCTGTTTGATTAGTATAAAAAGTGAATGGAGGCAGATCCTCGTTTCAAACGTATAATTGGAAAGTCTGACATGGCAAACATGAGGAGGAGGAGGAGCTTCTTCCCTTCAGGCCAATCGGAAACCGGGAAAACCAAGAAACCTAATACAAGCTAATACCTGGACATCAATACTGGGACTTTATACACTGGACAAACATTTACACAATGTTTAAAATAAGGACATCTATTGCACATTTGGACACACTTGTCACTTTACCACTGCTATATCTGCAACACATACCACACACACACACACACACACATTATATACATATATATATATATATATATATATATATATATATATATATATATATATTTCACTTTATTTGTTTACTTCATTCTTATTTGTTTTATGCACACTATTTTTATTTTAATTAATTAATTCATTCATTCATTCACTCATCTTCTACCGCTTTATTCAACTTCTCTCTCGGGTCACAGGGAATCTGTGCCTCACATCTCAGGTGTCTTTGTTCATCAAGGCAGGGCGCCCCATGTATGGAATACATCCCCTGCTCAGGACACACACACACAAAACATACACACACTCGGGACAATTTTTTCCAATTTTTCCAAGGTGCCAATCAACCTACCGTACATGTTTTTGGACCGGGGGAAACTGGAGAACCCGGAGAAAAACCCCCTGAGAGATGAAGCGAACATGTAAAATCCACACACAACACACACACACACACACACACACACACACACACACCACATGGCCAAGGCGGGAATCGAACCCTCCATCCTGGAGTTGTGAGGCGAACGTGCTACCCGCTAAGCCACCAGGCCTCCCCTCTCCTATTTTTTTTTTTGAGTTTTTCTATTTATTTATCATTTCTTTTTTATGTTTACATGTTGGACGCTCATAATAAGCATTCCGCTACGTGTCGTACCCTGTATGTATGTGTACCTGACAAATAAAATAAAATTTGCCATGATGTTAAAGAAGTGAAACGTCCTTTTCTGTGCAACATACACTCATACACCAGAGTGATAAATATCCGAACACTGTTTTGATGTCGGTGACGGCGGGAGAGGAAAAAAAAACAACCGCTTCATCGAGACAGAACCTCATGGCCACTTCCACCCGCGCTGACTGATGCCTTTGTTGCATATTTCACAGCATATTGATTTTCATGGCATGTATTCTTATGAGAGATTTCACAGGTTACACTTGAACGATAATATTTTATTATTATTATTATTATTATTATTATTATTCATTCATTCATTCATTCATTCATCTTCTACTGCTATATCCAATCTTCCCTCGGGTCACGGGGAGTCTGTGCCTATCTCAGGCGTATATGGGCCTTAAGGCAGGATACACCCTGGATGAAATGCCAACTCATCGCAGGACACACACACTCACACACACACACACACACACACTCATAAACACACACTCATACACTAGGGACAATTTTCCAAGGTGCCTTTTCAACCTACCGTGCATGTTTTCTGGACCGGGGTGGAAACCGGAGAACCCGGAAAAAGGAAAAAACCCCCTGAGGCACGGGGAGAACATGCAAACTCCACACACACATGGCCGAGACGGGAATCGAACCCGGACCCTGGCGGGTGTGAGGCGAACGTGCTAAGTCACCGTGCCCTCCCCCTCTTATTATTATTATTATTATGTGGTAGCTCAGTGGGTAAGGCTTTAGGCCCCGAGCTCGAAGGTCACAGGTTCAAATCCCAGCACCACCAAGCTGCCACTAGTGGGCCCTTGAGCAAGGCCCTTAACCCTCATTTGCTCATTTGTAAGTCGCTCTGGATAATGCTGAATGTCATAAAATGTAAATTTGGTCATTTATCGCCTCTCGATGTGTATTCCTGTGTGCTCTTCTCCCAAAAAAGGGGAATTCATTTTTTTTTCAGTGCTTTGAATCGTCTATTTTCCTGGTAATAGTCGAGCGAGAGGCGCTTGTTAGATCCCTGATTGCTTTCGAAGTACCACACAGGGTCCCCGGCTTTCAGCGCCCCTTTTGATTGCACTGATGTTTATGTAATTGGATGCTTTCCTGCCATTTATTGTGAAAGCTGCCTTTTTTGCTTTTTCATGCCCTCCCACATGCTGCTGAGTCAGACCAAGTCTCCGTTTACACTCCGGTTCGGCATCTCTCGCACACGTCGGAGCCTTCTGGGCGAATACAATCCCCGCCCCAGCCCCCCCCCCCACCCCCCCCTCTGTGTAATGAATAATGACTAATACGGTACGTTTATACGGAGGGGGAGGGAAAAAAATCTCTGTAAGAAGCAGGGTGATCACAAACAAGGATTCTGGCAGAAGTTGACTCAGTTACACTCATAATAGAATTAATATAAAGATTGAGGTCTTTGAGCATAAAGTCTTTGTCCCCCCCATCCCCCCCCCGATTGCTAAAGTCGATGTTTTTTATTTTTTCTAAAACTCTAGAGACATTACAAATTCCCTCAAGCCTTGTGCCGGTAACTAGGACGCGGTCATGTACCCGGACCAGCGACCAGGTACCGAATGCAAATACTCAAGTCAAGTACGAGTGCAGAATCATAATGAATACCCAAGTATCATAGGTGTCGCATGTGCTGGTGCTGTAAAGAAAAACCCAATGCAGATATAATAAATAGGTAATTCACATTTTAAAGGCAGCAACTGTACAGACCCAGTGTAACAATAATTCCCAAAGGAATCTAACGGATTAAAATCTAACCGAGTTAGCCTCAGATAAACATTTTGTCTAAGTTAAAGGAAAACGACCAGACCGTTTTGAGGCCGGAGAATTCTACATGAATACAGACTATAGACCTGTGCAGGACGGATTTTCCCGTCACACTCCCGCAGGTTTTTGTCATGCTCCCGCTATCAAAAAATATGTTATTTTGTCCTGCTCCTACCAGCAATGTTTAAGTTTTGTCCGGTTATAGTTAGTTTTGCTCTCGTTAAATATGTTATTTTCTCTCCGGTAAGCAAAATTTAAGTCGTTCCCGACCATGTGCCTGTAGCAGATAAATAACAGTTTATTTCATTCATTCATTCATTCATCTTCTACCGCTAATATCCGATCTTCTCGGGTCATGGGGAGCCTGTGCCTATCTCAGGCGTCTATGGGCATTAAGGCAGGATACACCCTGGACGGAATGCCAAACAAAAACCCCATCGCAGGCACAACCCATCACAGGACACAGGTGATCTACATATGACTTCATTGATTTTCCACATATATATATCATATACTATATATCAGATATATATATTATCCAAGGACTATATATTTATACCATATCTATATGTATATATGGCATATATGGTCAAGATCTATCTCATATTATATATCTTATATATAAATATATATCTATATATATATACATGCCTCTAATCTTATATGTACATCACCTATCTTTTTATCTGGCAGATATATTTCATGGTCGAGGTGTTTCATATATATACCCAATCTTATATAGTGGGGTATTCACTATTTTTTCCGTTGATGCCATTTTTTAGTCTATGGGTATATCCCATTACACTTCCTCGATGCATTTTCTAACCGTTTTGATGCTTTAATCCGCCCCTAGACCTTCAATATTTCTTCAATCTTAGGTTTTTGTTTCCCTATAAAAATGTATTTTGTCTCTTTACACATGTTTGTCATAGGTTTATAGTTTTGCTCTCGTTAAATATGTTATTTTCTCCTCCTAGGTTAACCAAAATTTAAGTCGTTACCCATTCTCGCTATGTACAGATAGTTTATTTCATGTTATATACTTTTACCGCTTTATCCATTTTCTCTTTCTAGGGTATATCTTCTTGCCTTAGGGTCTATGGGCATTACAATATGTATATATATCACACACACAAAATCATACACTTTTGGGACAATTTTATATATACGTGTTCGGTATATATATATATATATATATATATATATACATAGATATATAGTATATATATATATATATATATATATATATATATATATATATATATATATATATAATAGGGACAAGATTTGATGTTTGATCGGGTTGGCAGGAGAATACAATTATTTGCTGGACTCCCTCAAAATGGTCTGTTTAAAAAATTGATAAATGTGTATATATACAATATGTTATATATATATATATATATATATATATATATATATATATATATATATATATATATATAAGAAAATAACACACACACCATATGTGTGTGTATATATATATATATATATATATATATATATAGTTATTATATTATATTATATATATATATATATATATATATATTATGCAGGTTTCTAATCCGGATTAATCAGAAATTGGAGGGTTTTTCGTCTGAAAATGTTCTGCGTCCACACTTTCATTCTTTTCCCACACCTACATTGAAACTTCTGAAAGCGTTTTTGTCCCAATACATTGATTGGGAAAAGAAGATGTTATCCTATGTTTGTCAGAATAAGTAGAAGGTCAGGAAATTGGCGATGAAATGAATTAGCTAACTGGAGTTCTTTTTTAAAACCTTAGTTCTTATTAGCATAGACAGTGTAATTAATTTGTTTGCGCTCTAGTAATGCTTGTAAACATTTGATAAGAAAATAAAACGCTGGAAGTGCAGTTAAAGTGAACAATTCGACCATCCAACAAGTATCTTTGAAGTTAAAGAGATCAGCTCAATAAAGCCCTGTTCGGGTGACATGTCTTTATTACGTGATACACGTCCGCCTAAATGACGGAGCAGGGTGGTGGGGGCTTTAAAATGTTCCGGAGACGCTATTGATTTCGCAGCTTTTATCTGCGCAATATAGCGAAGCTACGGTCCTGACGAGCTGTGCATGGCAATTTCTAGCTCTGATGCTTAATGATTATGTGACAGAAAGGTAGGTTTTGCTATGGGAGATGGACCATGGTTACAGAAGCGTGCTAACGAGGCAACAGAAGGCTTGCTGAATGCAAACGCGCGACAAGGGAAACGAAATGGAGATGCATGCATATTAATACAGACAGCACTTGGTATTACAGAGATGTTCCGGTAAATATAATGCAGTAACTAATGAGACGTCGTAGTCAGAAATAACGGAACATCACAGTGTATAGACTGCGAATGAAATCGCGTTAGATCCAGTGTACTGGGTGTCTATTGCGCACAACCGACACTACTATGGAGAGATAATTGGGGATACCTGATGATAAGATCTGCATCTACTTTGTGAACATCCTATTCTATATTTTGTCACCATTTGCTGTTATAACCACCTTCTGGAACGATGCTTCATTAGATTTTGATGTGTATTTATTACGAGTGGTAATCCAACTATCCAATTGATCCAATATGTACAAGGCAAGAAATCCTTAACAATTGTGCATCTCTAAATTGTGGTTGTGGAAGATCATATGGATGGAAATTTGCTGTCCTGGAGCTGAGCGATACGTCATATAAATTGAATCTCCGATATTTTGAGACGACATTCAATTTTGGGACGACATCCGCTATTTGTACCTGTTTATAGTGTTTTTTTTGGGTCGCTGTCATGTTTTATCTCGCAGCGGCACACACCTCCCCATTCAACAACGGGTTTGCGTAATAAATTAGTCGGGCTGCTGTACAGCAGGGTTTTGACCCAGCAGGTGTTGTGAACCCGAACCACTTCCATATGACTACACTGAAACAGGGCCTCTCTTGGAAACGAGGCCTTGGGATTCGTCAGAGCGCGCCGTTGTGTTATATTTTGTATTCCGCAAGTGTAATGCGGGGCGGGGGAAGCTGCCAAACCAACGTGAAATCGTAAAATTGTTTTTTTAACTCAAATTAATCAATAATGACGATTAATTAGAAGTTCATTAGAAGTTTAAGATGTTTCCTTGCTCTGTGTGTGGATCTAGAAAATCATTCATTCATTCATCTCCCACTATATCCGATCTTCCCTCGGGTCATGGGGAGTCTGTGTCTATCTCAGGCGTCTATGGGCATTAAGGCAGGATACACACTGGATGGAACGCCAACCCATCACAGGACACACAACACACACACACACTCACATTCACACACACATTCATACACTAGGGACAATTTTCCAAGGTGCCAATCAACCTACCGTGCATGTTTTTGGACCGGGAGGAAACCGGAGAGGAACCCACTGAGGCACGGGGAGAACATGCAAACTCCACACGCACATGGCCGAGACGGGAATCGAACCGGGACCCTGGCGGTGTGAGGCGAACGTGCTAACCACTAAGCCATAGGTGATAGCTGAGCGGTTAAGGCATTCCCCTCTGGCTCGATGGATTGCAGGTTCAGTAACCCTCCAGTCGCTCTGGATAAGGGCGTCTGACAAATGCTGTAAATGCAAATGGCAGCAGAATTAAATAACACCGATCTTCTGTTCATCATTACAGTAGTGCGTGGGATATATTTTATGTTAGAAGCAGAAGAAATGGGTGATCATTTGGTCTTACCCGTGACATGGGCAGCCTAAGGGGACCGATGGTAACGAAGGCTGGTGAGCGTGATCCGATCCAACGCTCCATGTGTTACTGCTCCATGTGTCTGAACTGTTTAGGCAGCGAATGGGGGACCAACACATTATTAGTCAGGTGGTCATAATGTTATACCAGATCAGGTGGATATTCCTCAAAGGTGCACAATGTACAGATTCTGCTCTCGCTCAACAGCTGGAATTTTCTCTGGGCTCAACAATAGACCCACCGCGAAGGTAAAATCCCGTTTGACCCTCAGCCAGCGTTTTGGTATTACTCTGTACAAATCCGTAATTTATCAAATTAAGATGTCAGACAAAAATCCTGAAATTGCACATTGTATCACGGCTTTTTTTTTTGCCTGCCCTTTTGTGTGTGTGTGTGTGTGTGTGTGTGTGGGGGGGGGGGGGGGTTAATGCTCATGTGGATACACACACTGTGCAGGTGTTTCTGCTTTATGTCTGAAGGCTGTTTCTTTGCTCGCCTGCTGCTTCTTTTTAGTTTAACTTTGCTCCTCTTTTATTTATTTATTTTTTTGCCATACAAACACCTTCCTCGCAACTATTTATCAATAAATCCGGCTATTGATTTGGCTTTGTTTTTGGTGTCATTTCTGCCTGATGAATGCCCAGACAATGTCCCAGACACACATACAGATGTTATAAATATAAAAAGTTCATTCGAAATCTCTCTTCAAAATAAAAGGATTAATTATTTTATATTTATTTTAATCTGGATTTTTTTTCTTTTAATATTAACATTATTCACTTGTTAATTAGTTAATTTTTAATTGTCAAATAAGGTACGTGGCTCCTTTAAGAATTATGTTCTGGTTTTGGTTACTTTCCATATATGGAAATGGTGACATGGTAACATACTCTAATGTAGTGAGGAGATCATACCTGTTGTGAATGCACAGCTAGTAGGTGTAATTCGAGGAAATTTAGGAAGTGTGAGTGGATGCACTGTTAGTCATTTATTATGAATTTATTTATTCTATTTTGTTGTTTGGGTTTCATTCATTCGCCAACACAACGCAGAGTGAAGGAGCAGATCACTCACATAGTAATGCACACTGCGTTAATAATGCGTTAATGACATTAGTGCCGTTAAAGTGAATTTGCGCTTACACGTTATTAACGCTTTAACTTTGACAGCACTATATATATATATATATATATATATATATATATATATATAACAGAGAGACAACAGTGAAGTGTCTGTAACAGGACCTAGAGTCAGGGCGGCATGGTGGCATAGCGGGTAGCGTTGTCCCTGTTTCCGTCCTGAGCTCAGGTTACTGTCTCTGTGGAGTTTCGTATGATCTTGGTATCTGCGTGGGCTTTTTTTTTTTTAAGATACTTCAGTTTCCACCCACTTGTTAGATGGATTGGTTACTCGAAATTACCCCTAGATGAAAGATCCTCAGTGAGAAAACCCTTGGCTTAGCGAGTTTCACTAATCCTACCAGGGGCTACAAAAAATGTTTTGAGACTAGCTCTGATAATAAAATAAGTTTATTCATCACCTTCAAAATAGTCTTGCATAGCAATACAGCGCTTCTGGAATGTGTCCTGGAAGATGTCTTTATTTCGGTGGACATTTTGGAATTCGTTCTGTATCTCCTCCTTGAGCTTCTTGAAGAGGGTGAAGTCCAGCAGGCGCCAAATCTGGCGAGTAGGGTGGGCGCGGGATTGGATTGTTGCCGAAGGTTCCGACGTTTTCACGGGTTTGTACTCGTTAGTAGGTCTGACTGACCTATGTTGGAGCACAATGCCTTGTATAACTCGTAATTATACTGCAAATGTCATGTCTTAAGGCTTTGCCCAGTTCAGTTTCACACACTTTATATTTTACACACTATATTGATATACACACTATATTGAATTCTTTTCTTCACATATCCCATCTTGTTTTGGAAGGTCAGAGCACAGGGTCAGCCATGGTTTGGCACCCCCTAGAGCATAGAGGCCTTGCTCAAGGACCCAAGTGTAGCAGCATGGTGATACTGGGGCTCGAACCCCCGACCTTCCGATTAAACCACTGAGCTACACCTGGAGCAAACGCTGAGCTACGCCCTTCATACGTATTGTTTTATCTCGTCCCTGATGAAATCGCAGACGTGGGAATGCATGTGGTCAGTTTGCCCCAAACAAAACCTTTTGCTTGATACCACCTCTGGAAACATGTCTGGAAACTTGTGGGCAAAACCAGTAGGATGATTTGGGTTCTAATTTGCTCGTCAATTACTTGTTAATAAAATAGTGATCACTAATTATTTAAATATAGTGAACAAACGCACCGTTTAACGGACGCAGAGATCATCAGCCGCTTCTTGTGCATTGCTTTCTGACTATGATAGCCGTTGATCTCCGTTAGTCATACTGGTTTTCTCTTCTCTCTCTGCCTTAGCCGCTTTTAAACCGGTTAACACTGCCGGCCTGCCATCTGGGACACACACACACACACACACACACACACACACACACACATACACACACTGCTAATTAAGTCAGAGAGACAGCAGTGAGCAAGCTGAGAGCTGAGCTTGAGCGCTCGTGCATGGAAAGGAGGGACCAGACACTGAGCTCGCCTGAAAGCTCGTTTATAAAAGCCGACACGTTCGATTGTGTCCACGTTCAAATTTTGGCAGATCCGGGGGAAATCTTTTCTGGCGGGTTTCTGAGCGATAACTCGTCCGAGCGCGTTCCAGTGTTAATTTGTAGCATTCGTGGCAACACGAGTGTGGATTTGCAGGTCTGCTAGCAAAATACGACTGGATATAATATAATCACTGGGGTAATATTACGACGGTGTCTCACAGTTAAAGTGTGTGGCAATGAAATTGTCTTGTTGTTGCAGAAACCCGATATATAAAATATTATTAAAATATATTACGACAGCAAAGCTTGACCTGCTTGCATTCACGCACTGTAACATTTATTTTCTGGAAGACCATTTTAACGGCACTAGCGATGTTACCTCGGTGCGGCAGCAAACCCCAAACTTCAGTGGTTAAGGTATTGGCCTCTGGACCGAAAGATTCAAATCCCCTTAACCATGAACTCTTCAGTTGTAAGTCGCTCTGGATAACGCCGTCTTCCAATTGCCGTAAATGTAAAGTAATGTAAATCTCTCTGTATAAGCAAATTATTATGCTCAGTCCAGGGTCCTCTGGGAAAAGCTGTTTCGGCTGCCTAGGGCACAATTTCAAACCCGTGCCAATTAACTTTGTATATACCAGCAACCTTTACCACTCAAAGAGCCATTTGGACCCATTTCCCACAGTAAAAAAACACCACCCCATCCACTCCTTTACCTCGCTATGGCTTTCCCCAGTGACCCCAGGTTCAGCTCTTCCGCCACGGGGTAGACTCAGATACAAAGTGTTCGCTTAGCGTGTCCCGAGTTGTTGACCGGGTGTGTGGGGGGGAGGGGTGGGTGATTTATTTGGTGTTTAAGCGTGCCATGTCATCATTTGTTGATGGGTAGTGGTGGCGGGTGTTTCTGGGTTCAAGAGCTAAATATTATTTGCATGTGTATTTTTGCACGCTTCACATGCTCCGGCAATTTTAGAATGAAAGAGACGCATGCGTCTGCGGCTGCAGGTTGCCAAGCCCAGGTATACACTGTAAATGCCGTCCTCATTGGAAACCGTGATGCATGGGTTCTGCACACACACAGGTGGACAAAACAAAGGATATGAAATCAATGAAAGAAGTAAAGAATGAGGTAACTATCCCGGAGTGACCCCATATCTTTTTTTTAACCCTTCTGCCCTGGCCTTGGAGTAGCCCCTCCTAAACTCCAGGTAATTGTAGTTCTGCTCCACAGAGCCGTTCTTTTTCCTCCCAACGATTTTAATAATGTGCTTTCGTATGCGATCAGGGGTCTTGTGTTCTCTCGTTCTGGTTCTCTCTCTTTTATTGCCTTTTCATCTCGCACTCTCACTCCCCCCCCCCCCCCCCCAACCCCCCCATTTCTCTCTACTGACTTCTTAATTAGTCTCGCGTCTTGCTCTAGGCCTTGGCCCAGTTTCTCCGAACTCTTCGGAGGCAGTGTAAACAGACAACACATACACAAAAGGCGGTTTTGTTAGTTCGATCTCAGTCCTGCTGATGACTGTGGAAAGACAAACGGTTGTGCCTATAACAAAAGCAAAGACCCATGTTTTTTTTTTTTTTTTTGTAAGAGTCGTTAAAGCCCGGCGTTTGGATTTGGGCCACAGCACACTGGTTGATTTAGTGACCAACTTTTGGCATGGATGGAAAAGTTTGATTCAGATTTATACGTGGAAACTAGGCGAGTGGAAACTGCGCCCTTACCGATCCTGGTAAAGGTAATGGTGTTGCGAGACTCTTAAGCCTTTGAGTATTTGTGCTCCAGGGGGCGATGTATTGAAGTTCTGACCCTTGCTTGGATATGCGAAGAAAGAATCTCTCATAAAAAGTCAGTCTTCGCTACAAAGCAAAGCCTTGCTAGATATGTTTCCTCACGCTTCTACCACGGCTTCCTGTTTTGAAGCACAGATGTACGCCGACCTACAAAGCCAAAAAAAAAAAAAAACACAGAACCGGCACTGATCTCATCTCCGCTGCACCACACTCTATCCAATCGTCTACTCTCGGAATACAAAGGAATACATCCTTCAAGACGTTTTTGCTGTGGCACCGAGATGGCGCAATGAACTTCCACTTGATGTCCGAACAGTACAGGCGCTCCCCAAGTTGCAATAGTAACTGCATTGGGATGCAGTTGGGAATCTTTTGCATTTTTTTGGCTTTGTTTTAGTGAAATGTAGGAAATCTCAGACTATAAATTGCATTGAATGTAAGAATACATACTTAGTATGCATTTATTATATTATACATTTATTGCTTGTTGATTAATAGCCAGTAGCCATATCACCATGTAGCCCAAGACCGGTTGTCCACTGGAGATAAACAGGGTTGAACCTCGAAGTTAGTACCTGAATGGATGACCTATTGGGAAAAACTAGGTGTTAGTGAGGGCCAGGGTCTGTGTGGCACCCCAACATAGTGACAGGGGACACTATACTGTCAAAAAAGCATTGTCTTTTGGATGAGGCTCGAGGCTCTCTGTGGTCATTGTGGTCTTTGGGAAAAGAGTAGAGGCGTGTCCTCGTAAATTTGTCCATTGGCAGTATATCTACTGATTGGCTTCATCATTCTGTCTCCTCTCCACTAGTAAGCTGGTGTGTAGTGGACGTTCTGTAGCACTATGGCTGCCATCGCATCATTCAGATGGTACACTGGTGGTGGATGAGGAGATCCGGCCTCCCATAAAGCGCTTTGAGTGTCCAGAAAAGTGCTATTTAAATGTAATGAATGATTATTAATTATCAATATTTTATAATATTTACGTTCCTGTTTAAAAATCCCACAGGTATAAATGCAAGTCGATAACAATATCAGATAGCTTCTTTCATTTCAGAAACGACCGAAAACATTTCCAGTTAAAGAAGAGATTGCATTACTGCCCGACCCTGAAGCGTCCAGGAAGGCATAGTGCAATATAGAGATATCATAGGAAGCATAATCTCGTGTCATAACGAAGGGTCATCTGATAAGACCTTGTTACTTTGTCAGGTTTTAGGTTTCCGAACACAATGGTGGATAAAGATCTATGAAATCCCTGAACAACTCCAGATCTTTGAGGATGGATTTGGACTTAGATATCTACTACAGTGGCTCAGGACCAGATGTTGAATTTAAGCGCTTGTCACTGAACACCTTAAATACGGTACGGACATTTGGTGCCACCCAGATAAGGATGGGTTTGGTAACATAACCTCGTTAAAGCTGCTTTGAATCAATGTCGATTAGTAAAATATATAGTAGGGCTATATATTTATAGGGCTATAACTTTAACAGCACAAAGTTTATTAACGCATAATTAACGCAGTGTGTATTCACTCTGTGTTGTGTTAGTGAATGAACGAAACCCGGACAACGAAGAATGAATAAAGCAACTTCAGCGCATCGACGCACGGTTCCTAAATTTCCCCGAATTACGGTATGATCTCCTCACTATATTAGCGTATATTACCGTATGGAACCTTACGCAAGCGCATCGCATTCCCAAATCCGTATTACGCAATAAAGCACATTTTTCTGAATGCAATGCGCTTCCGCACTTTTTTATTTCGTAACTTAATTTTGTACGTTCGTTCTCCTACAATATACAGGTGATTCGAGAAAACCTTTGAAACTAACAGTTAATACTTCATAGTCTGGATTAATCTTGAAATTATGGTGTGAAATACAATACAAGTCTTTTTCCTTACCATCAATTTCTTCAATCTGAGATTCAGAGAGTATATAGACAAATTAGCTATTATTAGTCCTGGGTTGCTAGGTTGATTTTACTCCGAGAGTCAGCCATGTCTCTTTGCCGTGTCCAGACCACCTGCTAATGGTCAGGTCAAATTGTCCTAATTAGCAGCGGTGTGATTGCTGAAACGGCAAGCTTCTCTGATGCAGCGTTTAATTATCCAATGTCGATCGCAGAGCTTTCGCCGTAGCGCGCGCATGCTTTTGATTAAGCGGCAAAACCGAAACGTTTGTAGCAGGGTTTAGTTTGTTGGTTTTACAGCCGAATCGGTGATCAAATAATATTTGACACGATTTATTTCTGCAACTCCCACTTGCGCTTTTGGCATGTTTTTCTGCTTTGCTAGTTTAGTGTACAATGAATGATCACAGGGTTACTTACATCAGAATATGAAAGAATATAACACCATACTGCTAAATATATATATATATATACACACATTGATTCATTCTTCTTCTACCGCTATATCCGATCTTCCCTCGGGTCATGGGGGAGTTCTGTGCCTATCTCAGGCATCTATGGGCATTAAGGCAGGATACACCCTGGATGGAATGCCAACCCATCGCAGGGCACACACACACACACACACACACACACACACACACACACACATGCATACACTAGGGGCAATTTTCCAAGGTGCCAATCAACCTACCGTGCATGTTTTTGGACCGGGAGGAAACCGGAGAACCCGGAGAAAAAAACCCTGAGGCACGGGGAGAACATGCAAACTCCACACACACACATGGCTGAGACAGGAATCGAACCCGGACCCTGGCGGTGTGAGGCGAACGTGCTAACCACTAAACTACCGCGCTTAGTTGTATATATATATATATATATATATATATATATAACACCATGCTACTTTTGGCCTGTAAACCTTTTATTTTCTGAACCTGTATCATTGAAATGCTGGTGAACAAAATTCTAAAGTTAGCATTCAAGGTTACATGTGACGTATTCACATATTCAGCACACATGTCGAGATTTACACTTTATATCTTGCACTCGAACTTGTAAGTTCACCTGAGGCTAATGATAGACAGCTGTGTGCTGTATGTTTTTTATTTATTTATTTATTTTTTACTTCAGCATCTTTATCTTAACATAACGCCCTTCATAAGTCCCTCGAACTTCCCCTCCAGCACCTTAAAATGCCTCACGCCTTTGCCTGCAGGGTTTATGCAGCATTTACAATCTGCCCTTTATCTCGGAACATGCGCAAGAAGGTGTTGGTTAAGAGGTGTGTGTGTGTGTGTGTGTGTGTGTGTAGCAGATTTGTGCGAGCATTTATATTGTCCTTCCATCCCTATAGAGTAAAAAGGAGGGAGTGAGTGTTTATAGTTGCTACAGGAAGTTAACTTGCTTCCTCAGCCTTACATTAAACGTAACTATAAACGAACACAACAACTACGACAGGGCATTTTTATATACATAATAGTGCGATTTTGTGATATTTGTAATAAACTTTAGGGTTATAAGGCCTTGTGAAACTTGCTAGCGATTCTTATCCTAGACTAGCTAACAACTCCAGGTTCGGTTTAAACTGCGAAAACAATCTACTAGCATGTTCTTCACTTAGTTTGGCTAGCTCTGGCTAGCTATGGGTTTGGCTATTCCACTCCTCGCATAGGCTTGGCATGCTTGGAAGTAGGGCTGCATAATTAATCAAAAAAAAAAAATCATGATCTCGATCCATATATATGCGATCTCTAAATGACGGCAAGTATAGGCAGGTTTTTATTTATGCGTTTTTATTTAGCCTGATGGGCACCTCTCCGAAAAAGCTACTACACGTCACGTACTGCAAGGTCTGTGATTGGTCGGTTTGGCATCATATTTCCGGTGTTGCATTGTACGCATTTCTCCGTACACCCATTTTTCAAGTCTATACGAAGCATACACATGGACCAAGCAGCCGAAAGGATCATATAAATATAAACACCTCCATGATTTTTCGTCGTCATTTTACAAAGACGTTGGAGGAAGCCGCCATTGTTGCTACAGCAGAATCCCCAAAACAACAACGAAGAAACTCAAACACCGAACCACCGCCAACTAGTGTTTGGGAATAGTCACTGCAGAGTGATGCAGAAGTATAAGCCGCTCACGACAACATCGGCTAAACTATTATATACGCTATTGCTATTTTTTTTTATAATAGTTATGGGTAGATTATTTTTGCTACTTCAGCACAATTTTTTCTGCTGAAGCCCTAGCAAGAAGCCCTAGTAAGAAGTGCCTTTGTGAGAACCTGATTAACGATAGGGTTATAAGACTTCATGAAACTTGCTAGCGCTTCGTATCCTAGATTAGCTACCAACTAGCTTGCGATGGCTAACCAGGACGCTTTTGTAGCACATCTTCATTTACTGTGCTTCTCCGGCTCCGGCTCGCTGCGGATTTGGCTACGCCGGTCCGCGCTCGGCAGTGCGTTTGTGCGACCGCAGGAAGTCTTGAACTTCGCGTCGCCTCTGCATTAATATTTACCGTCGGCGTCCTTCTTTCATTTCCGAGGCTGTAAATTCTGGCGCTCGGCTGTAAGCGTGCAGCCCTGACCCTCCCTTAAACACACACTCTTATTTATGACTCCATTTACTTATGAATTAGACCCTTTTTCTACCGCGTGCATCAATTTTTTTTTTGCCCGCAACTGCAGGCTGATTAATCGCGTCGTCGATGGCAGGCTGCAACAACAACTGGGAAATATGCATACACACACACACACACACACACACACACACACACACACACACACACACAGGACAACATGATATGTGCGACATATGGTAGTGTAAGAGTTAGGAAAGATTGGACGAAGTAGTGATAAAACTGCAACGTTCTTTACAATCCTTGCATCAAAAATCGATGAGGAAACGAAGGAGAACTGAAATACCTTCTGGCTCTGCAAAACACACACACACACACACACACACACACACACACACACACATACTGAGAAGTAAACCTTTTTATAGAGTTTTAAATTCGCCCCAAAACAGTGTTGGTAGTGTTGGTATGACGCACACTACCCAAAACAATCCATTTATTTATTTATTTATCTTCGCATATTTTTTGCCACGACACCTCACGTGCAGGAGAGGGAAAATCGGAAAGCTGCTTTTCATAGTTTCAAAAATGTAACCATAGCAACAAGCACAAGCCTTTTTTACCTAGACTTAAATTTGTACACTGCATGGATAGCGCAGTGTTGCTGCTTCATCAGTGTTGAGATTAGACAAGCAAGATAGTGATAATTATTCATTCATTTATCTTCTATCCCCTTTATCCTTACACTTCTATCTCAGGCGTCTTCAAGGCAGGACACGCCCTGTATGGAATGCCAACCCATTGCACGCACACTCACTCTCAAATTCACGCACTAGGGACTGTTTTCCCACCTACCAGGCATGTTTTTGGACCAGGGGAGGAAACCGGAGAAAACCCCCTTCCCTGAGGCATGGGGAGAACATGCAAACTCCACACACGCACACATGGTGGAGGCGGGAATAGAACCTATAACCATTTAGTTGTGAGGCGAGCATACGTTTAATAATTTTTATTTTTTTTACAAAACATGCACTTAATCCGTATGCTCGCCTCACACCTAAATGGTTATGGGTTCAATTCCCGCCTCCACCATGTGTGTGTGTGTCTGTGTGTGTGTGTGTGTGGAGTTTGCATGTTCAATGACAAAACATAGCAAAAACCATATCTGGATAATTTATTTATTTGTAATTTGTATTCAGGATAATTTACCCCCAAACAATTACGTACACTGATAATATTATTAGTTCATGATCTTCATCTAGGAGGCACCGGATTGTGCATTTATCCAGAGTGACTTATTGCTGAGCAATTGTGAGTTAAAGGCCCATTAGTGGCAGCTTGGTGGGATTTGAACCTGCGTTCTTCTGGTCCTTAACCATTGAGCATTATAAATGCCCATACATTACATTTACAGCATTTAGCAGACACCCTTATCCAGAGCGATGTACAAATAGTGTTTTAGGTATCCATTCATTCATTCATTCATTCATCGTCTACCGCTTTATTCGATCTTCCCTCCGGTCATGGGGAGTCTGTGCCTATCTCAGGCGTCTATGGGCATTAAGGCAGAATACACCCTGGATGGAATACCATCTCATCGCAGGGCACACACATACACACACACACTAGGGACAATTTTTCCAAGGTGCCAATCAACCTACCGTGCATGCTTTTGGACCTGGAGGAAGGAAACTGGAGAACCCCGAGAAAAACCCCCTGAGGCACGGGGAGAACATGCAAACTCCACACTCCCCAATAAATTCATTCAGGTATGATTGATACAAACTTAAGGTACAAAATAAGCATAGACACAGTTGAGGAATTTTTTTATTTGTTTGTTTGTTTGTTTTATGGTTTCCTGGACATTGAGAAGGAAGAAGTGTTAGGATTGGTGTTGTTGGAAGAGATCGGGGACTTCAGTCGTGGTTTGAAGATGAAGCCAGTGACTGTTCGGACATCCAGGGGAAGTTCATTCCACCACCGCGGTGCCAGAACAGAGAAGAGCCTTGAGCTGATCTTACCTCTTCCCCTGAGAGAAGGTGGAACATGACCATTCCCATGAGGCGCTTCAATGTCAACCATGCACCTTCACTGCTGCTGATTTGTGGGTTTCCTCCAGGTTCTTTGGGTCTCTTCTACCTTGTGATACCATGCCACTAGGTGACTAGGCTTCATGCCCTTTTCTTATTACCACACGTCACTATTTAAAAGTGTTTCTAAAATGTCAAATATTCCTCATGCGAGGAAAATGTCTCGTTTTCAGATGCTGGATGCTTTTGCCAAGATAAAGGAATAATAATTTCTTAATAATAATAATAATAATAATAATAATAATAATAATAATAATAATAATAATAATAATAATCTCACCAGGGGCACGGTGGCTTAGTGGTTAGCATGTTCGCCTCACACCGCCAGGGTCCGGGTTCGATTCCTGTCTCAGCCATGTGTGTGTGTGGAGTTTGCATGTTCACCCTGTACCTCAGGGGTTTTTTTTCTCCAGGTTCTCCGGTTTCTTCTCCCCCCGGTCCAATAAACATGCACGGTAGGTTGATTGGTACATTGGAAAATTGTCCCTAGTGTATGAATGTGTGTGTGAATGTGTGTGTGAGTGTGCTCCCTGTGATGGGTTGGCATTCCATCCAGGGTGTATCCTGCCTTAATGCCCATAGACGCCTGAGATAGGCACAGACTCCCTGTGACCCGAGGGAAGATCGGATAAAGCGGTAGAAGATGAATGAATGAATAATCTCACGCTGTTTAGATGGTCGTTGGTTATACGAAATGTGGATTTGGGTACTTTTTTTTTTATATTCTTAAAGGTAATGCTTTGTACGAAATGGAGGAAAAATCACGCCCGCCTCATTTCCTCGTATCCGAACACACAGGCCGGCGTTGTTTCATCAGCTCTTGGTATCGATTGGACTCTATATGCACATGCCCCTGCCTTGTCTAAATTATTCACGCACGTTAAATAGACACGGTTAATAATTAAACAGCTGCTCTGCTGTAATTAATATCGCGGCGCGGCATGACAGGTCGGGTGGCCGCGCAGCTGTTGACGTGCCAATACTTTACTGATTTATTCTTTTTGTTTAGGGCGTTTTTGGTTGTTTGTTTGTTTGTTTATTTATTTATTTATTTTTTCTTCACATTGTCTGAATGGCGGTAACGCGAAAGAGGTTTTACCACTTCCAATCGGTCGCTCACGCAAGGAAATTTTGCTTTATTTATTTATTTATTTATTTATTTATTTTAAGCAATGCGGCCTTGTGCAAGTCACGTCTTCGGCTTTCTCCTTTGACTGAACTCTCACAATGTGAAACTTTCAAAAGGAGCAGAGCTGAACTCTCTCCCTCTCTCTCTCTCTATCAGTCACTCTCTCTCTCTGTGATTGCATGATTGACAGTGCAACCAAGCATGTCGGACACAGATCGAGTCGCTCTCAATTTTCTTTCCGTCCAATCACAACACGACAATCACAAGATTTTTCCCGTGCACGAGGATCCACATCAAAACAGGGAACAGCGGAGGAAACTTCAAACGAAGAGCGCAACGACACTTCGTAGCTTTCATGCCATTACGCCGCGTGATGGATTAGATACGACGGGGGAATCGTGCGTGCTTTTAGGAACCAATAAAAATATTCAAATCTGAGATACACGGATAAAAGTACAAAAGTACAAAAGAGTGAGGCTGGTGTGTACGCATGTTAAATGTGTACATGTAGTATACGTGTCTAGGATTTCTTTGGGACAATATTACAATCTTCTTAAAATGACTTGTATATCACAATCAGCCATAAAATTAATATTACCTGCCGTACAGAAGTGTGATCTTGAACCGTCATAGACTGTAATTAACACAAAATATTAAGAGGTCCTATAAGTGTTGTGTAGTGTACGTGATGCAGAGTAGTGTTATGGCGCTGTTATCATACCTCATTTGGTTATAGGTTCATCGTTCTGGTACTTGTTCTTCCTTTTTGCCATATTATCCTGTAGCCCAAGACTAGTTGCCCACTGAAGCTAAGCAGGGATGAGCCTGGTTAGTACCTGGATGGGAGAACACCTGGGAATACTAGGTTGCTGCTGACAGAGGTGTTAGTGAGGGCCAGCAGGGGGCGCTTACCCTGTGGTCTGTGTGGGTCCTAACACCTGTTTATCGGTTCACCTGTTTTAGCGCTGCGGGATAAACATGAGAGTGACAAACTCTCATGAGTCTGTGCCTATCTCAGGCATCTATGGGCATGGATACACCCTGCATCGAATGCCAACCCATCGCAGGGCACACACACATACACACACACATTCACACACTAGGGACAATTTTCCAAGGTGCCAATTAACCTACCGTGCATGTTTTTGGACCGGGGGAGGAAACCGGAGAACCCGGAGAAAATCCCCCTGAGGCACGGGGAGAACATGCAAACTCCACACACATGGGCGAGACGGGAATCGAACTCGAACCCTGGCGGTGTGAGGCGAACGTGCTAATCACCAAGCCACCGTTATTTATTTATTTATTTATTTATTTATATCACCAGGAATTTGGTTGTAAAATGAACATGAGGTCAGCGTTATTTTATTAGGGTTTATCCATTATTCAGCAGTTGATGTTCTTATCAATAGCACGGGTTAAGTATCAGGTCAACAAGGTCACGGGGAGGTAATACGCTAGGAGGAGGAGGAGGAGGAGGAGCTTAAAACCAAACAATTTCTGGCAACACTGAAGAAACTCTTGATAACACGATACAACTCAACAAAATATAAATACGTGATTCAGGTGTGATTTGAGTGTCGGCGGTGTGGGAGCGCTCGGGGCGTTTACACTCGTTCTGAATCTTCACCTTCAATCCCGAGATCCATCCCGGGTTGAGATTTGATTCATTCTGCTTGAGCTCTGAGACAACTTTTTCAGCGTGTCGTAAATTATTCACATTTTTTTATTTTATTTTCACATATCCTGTAAATATGAAGCACTTGCAAATGTTTTTTTTTCCATGAAGGGTCAAGAATTAAACTTAACACAGAGCCTGTGACCAAAAAATAAATACCAATAAATTACCAATATATTCAAATTAAAGGTAGTTTATCGATATTTTATTAATCAATATATTTTATTATTATTATTGTTTTGATAAAAAAAAGAAAATCCTGCACTAATTCTCATCTATATGCATGAAATAGTACAATTAGAAGCAATTTAATTTACTATACAATAGAGTTGAATGCCTAATACAGCTTTCGATGACCTTGAATGAGAGAAAATGTTTCGTCTCCGCTTTTTCTTTTTCTTTTCTCGTATACAACATGACCCTGCGGTTCATGCAAGTGTATCTCTAATCTAAAGCCGCATCAGGAATTGGAGAGATTGTGATTTAAAAATGCGCTAATTATTATTGCTGAGAGGTTAATCATAATTATCCTTTAATTCAAGTTTATTACTTATGCCGATGCTTAAAATAATAGGAGAATTGTTATTTCACTTGGATTTGACTCGGCGGGCTTCCGTAGTTCTCCGACCCCCTAGTCTAGTCCCACCCCCGTACCAAATCCAACATGGCGAATCTGAAGAGGGGGCGAGGTTTCATCAGTCGTATGGAAATTGTTCAGGTTTCAGGCGTTCAACAAGACAAAGCCCCGCTGTAACATTTATCATTAACATTAAGTTTGTGGCGTTTAAAGGAAGCAGCACGACTCATTTATTCCAGCACCTCAAACACAACCACGTTGTTGAATGGGGAGGTGTGTGTGGCACTGCGGGATAAACATGACAAAAAAAAAACCAAAACACCGACTACAAACACATTTTCCCCCACACTGTATCCAAAATCAAATTTTGTAAAAAAAAATGTATATGATGGGACACGGTGGCTTAGTGGTTAGTACGTTTGCCTCACACCTCCAGGGTCTGGGTTCGATTCCCGTCTCGGCCATGTGTGTCTAGAGTTTGCATGTTCTCCCCGTGTTTCAGGGGGTTTTCCTCCGGGTTCTCCAGTTTCCTCCCCGGTCCAAAACCATGCACGGTAGGTTGATTGGCACCTTGGAAAAATTGTCCCTAGTGTATGAATGTGTGTGTGTGAGTGTGTGTGTGAATGTGAGTGTGCTCCATAGACGCCTGAGATAGGCACAGACTCCCCGTTACCCGAGGGAAGATCGGATATAGTGGTAGAAGATGAATGAATGAATGAATGAATGAATGAATATATATTGAGGGGGCACGGTGGATTAGTGGTTAGCACGTTCGCCTCACACCTCCATTGTTATGGGTTCGAGTCTCGTCTGCGTCATGTGCATGCATGTTCTCCCCGTGCCTCAGAGGGTTTTTCTCCGGGTTCTCCGGTTTCCTCCCCGGTCCAAAAACATGCATAGGTTGATTGGCACCTTGGAAAATTGTCCCTAGTGTATGAATGTGTGTGTGTGTGTGTGTGTGTGTGTACGGTGGGTTGGCGTTCCATACCGGGTGTGTCTAACAGATACAGGTTCCCCTTGACCCGAGAGAGAATTCGGATAAAGCGGTAGAAAATGAAGGAATGAAAGAATGAATGAATATATGACACATCGTCCCGGCTCTAACTAGAAGGTTGTGAGTTCACTCCAGCGCTCTTGAGCAGCAAATGCCAGGGCCGATCGGTGTGTAAATTACATCATTGTCGACTTGCTCTGGGAAGAGACGCTCGCCAATTACCGTAAATGTAAAAAACAATTTTCTTTTTTTTTTGAGGGGAAAAAAAACATCCGGACGTAAAAAAAAACCAAAAACAAAATAAAAACCCTCGGCCTGGATTTTTATCTGATTCATCTGAGGCTGCTATGACATCATTACAACTTTCGCTCGTCTCTCACGCACGTCGGACGGGTTTATTTACGCCAGGAACGGGGCTTCGGAGGTGTGTGTGTGTGTGTGTGTGTGTGTGTGATATGAGAACGGAAACGAACGAGGGAGCGCGGAACGAACGAGGCCGTAAAAGTAGCACTGGAGCCGATATAAATCCTGACTGGTTCACTGCAGGGAATATCTCTCTCTCTCTCTCTCTCTCTCTCTCTTTTCTCTCTCTGCCTGTCATACACTTTATTTTTCTCTGCTTGTCATTGCTGCTTGGATCTCTCTCTCTCTCTTTCTCTCTCTCTTTCTGCCTTCCTTCCTTTCTTTCTCACGCTTCCACACACACACACACACACACATATATTGCTGTAATGTATTCTGCCCAGCGGTCCTCTATCTGTAATTGCCAGGCTTTTCAACTCTGACCTCTGGCTGTTGGCATGTGTTAATTCACCCTCGCTGCAGACAGATCCTTTGGGGCATGTGACTGTGCGGTGTGTGTGTGTGTGTGTGTGTGTGTGTGTGTGTGTGTGTGTGTGTGTGTGTTTGTTGTTGGCAACTGAAGCTTCAGAGACGCAACAAAAAGGCAGTGTGTAAGCCAAAGTGGCTTTGTCTGTCAGGGCCACAGGCTTCTGAAAGGGTCAGTGAAGGAAGCAAGTTAATGAGTGCATCTATCTCTCTTTCTCTCTCTCTCTTTCTCTCTTGTGTCCTTTTCTTGTTATTGCCGCACTGACAATCCTCCTTTCTTCCGTCCTGCCGTCTCTTTCTTTCAGATTATTTCCACCCTCTCTCAGCTGCTTCGTCAAGACATTTCCAACCCAATAAAACACACATTAGGGTTGTTTTTTGGGAGGAAACGGTTTATTTAAACACTGCTTTCTATTTCTGGAGCGATTTTTATAATCTGTGTGTTTACATTTGTTTTTGTTTTTCCCATTCGACTGGTGGTTTCATGGTGGTTTGTGGCGTTAGGGATAAACTAACCATTCTTTTATACAACTTTATTACCACTTTATCTCTCCGCTTTCAGAGAGCGTCCATTGTTAAAAGCGCTCTGCGTATAAAAGCGCGTATTAAATATGGCGTATGTGCATGCATTCGTTCCAAATGTCGAATCGAAACCTATTCAGGTCCATTTTACACCGGACGTCGTCTCAAAGCAGATTTACACAGATAAACGGTTATACCATTCATTCATTCATCTTCTACCGCTATATTAGATCTTCCCTTGGGTCACGGGGAGCCTGTGCCTCTCAGACGTCTATGGGCATTAAGGCAGGATACACCATGGATGGAATGCCAACCCATCGAAGGACACACACACACACACACACACACACACACACACATTCATACACTAGCGACAATTTTAGAAGGTGCCAATCAACCTATCGTGCATGTTTTTAGACCGGGATGAAACCGGAGAACACGGGGAGAACATGCAAAATCCACACACACATGGCCTAGACGGGAATCGAACCCGGACCCTGGCGGTGTGAGGCGAACATGCTAACCACTAAGCCACTGTGCCTCTTCACGGTTATACCAGTGCTCCTCAATTATTTTCTCTTACGCCCCCGCTATAGGAAGAAGTTACGAGCTCTGTTACGCCCCCCCCTTCCTTTACTGAAGTAACATTCACAAAGCAGGATGTTTGTTGGCAATATTTGGGCTTTATCAGCGTGATTACAGTGTAATGTCTTTGAGAGTGATGCATTGCATTTATTCGGCTTCTTGCAGTCCGCTGCCAATATTTGAAGACGCAGTAAACACACCACCGTCTCCCACCGTAATCACAGTCAGTGTTGGGAGTAACTGGTTACATGTAACGGCGTTGCGTAATTTAATTACAAAATAAAAGTAACAGCAATTCGTTAGCGGAAGTAGCGGAGAAAAAGAAATCGTGTAAAAAAAAAAAAGTGTTACCTGTGAAAATGTTAAAGATTACGATTACCAGAGACACCCCCCACCCTTCTCGACCAAAAATGTCCCCACATATTATTATATTATTATTATTATTATTATTATTATTATTATTATTATTATTATTATTATTTTTATTATTATTATTATTATTATTATTATTATTTATTATATTATATATGCCGGTGATGTCATCCAGATCCTGGATATGTGTGTGAGCATATAGTATATATATATATATATATATATATATATATATATATATATATATATATATATATATATATATATATATATATATATATATCTCTATATAGGCAATATGAGACAAATAGTGTGTGTGAGTGTGTGTGTGTGTGTGTGTGTGTGTGTGTGTGTATAGAGGATAATGTTAAAAGCAGAAGTAAAACATTTGTAATTGAAAAAGTCTTTGTTTTTACATTTCTTGTAGGTCGCATGTGTGTGTGTGTGTGTGTGTGTGTGTGTGTGTCCCTCCATTTGTATGGTGGGCAGATAGCACACAGGCTAAAGTGGTAGAGGTCTCACACGTTTTCCATTTGCACTCATCAAAATCTGTGATTGAGAACGCCGCTGCTGCAGAGGAGGTGTGTGTGTGTGTGTGTGTGTGTGTGTGTGTGTGAGAGAGAGGGAGTGTGAGAGCATGTGTGGGGTGAAAGATAGGGATTGATATCTTGATGTATTTAGTGAGTGCTGGTGTCACACGAGCACATGTGCTTACACACACACTCACACACACACACACACACACACACACACACACACACACACACACACACACACACACACACACACACACACACACACACACACACACACACACGTGTGCACTCAATTTAACGAAGCACCTCCACCCACCCTTTAATCACCCAGACTTTTCACTAATGACAAGTCACTAATGTACTTTCCTAGTGTTTATTTGGAACACAGCCCTGGTTATAGTTCACTTGATCTGTTAGTACCCTTCTCACCGAAGTGCGCACCGATTCTCCCTCAAGAAAAAAAAAAATCGTCACGAAAACAATCTTTCGTCCATTGTTTACCTCCAAGCTTCCAGCTGTTTGTTTCCTCTTCCTATCTTCCCCTCGATAAGTGATCAGGGAGAAGGGCTCGGACTTGTATTGGAGCACGGGTCCCATCTCATTCAACTCTAATTAACTTCCTTCTCACCTGGGCTTTTCACTTCCTGATGTCCTTCTTGAACTTGTGAGCTTTTCTTGCAGGTGTGCTCTAATCCTCCAATGTCCAGGGTGTGCTGTCTATGTCTCTCTCTCTCTCTCTCTCTCTTTCTTTCTCTCGCTCTCTCCCCCCCCCCCCTCACTCCCCCTCTCTCACCTCTCCTCCGGCATGACTCCATTCTCACCTTGCCATGGCTATTAGCATCCTGAAGAGAGAAAGATTGAGGAGAATGAAGAACATATGCTTCTCTGTGAAGCCCAGCTCGACGCTGTGTGTGTGTGTGTGTGTGTGTGTGTGTGTGTGTGTGTGTGTGTGTGCGTGTGTTTGTATATAAGTTAAAGAAGTTCTAATTTTAACCTTCACCAGCTGCTTACCTTTTTCACATGCCTGTTGTTGTGTTGCGTCGTGTATGTGTGTGTGTGTATGTGTGTGGGTATGGGTGTGTGTGTGTGTGTGTGTGTGGGTATGTGTGTGTGTGTGTGTGTGTTTGTGTGTGTGTGGTAGTGGACACAAAAACAATACACATGGGATTGAAATATCTTTTCACTTAGACACAAAGAGACTTGGGTGTCAAGGAAAGGAGTTCGATACCGTCTCTCTGTCACTGTGTCTGTCTGTCTTTCTCTCTGTCTGTCTATCTCTGTCTGTCTCTCTCTCTGTCTGTCTGTCTGTCTCCTCTCTGTCTGTCTGTCTCTCTGTCTGTCTGTCTGTCTTTGTCTCTTCTTCTCTGTCTGTCTGCCTCTGTCTGTCCGTCTCTCTCTCTGTCTGTCTGTCTCTCTCTCTGTCTTCTTTTTCTCTATATGTCTGTCTCTTTTTCTCTGTCTGTCTTTCTCTTTCTGTCTGTTTATCTCTCTGTCTCTCTCTCTCTCTCTCTCTCTCTCTCTCTCCGTTTATCTCTCTGTCTGTCTTTTTACTTGTCTTTCTCTCTGTCTGTCTGTCGAAGATTTACAGTAAGATTTGCAGTAACGATCTGTTCCTCTGTATGCAAGTTTCAAATGAACGCCCGATCAGAAACGACAAACAAACAGGGGGATGAAAAAAGAAAAAAAGAGATATTCATTATTAGAAAATAATCCACTCTGGGAAATTCTCCACATTATTAAAAAGTATGACGGGTTTGTGGTGTGTGTGTGTGTGGTGTGACTACAAATGATCGAATAAAGATTGTCTTTTTTTTGTATCCATTTAGTTATTAACACCAATACCACACACACACACACACACACACACACACACACAAGCACGCACACACGGATACATTCACACACGAGGCCGGACACACGGTGGTTTCCATGGTAATGCCGTCAGCTTGGTAGGACTCGATATGATCCGTGGCATGCTCTTTGAGGGCGCTGAACACAAACAGAATGCTCGTGGTGCTTGCTCTTTGTTTCTTCTCCTCAAATCCTTTTTTTCTTTTTTTTTTCTTTTGTTCGTGCATTCCTGCCCCGTCTCGCCCTGTCAATCTGAGAACCAGATCTTAGCCAAGGCTGGGGTTTTTATCTGTGTTTGACCATTTATTATGCACTCGCTTGCTCTCTTTCGCTCTGTCTGTCTGTCTGTCTGTCCCCCCTCTCTCTCTCTCTCTATCATCTGTCATATATATATATATATATATATATATATATATATATATATATATATATCTGTATATATCACTCTCTCTATCACTCTCCTTTGCTTTCATCTCATCTCTCTCTCTTTGGCCCTCTCCTATGGCCCTCTCTCGTTCTCTCTCTCTCTCACACTACACACTGTATCGTATCTCTCTCTCTCTCTCTCTCTCTCTCTCTCTCTCTCTCTATATATATATATATATATAGATATATATATATCTATATATATATAGAGAGAGAGAGAGAGAGAGAGAGAGAGAGAGAGAGAGAGAGAGAGAGAGATTCCGGTTCGATTCCCGTCTCGGGCATGTGTGTGTGGTGTGGAGTTTGCATGTTCTCCCCGTGCCTCAGGGGGTTTTTCTCCTGGTCCAAAAACATGCACGGTAGGTTGATTGGCACCTTGGAAAATTGTCCTTAGTGTATGAATGTGTGTGTGAATGTGAGTGTGTGTGTCTTTGTGTGTTCTGTGATGGGTTGGCATTTCATCCAGGGTGTATCCTGCCTTAATGTCCATAGATGCCTGAGATAGACACAGACTCCCCATGACCCGAGGGAAGATCGGATATAGTGGTAGAAGATGAATGAATGAATATATATTGAGGGGGCACGGTGGATTAGTGGTGGATTATATATATATATATATATCATATATTATCTCTATATAACTGTCTGTCTTTCTCTATGCATATACATAAACACATCCATTCATTTCTCTCTCTCTCTCTCTCCCCCTCTTCCTTTCTGTCTTCCTGTATCTCTCTGTTTCTCTTTCGCACACGTGTTTAGCTTGGCTTGCATTCAAGACCTCGAACTCTGGCTGGCACTTCTGCAGGTCTCCCTCTGTGCCAATGGCCCTTTTTCTCTCCAAGATTCTGACGTCATATGTAAAAATGTAAAAAAAACAAAACAAAACAAACCCTTTCGGAACCACATTCTCCAGCCTGCTACAGTAATTCCCTCTGTGTCAAAGTTTTCCTCGTTCTATCCCGGCTCTCCTTAGTCTGTCGCCCTTCTGTGCGCTCCTATTCCGGGATCCTGATGATTTTTTTCCTGTTCATGCGTATTTTGTTCATCCAAAATAAGGCACAAGGTTATTGTTACAGTCACAATGGGAAAACAGCAAGCCATTCCGGACAGTTCGGAATATTTTCGTCCAGTTTGGCTAGAAACGTAGCACATTTTAACGTAGCTTCCAGTATGAGAGGGAAAATGATCCTCTTCCATATCAATCACAGCAACATGAGCCAATCATGGGCATTGGCAAAGTCACATGGGAAAACTGTTGCTGCCTGACATCCGAGTGTGTTACACAGCCATGTGGTGCAGCAAGAGCAGCAGTTTAAAGATATTTGCCTTCATGTATCTCACAGGAAAGATGTGTTAATACTCATTATTAATAATAAATGCCTATATACCCTGCCTAAAAAAACTGCCGAGTCTGCAATAATTAAATAATTGTCACAGGTTCTGCCATGGATCAAAATTTCCATGCATGTGTAAAAGAGAAGTGTTTTTTTTTCTTGTCCCTGTTGCTTTAAATTA
The DNA here is from genome assembly GCA_030449085.1 of Kryptopterus vitreolus. Taxonomy (NCBI): domain Eukaryota; kingdom Metazoa; phylum Chordata; class Actinopteri; order Siluriformes; family Siluridae; genus Kryptopterus; species Kryptopterus vitreolus. The sequence goes on from JACRUU010000014.1 coordinate 6,893,538, forward strand.
TAAGACCACCTTGGGAAAAGAAAGACAGAGCGAGAGCAAGGAAGTATCGGAGGAGAGGAAGCGAGGGATTTGTGCCCCTGGTGCTGTAAAAGTGCCGTTGCTGCTTTCTTTCCGTTTTTTTTTTTGCCCTCGGCTCCCGAATCCTCGACGACCAATTTTCCAAGTCCTCAGATGTGCCACATTTAGAAAAAAAAAGAAAGAAAGAAAAAAAAAAGAAAAAAGTAAGCTACATTTAAACTTGCTCACCCTATTATTATTTTGAAAGCTTGCTATCACATGTTAGCACACTAAAGTATTAGCTTTGTGTTTAAGGGATTGGGTTTGAAAGGTGCCAATCAACCTACCGTGCATGTTTTTGGACCGGGAGGAAACCGGAGAACCCGGAGAAAAACCCCCTGAGGCACGGGGAGAACATGCAAACTCCACACACACATGGCCGAGACGGGAATCGAACCCGGACCCTGGCGGTGTGAGGCGAACGTGCTAACCACTAATCCACCGCGCCCTTATTCATGTAAACATTCGCCAAATTTTTTAAAACTTGCTAATTTTTACTAAAAATTTAGACATTTTGTCTAAATATAGCTAACTGGCTAATTGTTTTGTCCAAATGCTTGCTAGCTACAGTTATTTACAAACGTGTGCTAGCTAAATGTTTGCTAGCTAGTACTCAGAGTGTGCTAGTTAAAAAAACAACAACAAAAGAACAAACAGGGCGAGGAAGGAGAGAGAGAGAGAGAGAGAGAGAGAGAGAGAGAGAGAGAGAGAGAGATAGAGAGAGAGAGAGAGAGAGAGAGAGAGGTTTTTCTCTCCGCACTGTGTCGGCGTAGTTGCTGCTTTCATCCGAAATTTTCCCTCGTCTGCGGAAACGCCTCGGAGCCGCCCAATGCGCAGCTCCTCCGACACGTTTTAAACGTTTAATGGCGTGAAGAGGAAGACGAGACGAGTGGAGAAAGACTGAGAGGGACTTATTGATGGAGAGAGAGTTATTGGTAATAAATGTCAGTACATTCGTTGGTTTGTTCCTCCTCCTGTAGACGATGTTGTGTCATTTGAGACGAGACGATGGAAGATATCAATATCACCTTCTATCGAACCGACAGAATAAGTAGCGAGTATTGTTTACATACGGAACCGCGGAGAAGAGTCCATATTAATGTCAAGCAGGTGTTCGATACCACATGACACCTGACTCTCTCTCTCTCTCTCTCTCTCTCTCTCTCTCTCTCTCTCTCTTTCTTTCTTTCTAGATATCTCTTTCTATCAATCTGTTTACTTCTTTACTCTCTTGTCTAGATTTATCATTTAGTCTTCCTTTCTTTCCTTCCTTCCTTCCTTCAGTTCTTTTTTCTTTACTCTTTCTTTCTAGATATCTATTTCTATCAATCTGTTTACTTCTTTACTCTCTTGTCTAGATTTATCATTTAGTCTACCTTTCTTTCCTTCCTTCCTTCCTTTCTTTTTTTCTTTACTCTTTCTTTCTTTCTTTCTTTCTTTACTCTTTCTTTCTATATATCTATTTCTATCAATCTATTTACTTCTTTACTTTCTTGTCTAGATTTATCATTTGCTCTACCTTTCTTTCTTTCCTTCCTTCCTTCATCCTTCCTTCCTTTCTTTTTTTCTTTACTCTTTCTTTCTTTCTTTCTTTCTTTCTAGATATCTCTTTCTATCAATCTATTTACTTCGTTACTCTCTTGTCTAAATTTCTCTCTTTCTTTTTTCCTTCCTTAACTTACTCTTTCTTTCTTTCTCTCATTCCTTCCTTAACTTACTCTGTCTCTTTCTTTCTTTCTTTCTTTCCTTGACTTACTCTGTGTCCCTTTCTCTTAATCTATTTAACTCACACACCCTTCTTTACTCTCTTTCTTGTTTAGATTTCTCCTTTACTCTAGCTTTCACTCTTATTCTTTTTTCTTTCTTTCTTTCTTCCTTCCTTCCTTAACTTACTCTGTCTCTTTCTTTCTTTCTTTCTTTCTTTCTCTCCTTCCTTCCTTTCTTAACTTAATCTGTCTCTTTCTTTCTTTCCTTGACTTATTCTCTCTTTCTTTATAGATATCTCTTCCTTTCAGTCTATTTAACCCGAGCACACTTCTTTAAAACTCCCTTTCTATATGTCTCTTTGCTGCTCTCTCACACTTGTACAATGTATCTTACTCTGTTTGTCTTTCTTTCACTTACGCTCTGCGTGTGTGTGTGTGTGTGTGTGTGTGTGTGTGTGTGTGTGTGTGTGTGTGTGTGTGTGTGCTTTAATCTCTGTCTTTCCCACTCATCGTCAGTCTCCTGCAATAGCGCAGTCCCCCGACTCTCTCTCACTTTATCACAATCTGTGTCCCTGTCTGACTGTTTCTCTACCTGTCTCTCTCTTTCTCCTTTTCTTCTTAATTTTCTCTCTCTCACTTAATCTGCCTGTTTCTCACCTCATCTTTCATTCTTTTTCTTTTTCTTTCTTTCTTTCTTTCTTTCTTTCTTTCTTTCTTTCTTTCTTTCTTCCTTCCTTCCTTTCTTCCTTCCTTCCTTCCTTCCTTCCTTCACCCTGTGTCTGTTTCTCTCTCCTGCTCTCTCATGGTGCCTGTCTCTCTCTTTCGCTTTTTCTATCTCTCTTGGTTTGTCTGCATGTTTTTCTTTTCATTCTCTATTTTTCCATCTCACTCTGTCACTTTGCACCTCTCTCTCGCTCTCTCTCTCTCTCTCTTTCAGGCTCTGTTTATCTGTAAGAGAGTGACTAATAAACAGATAGAGAGTAAGAGAACCTCAGTCTCTCTATCTCCCTGTCTTTCTCTCTCTCTCTCTCTCTCTCTCTCTCTCTCTCTTTAACACACACACACACACACACACACACACACACACACACACACACACACACACACACACACACACACACACTTCTGTCCTTGGGGCCGATTTGGCTGTACTTTCTGTGTTGTTTGGACAGACTCGTCCTGATCCACTCACCCTCATCCTGTCTACTCACAGCCTGTATGAGACTTGGCCACCAGACTGCATTGTTGTTGTTGTTGTGTGTGTGTGTGTGTGTGTGTGTGTGTTATAGTTATAGTGCTTGATAGTGTTTGAAGTTAACTGTGTGTGTGTGTGAGTGTGTTTTCTGTCTGATTAAACTCGGATTAAAGTTGTTGATCGCCTGAGCATGCAAGCGAATCACAAAGCATGTGTGTCACGTTTATTTTATTATTATAATCCAATTTTTACAACATGCGTAACCGTTTATCGTCGAAAATAATTTAAAAAATACAATTTATCAGAAGCCCTTATTCAGAGACAGTTACATTTATCTCACAGCTCAGAGGTTAAAGCTCTGCGCTTCTGGTCGGAAGGTCGGGGGGTCGAGTCCGGGTGTCGCCAACCTGCCACTCTTGGGTCCTTGAGCATGGCCTTTAATCCTCTGTACTCCAGGGGGTCCCAGCTGACCCCAGCTTTCCAAAAAAATAGCTGGGATATGCGGAGCACAGAATGTCACTGTGCTGTAATGTATATGTGATAAATAAAGGCTAATCTTCACAAACCAATCAGAAGCATTTCAGAAGAGCTTCCACTTCCACCTGTCGTCAATCATATGTTCAACGCGCTCGCGTTGTCATGCTGGAACTGAAACATTACATCAGGTGACCGGAAAAGTCACATGAATACGCCGAGATAATAATAATACAGCTGGAGAAAAAGGTGTAGGGGAGGTGAGAGCTCAGTGGTTAAGGCATTGGCCTGGAAAACCCCAGGTTCAAACCACCACCACCAAATTTCCACTAGCGGGCCCTTGAGCAAGGCCCTTAACCTTCATGTCGCTCTGGATACGACGCTGTGAAATGTAAAAAAAATACATCTCACACGACCAGTGCTTTTAAATGCAATTCAATTATTACAGCGAGAGATTCTACCTGTTTGTATGCATGAATGCGTCTGTGGAGGCACTTGACCTTATCACTCTTGCTTACATGTGTGTTAATAGAAATCAGATCGTTTTCTTTTTCGGTCTACTACTGCTTAAAAGTCAATAGATTTCCATTGACAAAAATAAATAAATAAAAGTGTAACAAGGTGGTGTCAAAATGTTTCTAGACTAGCCGTATTTACAAGAAAGTACGGTATTTATTTACATTTGCGTTTTTTTTTTTTTTTCCCGAATGTGTTTTGCACTTGAGCGTTTTTAATGGTGTCAAAAACAGCCAGATGGATCTTCTGGAGTCTGCAAAATCTGCTGAGTCGGTAGCTTATCGTCTCCGGCGATCCTCATGCACAAGTACCACGAGGCTTCGACGTTTACGGGGGTTGAGCTGGTCGAAAGACTCCCTGATCTCTCGTTGTCTTCTAGTGATGTTCTTCCGAACACCTCGATCGACTCGTTGCAACAGCGCTGTATTCCGTGCCAAATGTCAGTGTGGCAGATTTGCATCGTTCCATGCGGAATTTCGAATTATTTCTTAACTCCATGTCCAGGGTGAAGTTTGGACAGTGGAATTTCATAGTTTTATTTGCAATTTATGCTTTGTGTTTGGTATTTTGGTGTTGTCTTGCTTTATAGAACACCAGTGGGGGAAAGCTGGGATAGTAATCGTCATTATCGATCAATACGAGTTTGTGGTTTATGCCGACGGTTTGACACAGCGAGCTTCCGGAGTTCTCTGCCTCCCGTCCCATGTTACACTTGGCAAATACGAAAAACAACATGGTGGCCAGTGTTGGGGAGTAACTAATTATACTAGTTATACTAGTTACTTTTGAAAATGTTGAAGGGGCACCTCCAAGATCCGGGTTCGATTCCTGTCTCGGCCATGTGTGTGTGGACTTTGCATGTTCTCTCCGTGCCTCAGGGGTTTTTTCTCCGGGTTCTCGTTTCCTCCCTGGTCCAAAAACATGCACGGTAGGTTGATTGGCACCTTGGAAAATTGTCCCTAGTGTATGAATGTGTGTGAATGTGAGTGTGTGTGTCCTGCGATGGGTTGGCATTCCATACAGGGTGTATCCTGCCTTAATACCCATAGATGCCTGAGATAGGCACAGACTCCCCGTGACCCGAGGGAAGATCGGATAAATAGGTAGAAGATGAATGAATGAATGGAAATGTTGAAGATTACAAATCCCAGACACCCCCGCCCCCCACGACAAAAAAATGAGCCTGCAACCGTTCCCCCCTCCCCCCTCAACAATTAGATTTTGACACAGCTCACTTCCAAAATATAACCCACTTTTTCCCAGCGCCACCTAATGGACAAATGAAAGTAATCAAAACGTAATCCAATGTAATCAGTTACATTACTTTTATAAAGTATACATTTCCAAAGGAACCTTCCCAACACTGATGGTGGCTGACGAATCCGAAGAGTCCAAGAGGGGCGTGGTTTCATCACTCATATGGAAATTTGCAACTTTAGACGTTCAACAAGGCAAAGCCAGTTGTCTAAAGTTTGTGGCGAATATAGGAAGCAAATAATTTATTCCAGCACCTCAAACACAACCACGCTGTCGAATGGGGAGGCAGCGATGTGTGACGCTGCGGGATAAACATAACAGTGGCAGCAGACGTCGGCTACAGGGGCCAAAAACACCGACTACCAAAAGGTGAAAAATCAGCAGATACGTTTTCCCACTCTATCCATAAATGGAAAACCGAATTTTGTCTACAAAATCGCCCAGCTCTAGTTGGTTGCCTTGTGTTTGAGGCATTGGACTTACCAGACTTCCTCTGTAAATGGGTGTACGGTACTCCACTGTGGAAGGTCCCAAGGCCGGGTGCAAAAGGATGAGCGTGGGCGTAAATCAGTTACGGAAACAGCAATCAGGCAGACCACAGACTGTGAGGAATTAAAAAAAAAGTCTTTGAGGAGTGCTGTTTTGCTTCATTGTGTACCCTTCGAGTGCTATATGGTTGAAATGTCAATTAACCCACTTGACCTGAAATTCCAGCATGCAAAGCCGCCTGGCATTTCTTGAGTTTCAAGACCATCTTACCCATTATCCTTTGCCGAGGCAGGCATTTGCCTTTAAATGATGCACCGTGATCCTAATTGGTCCTCGAGATGAGCACTTGTAGACATTGTTGATGGGTGTCCTGCCTTTGCCTCGCTCTCTCCAGATCGGGCCTCGTGTACGCTCCGGCGCCCAGCGTTAATTGTCGCCCCCGTCGTAATGACTAATGCCTGCGGTCGACTCAATTAGTTAAGTCCTCCGCGAGTCCTCTTATCGGCCTCCCAATAAACAAGCATAACTGATGGATGCTGGAGAGCATTAGTAGTTGAAAGCAGACTATTTTGTCCCGCTTAATACTTCACCCTGTTTGAAGTTGTCTGCCGGTTTAGCCAGCAGCAGCTCGGGCTTGTCAGAGGGAGCTTCCCTAAGTGGAGCTGATGGCTGTCACTGACTCTGGCTGTTTAATGCCAATAGCGGTGTTCATCTGACAGCCGATCTGTATTGAGTCATAGTGAAAGGTATCGACTCAGCAAAACTGCCTTCAGTCCTTCAGCGTCTCCAGCAGGCCCTAATGTTGTAGTGTGGGCGATTTTCTTTCTTTCTTTTTGTGTTTTTTTTTTTGCACAATTGTAAGGTTTTCTCAGCGGTAATGAATAGTCAGGGTAACTGGTTAGTCCGAAACTTTGTCAACATTTGTACGGTGGGTGTTTCACTTGAATCTCCACTCTTTGGGGAAGATGTTCCACTGCATTTTGGCATGTGCCTGTGTGGATATGGGCGTTCAGCCAGGTAGTTGCCAAGCTGATGAACAATGTGGAAAGGAGACCTAGGAGTGTCGGAGGTGGTAGTTAAGGCGTTGGTCTCTGGACCGGAAGGTCACAGATTCAACTCCCACCACCACCACCAAGCTGCCACTAGTGGTCCCTTAACACTCAATTGCTCAGTTGTAAGTCGCCAAATGCTATAAATGTAAATGCATGGCAGCATTCCAATCCGACCCATGTGAAGGGTATCTCCATGTAGTTGGCCAACAGTTTGAAACAACCTGGAACAGGTTTGGGTCTCCTAGTACAATTAAGGGACTTGCTCAAGGGCCCACTAGTGGCAGCTTGGTGGGATTTGTACCTGTGACCTTCCAGAGACCATTGCTTTAACCACCATACGCCCAGGCCTCTCTCCTCGCCGACATCATCTTGTGACTGAGACCTCATCACCCCTCGTAACGAGATTGTCTAGCACTGTTCGACCTTCTCTCATGGTAAGAGGGTAACCTTCCACCTCTGGGTAAGTTTAGTTCAAGGCTCTTCTCTCTTCTGGCACTGAGGTGGTGGAATGAACTTCCTCTGGACGTCCGAACATCAGAGTCACTGTCTATCTTCAAGATACGACTGAAGGCCTACCTCTTCCAGAAATGCTTAACCTAGCACTTCTTCCTTTGTTTCACTGTCTGGGCATCACAATAAAAAGGTTGCTTGTATTTTAGGTTTGTAATCAGTTATACCAGAGTGACTTTTTTCCTTAGATGGAGACTTAAAGCACTTTTTGTACGTAGCTCTGAATAAGGGCGTCTGATAAACCATGTAAATGGAAATATAAGTGAATGGAAAATTTCATGAGCCACTTCCAAAGATGTCCCACAAGTTTGTGGGGTCATTTTGACAGGAACCACCTAAGGCTGAAAAAAATGAAGTGTTTTTTATTATTATTATTATTATTATTATTATTATTATTATTATTATTATTATCATCAACACGCGAGCGTTACACAAGCATGAAGGTGTTGGAAACAGTTGGACAGGCTCTAATTACAGAACAACAAAGACTGAGGCATATGCGAATATGCATATCACTGCCATTCTTTTCCTCCAGACTGCATAATTGTCATTAATTTCCATTTCCGTGACAGTTTACAGGCAGAGGAAGTGTGTTTTAAACACAGTCATACCGAGCGTCATGTGAAAGACGTGCGTCGCAGAGAGCGAGGTTAAAACGGAATGTGTTGACTCGATTTTACCGCTTGTGGTTGGACGTCGCTCCTCCTCGTCAAAAACGGCTCGCAAATCCAACTCTCAATCACTGAGTAAAAGAGGTAAGAGGTTAACGTGCCCAACCTTTTAGAAGGCTACAAATTCCTTGTCATGTTCGTTGACGTGGCCGAGAGTATACCACACGGAATGAAGAGTCATCGCATGGCAAGTTTTGGGGGCACCAATTCTACGAGACCCTCCTAAACCAATAGATCTCCTGGACCACCTTGACCGATCCCGCTCAGTCTTTCATAGACCTTCTTCGGAAGGAGTTCTGACCATTCATGCCTCAACTCTTCTCCCTATTCTCTCTATTTTGTTCCCATACATCTGTAGTGCAAGTGCACTTTGGACTTTGACCATTCTAGCGGATTAAATCCTTGAAAATGACCCATGTTTTGATCGTCCAGGGTCTCGCAGAGTGCCTGTCAGTGGTTCTCAAATAGTGGGGCGCGCCCCCGATGCCAGGTGGGGGGAACGTATGACCCTCGGGGAATATATGCTTTTTATGAATAAAGCGTAATTGCACATCCGCTACAGTGGGTGGCAGTGGCGCTCTCATTGTAAAAATGCGATTGGATTCACTATGACTACGGCGGACTTCGGTGTGTGTTTACTGCGTTTTAAATGTTGCCAGCGGACTGCATGGAGCCAAATAAATGACGCCATCACTCTTAAAGACGTTACACCCTAATCACGCTGATAAAGTTTAGGTGGGGGCGGGGGGGGGGGGGGGTGTTACAGGGTGTAACTTCTTCCTAGGGAGCGGCGTAACAGAAGATAATTAAGAAGCACTGCTTTTGTCTTATACTATGGCTAAGTTTATCTTCTGTAATAAAGGAGTCATTGGGATCTTCACTGGTTTACTTCCTGATTTATGCCAAAGCAGCAAGGAGGTCAGGGAAATTGGAGACAGATAGAGGAGAGTGAGATAAAGCGAGGGGGAAAAAGAAGATGCCGGAATGCTCCAGAAACCATGGTGAAAAAGCTACGACCCAGAGTGCCGTGATTCCCCCAGAGGAACCAGGTGCAGGTGGAGCGATTTCCTGTTGAGCATTCCGGGTGGATATTGGAGTGTAGGTCATCCATAAATGTGCTATAAATAAAACATAAGATGATAAATCTCGCACTGGATTTATTTATAGATGTATTTTTTTTTCTTGTATAGCTAGCGTAATTTCTTGAGTAAAGTAGGTAATCAAAATATAACCGTTTTGTTTCTAAGTTGTATATATTTGATTTTATTTTTAAGTTGACCCATTTTTTGATTTAGGGGAATTTAGGTGGATCTAAAAAAAAACTAAAATGTAGATAATATGAGGATCGGCAAAACTGATATAAGCATACTTGGATTATGTTATTTATTTATTTATTTATTAAAATAGTCCCTGGGGGCACGGCGGTGGTTTAGTGGTTAGCACGTTCGCCTCACACCGCCAGGGTCCGGGTTCGATTCCCGTCTCGGCCATGTGTGTGTGGAGTTTGCATGTTCTCCCCGTGCCTCAGGGGGTTTTTCTCCGGGTTCTCCAGTTTCCTCCCCGGTCCAAAAACATGCACGGTAGGTTGATTGGCACCTTGGAAAATTGTCCCTAGTGTATGAATGTGTGTGAAAGTGTGTGTGTGTGTGTCCTGTGATGGGTTGGCATTCCATCCAGGGTGTATCCTGCCTTAATGCCCATAGACGCCTGAGATAGGCACAGACTCCCCGTGACCCGAGGGAAGATCGGATAAAGCGGTAGAAGATGAATGAATGAATGAATAGTCCCTGCAATTGTGTATTCAATTCAACTTCGGCATTGTTTTCACATGATGATGATCCTGCTTTTAAAAATTGTTTTATTTGTCATTAATATAAGGATCAATAAAGAAATGTTAATAAAATATAAATATAATATATATATATATATATATATATATATATAATATATATATATATTATATTTTTAATGATACTGATGAAGTGGAAGGAAATTAGTTTTTCATCACATATCCCAGCTTGTCTTTGGCTCAGAGAGCAGCGTCAGCCATGATACAGCGCCCCCTGGAGCACAGATGGTTAAGGGCCTTGCTCAAGGACCCAAGGGTGGCAGTTTGGCGATACCGGGGCTCGAACCCCTGACCTTCCTTTTCGTAGCCGAGCTCCTTAAACTACTGAACTACACCCCACCCCTCTTATTTACATATTTATTTATACAAATGCTTTGATTCGTTAAAAGCTCAGGATACGCTACGTCTACGCTCATTTTTTGCGTCCACGCTTTTCAATCCTTCCTTTAAAGTGTCCTTCCTTTAAAAACGCTCGCATCCCTCGCACAAATTTCAAAATGTTGAGTCGTTTCTGACGCATTTATTTACTTACTTACTGACCGTTTTAACGGGCCATGCTGTGGCGTAAAAAAAAAAAAAAAAAAAAAAAAGAAAGAAAGGAAAAAAAAAAAGAGTATTCAAAATGTGGCGTTTCCATTGACGGTAAACGCCATCTCAGTGAGGACTTTCCAGAGTCATTTATTTATTTATTTATTTTTGACGATGATCGCTTTGGTTGCATTGAATCACTAAAACCACGCATTTCTCGCGGCAGCACCGGTAACGCCGCCCCCTGGTGGAATACTAGTATTGCATCTCTTCTTGCTTGTGTGTGAGAATTCGATAAATGAGAAGAAAGAAAACAGAAAAAGGCTTTTATTTCGGTCGCGCTCACTTGTTTTCATTAGTTTAGAATCGCAGGTCAAAGCCGGCCCGGCGGATTCCGCGTCCTCCCGGTCGTCTCTCCGAGTTCGCCGCATCAATTCCAGTTTATAGACTGTCTTTCTGCTTTGGTGTCCGTTTTGTTTCTCTACTTTCAATCCTCCCTGACGTCCCTGTTTCACTCTGCTGATCTGTGACTGGACTGGGCTGTGATAACCTGCAAAGTGGGAGTGTGCTGGCTGTGTTTATTTTCAGACTTAGATAGATGGCTGGATGAACACGCAGACACTGTGAAAGAGAGAGAGAGAGAGAGAGAGAGAGAGAGAGAGAGAGAAGGTGCTCACTGCTGGCTTGAGTTGTAACACAGTGGGAAATAGTCATTATTCATCATGCAAATGAGACAGGAGCTGCCCTAAGGATGGACACACACACACACACACACACACACACACATATACAATGTCTACATTACTCATTCACACTCATAATAGCTTGAAGAATCAATGAGCTGCGAGACTGAAATCAGTTTTTGAAGGCTAAGGACTTTTATTATGCTATTATTAAGATGCATATTCATTTTTAATGAATAACTGTATGAAAACCATTTTGCCATCAAACATCAGTATTATGGCAGGATCTCGTCATGCATGCGTTCAGTTTCCTGCTCAGATTTAGGGCTGCGAGGTTAAGGTTAGATATTCAACATATATGTGTGTGTGTGTGTGTGTGTGTGTGTGTGTGTGTGTGTGTGTGTGTGTGTGTGTGTGTGTGTGTGTATATATATATATATATATATATATATATATATATATATATTATATATAAGGGCACGGTGGTTTAGTGGTTAGCACGTTCGCCTCACACCTCCCAGGGTCCGGGTTTTTGATTCCCGTCTCGGACATGTGTGTGTGCAGAGTTTGCATGTTTTCCCCGTGCCTCAGGGGGTTTTTCTCCGGGTTCTCCGGTTTCACCCCGGTCCAAAAACATGCACGGTTAGGTTGATTGACACCTTGGAAAAATTGTCCCTAGTGAATGAATGTGAGTGTGTGTGTGTGTCCTGTGATGTGTTGGTATTCCATCCAGTGTGTATCCTGCCATAATACCGCCTGAGTAGACGGACCCGAGGGAAGATTGGATATAGCAGTAGAAGACGAATGAATATATAGATATATATATATATATATATATATATATATATATATATATATATATATATATATAGATATATATATATATATATATATATTCATATTCGTCTTCTACTGCTATATATATATATACACACACACATTCAACTTCATACACTCATTAAGTTATTACGAACACGTTTGCCCGTTCTTCTGTCTACACACCATCCACACAGCATTTTATTGTTCATACTGTTTTTTTGTGTGTGTGTGTGTGTGTGTGTGTGTGTGTGTGTGTGTATACTGCTCTCACAGTTTCGTCTCTACTCGTGTTCCTATTTACATGCTTCTTTTGTATATAAATACACATTCCACCGCTGCTACTGTTTTTTTTGTTTTTTTTGCTGTCTCTACTCGCTTTGTTTAGTTCTATGTTGTTGTGTTTTTTGCACATCACTGTCTAATTTCACTACTGTTTACACTTTACTACTTGCAATGAAAGAAAAATTTGTTTACCGTTTGCACATTGCGCTCTATATAAATACATATACAGTAGATTTTGTGTTTGTGTACTTGTCCGGTTTGATGGGTGTCCGGTGAATGTACTTGTCTCGTGTTTTCTGTCCAATTTTTTCCTACACTGTTTTTTTGTTTGTTTTTTTTGCACACGATTCACTTTATGCGACTAGGATTTTTTCGTCGACTTAGTCTAATCCTCAGCTCTTTGTTTAGCATATTAGCTCTATGTTGTTGTGTTTTATGTAGCACCAAGGTGTTCTGGAGATTATGGTCTTAGATTTGTCATCAAACGTCGTCTAATCCCATTCACTGTGTACTGCCGCCGTCGGTGCCTTTACCTTTAACACAATAAAAGCTTGTTGACTTGAGATATATATGTGTGTGTGTGTGTGTGTGTGGTGTGTGTGTGTGTGTGTGTGTGTGTGTGTATATATATATATATCATAGTCTGATTTTCAAGGCAGGATACAATGTGCATTAAGGTAGGATACACCCTGGATGGAATGCCAACCCGTCGCAGGGCACACACACACCACACACACGCACACACACACACACACACACACACACACACAGATACACACACACACACATTTATACACTAATTTTCCAATGTGCCAATCAACCTACTGTGCATGTTTTTGGACCCGGGGGAACCCAGAAGGAAACCCCCTGAGACACAGGAAGAACATGCAAACTCCACACACACATGGCTGAGGAGGAAATCGGACCCCAAACCCTGGAGGTGTGAGGCGAACGTGCTAACCGCTAAGCCACCGTACCCCTAGTTCATTAGACATATTTGTCATTAGCGCCTGGGATGTGACGAGCAGAACAGAAAAGCGTAGCTACCCTGCAAACCCACACAGTATTTAAATACACCCCCCCCCCCTCCCAGTATACATACCAATGATGCGCTGTCCCAATTTATACATTTCAACTGCGTTACACATATACAGTAGGTTTGCGGGTTTTTGCTATTTTGGATTTGTGTATTCGTCCTGTCTCGTGTTGGCTGTTTTACACTGGTTAGTCTTGCACGGGTTTGCACCAGGTTTCACACGAGGCACTTTATTCTTTATGCTCTGTGTTCTGTAGCTCTACGCTGTGTGACCTGCCTACGTTATGTTGTATGTAGCATGTACTGCGTCCCCTATATATAGTTGGAATGGCGATAAAAGCTTCTCGACTTGAGACGCTGTGTATATATTAAGTTGTTCCAAACTAGCCTCGTATTTGCTCGAACAGCTAAAGCATGATGTGTCTCTGTCAAGCAACAGCAGAGCATGCTGTCATATTTTCCATCCATATCCATGCTTTCTTGGGTTCCTCTTGGTGTCCTGAAGGCTGAGCTGTCTGGGGGGGAAAGGAAAAAAAAATAGTCAGCTGGCAAAACGTCTTGTTTTGTTTGTTCACAAAATCCCACGCAATTCTTAGCATGAGTTTGGCAAGCCGTCTGACAGAGGGAACTCAAAACTAAAAGGACAGACAATTTGTTTATTTTTTCCCCTTCCCTCCTGTTTTAAATACTTTGTTTTATTGTTTCAAGGTGACATTCGCTTAAAAGAAAAAAAGAAAAAAATTAAAAAATAAATATAAATAAATATAAATAATATATATATATATATATATATAAAGGGGCACGGTGGCTTAGTGGTTAGCATGTTCACCTCACACCGCCAGGGTCCGGGTTCGATTCCCGTCTCGGCCATGTGTGTGTGTGGAGTTTGCATGTTCTCCCCGTGCCTCAGGGTGTTTTTCTCCGGGTTCTCCGGTTTCCTCCCGGTCCAAAAACATGCACGGTAGATTGATTGGCACCTTGGAAAATTATCCCTAGTGTATGAATGTGTGTGTGTGAATGTGAGTGTGTGTGCCCTGCGATGGGTTGGCATTCCATCCACGGTGTATCCTGCCCATAGACGCCTGAGATAGGCACAGACTCCCCGTAACCCATCATTACAACACATCAACAATAGTTCATAATATTCAAACACAAGAAGCAATACAAGTGACAATACAAATCTTGCACATCTTTTCTCTAAAGGAATGGTTTACAGGAATTTCTGGGAGGAAATAATACTTTAAACCCTTCGTTCTCTCACAGCTGCAGATCTTCTATAAAGACGAAGCTTCGAAGTTCTGGAATGTGGCTAAAAATCATCATCCTGACATTCTAGACTCCCATTTCTTCCTGTTATTAGGAGAAAAAAAGAGTATATGTATGATATGAGGTCATCCTGTCGGCGTGTCATGTACGCGCAAAGAGCGAAGGGGTTTAACCTTATTCTCACCGTACACAGTCACGCATGGATCGAGCGTATACATAGAGTTTCGTTTCCATTGCTTACTTCCAACAGGGAAAGAATCATTTTTTTTGTGCTGAAAGTCGCGGTTCGATATGCCGATGCGATAGGAACCTCGACTGCAGACTTGGCCCAGAGCAATTGAAGCGCTGTAAGGTGCATAATTACTCTCCGGTTTAATATCGGGTCACTCCAATTAGTAACAGCCACATTGCTTCAATTCTCATTTGCATAAACTTCATCTCGTCTCATCTATTCTTTTTTTTTTCCTGCTTTTGCAGTCTCGGTATCTTTTGTGTTAAACGGTCCGTGCCGACGCAGCCGGTAATTAAAAACACAGCGTCGCTAATTATTGTCAGTCTTGATAAATAGGCAGAACTGGTTCATCGCAGGAAAGCCATTTACATTTTGCATATTAAAAAAGAAAATGCCGTTGCCAAATGCCATTTTTCTAGCCATATGTGGTTTTTCCTCCAAACTTTTACAACAATTTTTTGGCTAACTCGAACTAGTAGACGAAGGCCTCTTCTAGCACCGTAGTGCACAAAATCCAGCGGCATGGACATCTGTCAAACCCTATTTAACGCCATTGGGATGATCTCCACACCTACATTAGTACCTACTTCGTCTTCTTTCTCATCAGGGGTCGCCGCCGATCATGTGTTTCCCACCACCATGTCGACGTTCTCACATCCTTCTGTCTATTCATGTAAATCCCACACACACTCCATGATGTTAAGATCAGGGCTCTCTGGGGGTCGTGCCATCACTTTCACTACTTCTACTTCTTCAAAGCGTCATTCACAAAAAAATATTGATTTGATTTAGATTATTTTATTTGTTTGCTCATTATTTGAAAAAAAAATCATTATTTGAAAGCATTATTTGTTTTCAGCATTTTTTTTACACCGGCCTAAAACTTTTGCACAGTGATTTATATATTCATTCATTCATTCATTCATCTTCTACCGCTTTATCCGATCTTCCCTCGGGTCACGGTGAGTCTGTGCCTGTCTCAGGCGTCTATGGGCATTAAGGAAGGATACACCCTGGATGGAACGCCAACCCATCGCAGGGCACACACACTCACACATACACTCACAATCACACACACACACTAGGGACAATTTTCCAAGGTGCCAATTAACCTACCGTGCATGCTTTTGAACCGGGGAGGAAACCGGAGAATCCGGAGGAGAAAAACCCCCTGAGGCACGGGGAAGAACATGCACAAACTCCACACACACATGATCGAAACAAGAATCGAACCCGGACCCTGGAGATGTGAGCCGAACGTGCTAACCACTAAGTAACCATGACTCATATGATATATGTATATATATGTGTGTGTGTGTGTGTGTGTGTGTGTGTTTGTGTGTGTAATTTCCCACTCCTCTCATGCAGTGGATTCACACCTCGAACACACTTGAAGAATCTGACCTATAACAGTGTATTCAGCTACTTCCAGGCTATAATAGGCCTTGCCCTTGAGACATAGATACACACATATATACAGACGTGGACAAAATTGTTGGTACCCTTTGGTCAATGAAAGAAAAAGTCACAATGGTCACAGAAATAACTTTAATCTGACAAAAGTAATAATAAATAAAAATTCTATAAATGTTAACCAATGAAAGTCAGACATTGTTTTTCAACCATGCTTCAACAGAATTATGTAAAAAAATAAACTCATGAAACAGGCATGGACAAAAATGATGGTACCCCTAGAAAACACAGAAAATAATGTGACCAAAGGGACATGTTAATTGAAGGTGTGTCCACTAATTAGCATCACAGGTGTCTACAACCTTGTAATCAGCCATTGGGCCTATATATATGGCTCCAGGTAATCACTGTGTTGTTTGGTGATATGGTGTGTACCACACTCGACATGGACCAGAGGAAGCAAAGGAAAGAGCTGTCTCAAGAGATCAGAAAGAAAATTATAGACAAGCATGTTAAAGGTAAAGGCTATAAGACCATCTCCAAGCAACTAGATGTTCCTGTGAGTACAGTTGCACATATTATTCAGAAGTTTAAGATCCATGGGACTGTAGCCAACCTCCCTGGACGTGGCCGCAGGAGGAAAATTGATGACAAATCTAAGAGACGGATAATCCGAATGGTAACAAAAGAGCCTAGAAAGACTTCTAAAGAGATTCAAGGTGAACTTCATGCTCAAGGAACATCAGTGTCAGATCGCACCATCCGTCGTTGTTTGAGCCAAAGTGGACTACATGGGAGACGACCAAGGAGGACACCATTGTTGAAAACGAATCATAAAAAAGCAAGACTGGAATATGCCAAAACTACATGTTGACAAGCCACAAAGCTTCTGGGAGAATGTCCTGTGGACAGATGAGACAAAAATCGAAGTTTTTGCCAAGGCACATCAGCTGTATGTTCACAGACGAAAAAATGAAGCATATCAAGAAAAGAACACTGTCCCTACTGTGAAACATGGAGGAGGCTCTGTTATGTTCTGGGGCTGCTTTGCTGCGTCTGGCACAGGGTGTCTTGAATCTGTGCAGGGTACAATGAAATCTCAAGACTATCAAGGAATTCTAGAGAGAAATGTACTAGCCAGTGTCAGAAAGCTTGGTCTCAGTCGCAGGTCATGGGTCTTGCAACAGGACAATGACCCAAAACACACAGCTAAAAACACCCAAGAATGGCTAAGAGGAAAAAATTGGACTATTCTAAAGTGGCCGTCTATGAGCCCTGACCTCAATCCTATTGAGCATCTTTGGAAGGAGCTGAAACATGCAGTCTGGAAAAGGCACCCTTCAAACCGGACACAACTGGAGCAGTTTGCTCATGAGGAGTGGGCCAAAATACCTGCTGAGAGGTGCAGATGTCTCATTGACAGTTACAGGAAGCGTTTGATTGCAGTGATTGCCTCAAAAGGTTGCGCAACAAAATATTAAGTTAGGGGTACCATCATTTTTGTCCATGCCTGTTTCATGAGTTTATTTTTTTACATAATTCTGTTGAAGCATGGTTGAAAAACAATGTCTGACTTTCATTGGTTAACATTTATAGAATTTTTATTTATTATTACTTTTGTCAGATTAAAGTTATTTCTGTGACCATTGTGACTTTTTCTTTCATTGACCAAAGGGTACCAACAATTTTGTCCACGTCTGTACACTCTCACACACACACACACACACACACACACACACACACACACACACACACACACAAATCCAAGAATTCTCATCACTTCTGCACAGCGAAGAAATCTTATATGACCACTGAGAGTTTGCAACTAAGCTTGTTGGTACTTCAAAGTTTCTAAATTTACCCTACTCGCTTTTTAACCGCTACGAGGAACGAGGGAATTCACCGTCGAATTGACGAACTGTAAAAGCGAGGCTCTGGATCAACACCATTACTACTGATTAGCATCCGTATAGCGTTTGCAGGACCATAAGGCTGATCATTTCAGTTTAATATTAATCGCACTGGACATTTTAACATCGTGTCATGTTTATCTGCAGTGCCACACACGCCTCCCCATTCAGCGTTTGAACTACGGAAGCTCACTGTGTGGAACCAAGGTGAAATTGTAAATAATAATAATAATAATCAGGGGGCACGGTGGCTTGGTGGTTAGCACGTTCGCATCACACCGCCAGGATCCGGGTTCGAGTCCTGTCTCGACCATGTGTGTGTGGAGTTTGTGCATGTTCTCCCCGTGCCTCAGCGGTTCAGCTCGGGGGTTTTTTTTCTCCGGGTTCTCCGGTTTCCTCCCCGGTCCAAAAACATGCACGGTAGGTTGATTGGCACCTTGAAAAATTGTCCCTAGTGTGTGAATGTGAGTGTGTGAGTGCCCTGCGATGGGTTGTCATTCCACTTAAGGTGTATCCTGCCTTAACGCCCATAGACGCCTGAGATAAGCACAGACTCCCTGTGACCTGAGGGAAGATCGGATATAGCGGTAGAAGATGAATGAATGAATAATAATCATCTAAAATAAAAATAAAATTTTTTTCAACATCGACATCAACCATAAACTTGAATTAATCGATAATAATCGATTCATCACCCAGCTCTAGTCGGAAGGTATTCAAAAGCACCATTGCAAACATGTGACCTGGTGGAGGTGGGGGTGGGGCTTGAGGACGTCATCATCAAGCTTACTTATTACATATATACCTACTTGAATTCAGGCATTTTTGCAATGATATTTTATTGTGTTTAACCTATTCTATGTTGGGAATAATGTGTACCGTGTGGGGGTGGAGCCTCGAGTTGCGAGGGCGGAGCCACCATTAGTTGTTAATTAGTAGTTAGAATTAGGGGGCGAAGGGTAGTATGAAGCCACGCCAAGCTGCTTCAAAGCCACGCCAAGCTGCTATTCGTGGACCCCTGAGCAAAAAATATAGTTTGAATAGAAATTAAGTATAAAAAAACCCACAGAGGTCTTATTAGTATAAAATGTGTAATTGTATAAAATGCGTAACTTGAACAAAAGCAGGTCGAACACAGCTGATGGAATTCCTGTGTAACTGCTGAGTGGAGGATTTTTGACTAAGTGAGAAAAATCCATTGTTCTCTGCCAGTCGTCAATAAAGCGTTCGGGGGTTACGCAAGCCTCATTTTGCTGGTAATGGTGGTAATTAATTAGTGCCACGTAATCGGACCACCCTCCTCTTTACCATCGGGAATTCATTCATTCATTCATTCATCTTCTACCGCTTTATCCGATCTTCCCTCGGGTCACGGGGAGCCTGTGCCTATCTCAGGCGTCTATGGGCATTAAGGCAGGATACACCCTGGATGGAATGCCAACCCATCGCAGGGCACACACACACACACACACACACACACACACACATTCATACACTAGGGACAATTTTTCCAAGGTGCCAATCAACCTATCATGCATGTTTTTGGACCGGGGGGAAAACGGAGAACCCGGAGAAAAACCCCCTGAGGCATGGGGAAAACATGCAAACTCCACACACACATGACCGAGACGGGAATCGAACCCGGATCCTGGCGGTGTGAGGCGAACGTGCTAACCACTAATCCACCGTGCCACCATCGGGAATAAAAAAAAAAAAATTAATAATTACACCTCCTTGAAATAGCGTTTTTTTAATACTTATTATACTTTCTGGACATGTAATCCACTTAAAAAGCCGCTATAGAAATGAAAACGACGTGAAGTAAAATTACTCTATGTGTAATTTTTCAATTATGGTCCTTATCAGTCCTTATAATATAGTATAAATATATATACTATAAAGCTGTACAAAAGGAAAGCAATAAGCGTGGACATAAATCTTCATGCTGGGTGACATTATCAGTGTTCGCTTTACTCTTGGTAACACTTTTAACAGACTCGTTGTTTTTAACGCAGCCATGCCGGTATTGTTCTCTAATCTTGCCATCTCTGTCTTTCTCAGCTCCTGCGAACGCCCAGATTGTTCACTCCGGCCAGGCGTGTGTGGTGAAGGAGGATAACATCAGCGAGAGGATCTACACCATTCGGGAAGGTGACACGCTCGTGCTCCAGTGCCTGGTTAAGGGACATCCGCGGCCGCAGGTACACCGATACATTTAGCGTAAGGATATATGCAGTGTAATGGGGGGGGTACGGGGTGGAAAGATTTGGTTTAAAGGTGACACTCATGGAACCCTGAGTAAGGCCCTTAACCTCATAGCTGATCAGGTGTATGAAAAAAAAGGTGTGGCAAAATTCCCTAAATTTATTATATAATATATATATATATATATATATATCTATATATATATATATATATATATATATATATATATATATATATATGTGTGTGTACCTGTTTTAGTCTGTGTTTTTGGGTTTTGCCACTGTCATGTCTATCCAGCAGTGCCACGTCCAGCGGGTTTAACCCGCACAGTGATTGAGGTGCTACAATAAATTAGTCGTGCCACTTCATTTGTATTTGCCACAAATTTTCGATAAATGGCAGCTTGGTGGCAGCTTGGTGGTGGTGGGGTTTGAACCTGTGATCTTCTGGTCCAGAGTCCAAACACCTTAATCACTCGGCTATACCACCTCCCCAGGTTGTCTTTTTTGGGAGGGGAGGAGGGTACATGCACTTACTCTTGTCTTACAGGGTTTGTAGTGTAGATGATATCTGGGCTCAGATTTGCGTTTCGAAAGCGTGACGTGCTAAACAGAACGAGTCTTATGAAGTCGCATGAAAAATGAACACGTATTTCCAAAAATTGCACCCGTGATAAAAACGTGTCTGGTCAAGGAGGTATTGGTATTGGTGTCGGTGTTGTGTGTTTACTACAGGAAGCTTTAGAGCACAAATGATCTGAGGCAAGCTCGGGGAAACTGTTGTTCTCTGGCATTCCTGAATAAAGCGAGAACGTCGAAAGTACAAAGCGGGAAAGCCTAAAGTAGCTTCATGCTGGAAAGAAATTCATTTATTTATTTATTTTTAGATCGTCAGACGCTCGGAGCTCCCTTTAGCTTCATGCCGTTAGAAAACGCAAACAGCGAGGAAAAAAAAAGACTTTACCTCTGGCATGTTGACGGGATGCGTACGGACAAAAAAAAGCGAATCAAAAATGAAAAAGATTCAACCGAATGCGATATAATCTTTAGACACGTAGAGCTTGTGAAAGAATGCGAGACAAGAAGCACAGAAAGATTTTTTCCTTTTATTGTATTGGGGTGATTTATACGGTATACATGCTTTTCGAACACTACAGATCACGTTACTGCTTTCCAGCTCCGGGGGCTCTGGTTTCGCCCTGAGCGTAAATTACTGCCATGAATGAATGAACCTTTACATGTCCATAGGCTCACATTGCCGTAGGGCAATTTTCCCTGCTCCATTACACTTAGCTGTGGATGAACGTACGACGAACCGGCGTCCCGGTCAAGGCCTTGCATCAGGTGTTTCTCAGATCCACCTGACAAGTACTATATAAAAGCAATTAATTTGACAGATCCCTTTAATATAGCCGATATTAAGATATTTTGTCTACACTGAGAAGCTGCCCGAGTGACACGGCATTGACAGCATTGTCTCTAGAAACTTTTCCCCTTAAACCAAGTACAGAATCAAATCATATCATTATTATGACTGCAATCATTTGTCCTTATCCTGTAATACCTGACGTTCCACCAGGTGGCGCATTAGGCGCGGTGATACATTGAGTATTGACATTAATGCCTTTTATAAAGCACCATTTGTACATCACTCTGGATAAGGGCGTCTGCTAAATGCTGTACAAGTAAATGTATATGTTCACGTTTGATATGTTGGCCCGTCTGGTAAATTTTACAAATTAGTTTGCCCACCCATGATCTACAGCATAGGTGGGGCAAACTACGACCACATCCGCCCCCCCCCATCCCGAAGATTGGAACGGAATTGTCCACATCAAATCATATCATAATTATGACTGAATTCATTTGAGCTTGTCCTGTAATTGCCTGTCGTTCCACCAGGTGGTGCATTAGCCACGGTGATACATTGAGTATTAACATGAATGCCTTTTATATGTATATGTTTGATATGTATGCATATGGTTCGGCACCCGTCTGGTAAATTTCAAAAGTCAATGTGGCTCCAGAGCTAAAAAGTTTGCCCCCCGTCCCCCATTTCAATTCCAAACGGTGAACCGGTTAAGCGTGTCGGTTGGGACACCTCGCTTGCAACATATTAGTTTATTACAGTAATTACACCTAGCTTTATCTTACAGATTGTAGCTGCACTCTTCAGCGCTTCTCCAGGGCCTGTTATTAATGGGGTAAATAAAGGATCCAAGACGAGACGCAAAAGCTTTAATACGAATAATAATCCAAGTCAACTAGAAGGTGGAAAAAAAATCCCGGAGAAATTAGAAGGAGACGAGAATCATGCAAGTTCATGCGACCACGAGACTGGAGGATCCCGAAAGGTCCCTCCTGTAAAGTGATGTTTAGATTGACATGTAAGGTCCTGGCAGATTACCCTCATGAATCAATAAGAGGAATCGAAAAGTATCCGACTAAAAAATTCAAGAATCGGGAATCCATTGTCGATTCCCAAACCCTAATGGGTCAAGCAATATCTAAGCAATGGTTTGAGTGAACCGCACTGGGACAAGTTCTTATGGTCTAAATGGTTTTCTTTTTGGTTTCCACCATCACCATCACAGCATGTAATGTGTTAAGGCCCTTTAATGACGCCTGTTATAGTAATACACATAATAGAAAAAAATGTTAACCATTGTCGTGGAGCACGTTGGCTTAGTGATTAGCATGTTCGCCTCACACCACCAGGATCTGGGTTCGATTCCCGTCTCGGCCATGTGTGTGTGGAGTTTGCATGTTCTCCCCGTGCCTCAGGGGGTTTTTCTCCGGGTTCTCCGGTTTCCCCCCCCCCGGTCCAAAAACATGCACGGTAGGTTGATTAGAACCTTGGAAAATTGTCCCTAGTGTATGAATGTGTGTGTGTGTGTGTGTGTGCCCTGCGATGGGTTGGCATTCAGTCCAGGGTGTATCCTGTCTTAATGCCCATAGACGCCTGAGATAGGCAAAGATCGGATAAAGCGGCAGAAGATGAATGAATGAATGTTAACCATTGTATTTATGGGAAATAAGGAAGGATTAAGGGGGTTTAGCTGACGGAAAACAAACAAACAACTTCCCAGCTTAGTGAAGTCTGGTGATTAAGAACGCACCACCAGGATCTTTCCCCCCCCCCCTGCTTTATAGTCCACCTCCTTCCCAAGCTTCTGCTTTGAGTCCATCTGACAGTTTAAAGCGAACCAGCTATTACTGACAATCTGCTGCCGTAAATTTGTATACCTTCACATTCGCTTTATTCATTTTTCTCGTTTGCTATCTGCTTCTCCGTCTGCCTCAGGTCCACACACCCACGCATGCAAATCCATTCATTTATTACATTTCTCTCTCTCTCTCTCTCTCTCTCTCTCTCTCTCGCTCTTTTTTTTATATGCAGGACCCATCCATATGGCACAAATCCAGATTGCTAGATAAAATCTTATCCGCTCTCTATCAGACATCCTTTTGTCTCGAGCACTCGCAGGTAAATTAAGAATGTTTCTGGGCTTCTCTCAGGACCGAGGGAAATATTCCTTGTAGGGGGAAAAAAAAACAACAAAGCAAGAAAGAAAAAAGAAGTGAGGAAATTACAGCACCAATTTTCTGTTGCCTCCAGGGACCGGTTTACTTGCTATGTAGAATAATAATAGTAAGAATAATAATAATAATAATAATAATAATAATAATAATAGCGCTCCACATGTAAAACTGTAATAACAACATTACATGCGCTATCAGAGCGGCCGTGGAGCCCGGAGCACGCCGCGTTCACGGTTCGCTAGTTAGTTATCAGTGTTTATATTTAGAAGGCCGAGTGTATGCGCTAATAAAAATAAATAAAAATACATAAGTGCATGAGGGGCACGGTGGCGTAGTGGTTAGCACGTTCGCCTCACAGCGCCAGGTTCCGGGTTCGATTCCCGTCTCGGCCATGTGTGTGTGTGGAGTTTGCATGTTCTCTCCCCGTGCCTCAGGGGTTTTTTCTCCGGGTTCTCCGGTTTCCTTCCCGGTCCAAAAACATGCACGGTAGGTTGATTGGCACCTTGGAAAATTGTCCCTAGTTTATGAATGTGTGTGTGTGTGTGTGTGTGTCCTGCGATGGATTGGCATTCCATCCAGGGTGTATCCTGCCTTAATGCCTCATAGACGCCTGAGATAGGCACAGACTCCCCGTGACCCGAGGGAAGATCGGATATAGCGGTAGAAGATGAATGAATGAATGAATGAACATAAGTGCATTGATAGGGTGGTGAGGTGTCAAAAAAACAACCAAAGAAACACCAAAAAAAAAAAACTATACTGTGGTCATGGAATTTCTGGAATATCATGGAATTTTGTGTATATATAGATATATATATATATATATATATATATATATATATATATATATATATATATATATATATATATATATATACATGGAATATCAGAGATTTTTGTTTGTCACTTGACATTTTAGTTTCCAGTTATCAAAAAGCAATTTCTTTACTGTTTTTAAAACCGCATTGTTTCATGCATTTTGCATAGACTATTTTTCATGCCGTTTTATTTCTTTCCCGCGTGTCCTCGTGCAGTCGTTTCAGTAAAAAGGTCATACAGGTCATCAGAACGAAGTGGTGTGTAGCTATACCATTAGGTAGCTAATCCTAATTTTTTTTTCATTCGTTTTACTATGTTCACTAGCATAAGTTTCTCACTGACAATTAAAAATATAGCACATTAGGTGGCCATCTTAGATCTGTGCAATAAAACTGCACTTCCGCAAATGCAGGAATCTCGGTTATTAAGAGAGATCAAACAGATCCAAAGAGCCGAATTGATCCGTCTCGGGGTTGTGAAAGAGTTCATTCATTCATTCATTTTCTACCGCTTTATCCGATCTCTCGGGTCACGGGGAGCCTGTGCCTATCTCAGGCGTCTATGGGCATTAAGGCAGGATACACCCTGGATGGAATGCCAACCCATCACAGGACACACACATTCACACACACATTCACACACATTCATACACTAGGGACAATTTTCCAAGGTGCCAATCAACCTACCGTGCATGTTTTTGGACCGGGAGGAAACCGGAGAACCCGGAGAAAAACCCCGTGAGGCACGGGGAGAACATGCAAACTCCACACACACATGACCGAGACGGGAATCGAACCCGGATCCTGGCGGTGTGAGGCGAACGTGCTAACCACTACGCCACCGTGCCCCTTTGTGAAAGAGTTTTTGCTCTAAATATAGTTAAAGCTTTAAATTGCTTAGGATTTCTTTGTTTTTGTACATATTTATTTGCAAACACACAATGTTTTGTGCATTTTGAGATGCCTTTCGGCTCAGCATGGATGCAAAAAGTGATTTGATCCGTTCTGGGAAGTCTGTTACAAGAACTGTTACTCGTTACAATACCTAAGTAGTTTTTTCATGTCTGCGCACTTTAATAGAGAATTTCCATGTGAAATTGCACTACATTTCCAAGTCAAAGCTCTTACAGAATCAGTCATTCCTTTTTATTTATTATCGGATTAAAACGTAGTCCAGATCCGGTAAATCACGCAGCGAGCCACCAATCAGGGTCGAGCGCGCTATTGTTTTGGTGTCTGTCAGGAATGTACAGTTTAGCATCAGTTCAAGGGCAAATCATATCATAATTATGACTGCAACATTATTCATTGAAAAGGTTTTGGAGGTTGTGATTATTGTCTATGTTTGTTTAAACCAGATCTAAGTCAAGTCAAGTCAAGAGGTATTATTGTCATTAAAATTGTATATCGCTGACGCAGTACACAGTGAAATGAGACAAATGAGGGTTCTCCAGAACCCTGGTGCTACACAAAACAACATATAACACAACATAGAGCTACAAATGACATATACCACAACATAGAGCTACAAACACAAAGGACATATAACAAACATATAACACAACATAGAGCTACAAATGACATATAACACAACATAGAGCTACAAACAACATATAACACAACAAAGAGCTACAAACGACATATAACACAACATAGAGCTACAAACAACATATACCACAACATAGAGCTACAAACAACATATAACACAACAAAGAGCTACAAACGACATATAACACAACATAGAGCTACAAAACATATACACAACACATATAAACAACATAATAACAACGACATAACACAACATAGAGACAAAAACAACCATAACACAACATAGAGCTACAAACAACATATAACACAACATAGAGCTACAAACAACATATAACACAACATAGAGCTACAAACAACATATACCACAACATAGAGCTACAAACAACATATAACACAACATAGACATCATAACACAACATAGCTACAAACAACATATAACACAACATAGAGCTACAAACAACATATAACACAACATAGAGCTACAAACGACATATAACACAACATAGAGCTACAAACGACATATAACACAACATAGAGCTACAAACAATGTATAACACAACATAGAGTTACAAACGACATATAACACAACATAGAGCTACAAATGACATATAACACAACATAGAGATACAAACAACATATTACACGGCATAGATCTACAAACGAGCATAGAGCTACAAGAAGTTTGTCCTAGCTACATAAAATGCATCGTGTGCAAGCTGGTGCAAACAAACGCAAAAACAGAACAAGACTGTGTTTACATTTACGGCATTTGGCAGACGCCCTTATCCAGAGCCACTTAAAACTGAGCAATTGAGGGTTAAGGGCCTTGCTCAAGGGCCCACTAGTGGTAGCTTGGTGGTTGTGGTCCAAAGCCTTAACGAATGGGGTACCACCTCGTGTTTGACAAGACGAGACAGTGCATAACAACAACCATAACACAACATAAAATAAAACACAACCAACGACCCGTCACTGTGCAAAGTATTCCTGCAATTGTAAACATTGGAACTAATTTACAAACTACTAAGGAAATATGTCCCGGATCGTGATGCTTTTTATTTTTTCACTTTTACACTGTATATTACACAACAAACCACTGGGCATTTAAAATGATCCGCATTTTTCCATAACTCACTGTCAGGGATCGTTTCCATTTTCAGTTTAAGATTGTGCAATTAGTGCATCGTTTTTGCTTCTGAGGGATCCAGAGATTGCAAATGCACATTTATTAAAACCACACCATAGTCTTTGGAGCATATCTCAATCCCCATGCATTTGCAGGCAGGAAGAAAAGCGGAGGGAAAAGTGCGAACTGCGTTTGGAACCAGGCCACACTAAACCCTCTTTGAGGATTTGGCACGAGCCGCGAATGTGTCGCCAAGGAGATCCAGCTCCAGTGTCTACGCGATTACACAAGGGCACGCACTAAATACACTATTATGCACACACAACGTGTTGATTGTGTCGAGGAATGAGGTGACCCACTTGTCTTTATATGGTTCAGTAAGGAAATGTAGAATTTGGATATTCAGGAAGAGAACGGAGTGCACGTTGGGGCCCGTTCTCCAGCTGTTCACTACGTTTGCTTTTCGTGGATGGTATTTTAGTTACGTGCAATTTCGGGGCATAATTTCATTTTTTTCTGAATTGGAAAAAGAAAGGGGTTGAATTGGTTGTAGGGAGGTGGTGTAGCCCAGTGGTTAAGGTGTTGGACTCTGGACCAGAAGGGTTTAAACCCCACCACCTCCACCAAGCTGCCACTAGTGGGCCCTTGAGCAAGGCCCTTAACCCTCACTTGCTCAGTTGTAAATCGCTCTATATAAGGGCGTCTGCCAAATGCTGCTAATGTAAATGTAAATGTAATTAGTTTGCATTACATTTCGACAGTGACGTGACAAAATAGCTCGGGAACAGTGTAGGGAAGGATACTTTGGAAATGTAATAGATTACAGATTACAAATGACCCTATTCAAAATGTAATGAGTAATGTAACTTTTAAATGACTTCACTGATTACGTTTGATTACTTTTTGATTACACCCTCCCTTAGAAGGGCTGATGATCAGAAGGTCGGGGGATTCGAGTCCCGGTATCGGCAAGCTGGTGCCCTTGGGTCCTTGAGAAAGTCCCTTAACCCTCTTTGCTAGGCTTGCTGCAGAATTGAGTGGGACGGAATTGCGGTCAAGGGGGGCACGGCGGCTTAACGGTTAGCACGTTCGCCTCACACCTCCAGGGTCGGGGGTTCGATTCCCGCCTCCGCCATGTGTGTGTGGAGCTTGCATGTTCTCCCCGTGCCTCAGGGGTTTTTTCTACGGGTTCTCCGGTTTGCTTCTGGTCCAAAAGCATGCACGGTAGGTTTATTGGCACCTTGGAAAATTGTCCTTAGTGTATGAATGTGAATGTGTGCGTTCCCTGCGATGGGTCGGCATTCCATCCAGGGTGTATCCTGCCTTAATGCCCCAGGACTCCTGAGAAAGGCACAGGCTCCCTGCGCCCCAATAGAGAAGTCGGCCAAAGCAGTAATAAATGGATGGATGGATGAATTGGGCCTGTTGTTTAAGATGTAACACATTCAGAGTGGTTTCTTTTCACCCTCGTCGATTGCTTGCAAAAACTCCGACCCGGTTTTCTGGATCGTTCGCTACAGAATTGAGTAGGACGGAATGGCGGGCGGATGATTGACACTTGGGATAGGCCAATAAGAGCGCCCCTAAAGTGGCGAGGTTTTAAAAAGTCCAGAGGGAACTGTTTAAGGAAGGCAATTTTCTTTCTTCGCCCCCCGTTCTTGCTCGCCGTGTCTAACCGATGGGACAATCCAATTCGGGATACGGGCCTTCGTTAATGAATGGCTGCTTCGCTCTGAACGAGTTTGATCGAGGCTTTATTCAATCCTTGATCAAGACTGATTGTTTAGCGCCGCTCGCGAAGATTGGATTGAAAGCGCCGCAGTCCAAACGGGGCGTGGAGAGACGGAGCAAAAGCTCAGTGGTGGTTTAGCACGTTTGCATCACACCTCCAGGTTCCGGGTTCGATTCCCACCTGCGCCACGTGTGTGTGTGGAGTTTGCATGTTCTCCCAGTGCCTCAGAAGTTCTTCTCCAGGTTCTCCAAAAACATGGTAGGTTGATTGGTTGATTGGTTGGCCTGGTAGGTTGATTGGCACCTTGGAAAATTGTCCCTAGTCTGTGAATGTGAGTGGGTATGCGCCGTAGTATTCCATAAAGGATGTGTCCTGCCTTGATACCCTAAGACGCCTGGCATAGGCACAGCTTCCCCGATACCAGTCAGATAAAGCGGTAGAAGATGAATGAATGAATGAACGAATGAATATGATAAGCATTTCCATAAGACTGATGAAACCTTGCCCCTCATGGAAACAAGCTCGTCGGATTCGTCAGAGCGCGCCACCATGTTCATTCATTCATTCATCTTCTACCGCTATATCCGATCTTCCCTCGGGTCTCGGGGAGTCTGTGCCTATCTCAGGAGTCTATGGGCATTAAGGCAAGATACACCCTGGATGGAATGCCAACCCATCGCAGGGCACACACACACACATTCACACACACATTCATACACTAGAGACAATTTTTCCAAGGTGCCAATCAACCTACCGTGTATGTTTTTGGACCGGGAGGAAACCGGAGAACCCGGAGAAAAAACCCCTGAGGCACGGGGAGAATATGCAAACTCCACACCACACACATGGCCGAGACGGGACTCGAATCACCAGCCCTGGAGGTGTGAGGCGAATGTGCTAACCACTAAGCCACCGTGCCCCCTGCGCCACCATGTTGTATTTCGTATTTCCCAAGTATAATGAAGGACGGGAGGCGGAGAAGCACGCGAACTCGCTGTGCCAAAGCGAGGTGAAATTGTAAAAAAAACGCATTTTCAACACATTTTCAACCATAAATTAATCAATAATAACGATTGATTCCCCCCGGCTCTACCTTCGTTATTCAATGAGAGCCATGTTTCTACATTTAGCCCTATATGATCACAACAGCCCAGGAAAAGCACAAGCACACGTCTCCGGCATGACGAGGAAGTCCCGATGACATCGCGGTGTCATCAGGGCTCCTTCCTACTCACTGCTTCCCCTTCGTGAAATCCGGTAAACGGTACCGGGCCGCTTCATAGCCGGAACATTCCGGAGAGACACGTCGTGACAGGCTGTCACAGTGTTTGGATGTTTCTGGTTGCGATTCCCTGGTAGCGTTTCACCAGATTTCAGACCCCAGGCTGACAGATCCGTAAACAAACACCCGCCGTCTAGCGCGCCGACCCTCCCGTCTCCCACCTTATCCGCTCTTCCATATGCCGCCGCGTTCTCTTCGCAGGACGTACCCCGGCGCTTCCAAGTCGTGTCAACAGCTAATTTGCACGTCGGCCTTAAACTGCCCGGGATCTCACTTTATGTGCAGTAGGCGCGAAACACTCGCAGACCCTGTTGGTTTCTTTGTTACTATTTATAACGGGAGCAGGAATATTTCCAAATGCGGAGAGAATCCAAAAGCAGAGACCTGCACATTCGGGTTGAAATGTGTGAGACCTTTTTTCTACACAAATGATCTTCGCTTCAGCATTTCCAAAATATTCATCAGTGACGTAAGTATCTTCGGGAGGCTTCGGTAATATGGAGAAAAAAACGTTAACATAGCGATAGACTTGGTAAGATATTACTAGAGGAAATGTAATAACGCTCATTTTTTGCTTTTCCTTGAGTAGCAAAGAAATTTCACTACGAATATATCCAAAGTACTATGATTTATTATGACTATTATTCATTCATTCATCTTCCACCGCTATATCGATCTTCCCTGTTTCCCGGGGAGTCTGTGCCTATCTCAGGCGTCTATGGGCATTAAGGCAGGATACACCCTGGATGGAATGCCAACCCATCACAGGGCACACATTCACATTCACACACATTCATACACTAGGGACAATTTTCCAAGGTGCCAATCAACCTACCATGCATGTTTTTGGTCCGGGGAGGAAACCGGTGAACCCGGAGAAAAAACCCTGAGGCACAGGGAGAACATGCAAACTCCACACACACATGGCCGAGACGGGAATCGAATCCAGACCTTGGCGATGTGAGGCGAACGTGCTAACCACTAAGCCACCGTGCTCCACTCTGACTATTATAAATATTCCAATTATCATTTTTTCTCATCAGAGGGTGGGACTTATGGGGGGTAGATCAGTGGTTTAGGGCGCTGGGCTACTGATCGGAAGGTCGGGGGGTTCGAGCCCCGGTATCACCAAGCTGCCATTGTTGGGCTCTTAACCCTCTGTGCTCTAGGGGGCGCCATATCACGTCTGACCCCCAGCTTCCAAACAAGCTGGGATATGCGATGAAAGAATTTCACTGTGATGTAATGTATATTAAAGATAAAGCCTCTTCTTTAAGACTTCTTGCTTATTCGCTTATTATACATTCGCTTTTTGCTTATATATGTAAATTGGTCATTTTTATTTTACATACTTTATTGATCCAGTGAGGGAAATTCTTTTCTTCCCATATCCCAACTCATTTGGAAGCTGGGATTAATAAGCAGGGTCAACACAGAGGGTTCACAGGGGGACCGTGCTCAAGGACCCAAGGGTGGCAGCTTGGCGATACCGGTGCCTCGAACCCCTGACCTTCTATTCTATTCTATCTATTAACAGAATGATATTAATACCTTAAACACAGATTGATATCTATGCAAATTAACTACGTTAAAGAAAACAAACAAACAAACAAACAAACAAATAAATGTGCAAATTAGTGCTAGTCTTAGTGTTATTATTATTATTATTAGTGTTATTGTGAGTTTCTTCCATCGTTAATTCATTTCAAAGTGATCTGCTTACTCGCTGTATGCTACTGTAGGCTAATTGCTAACTGTAGGCTAATTGTATGCTAACTGGATGCTAAGTAGATCCCACCAACTTCAAAACCCAGCGTGCCCCTCCCCCATTGGTCGCTTTCTGGGTGCTTGACAATCTAATTACCCAGAATGCTACTGAAGCACATGCACTTCTATACTCTCCACCACTGGCTGCTTGGCTGCTCAACAGCTGCTGTTGCATCACTGTTGCATCCATTTCTCTTATTGAGACTCGTGTGCTTGTAAAAATCCTTTGGAAGAAATGCGGTGCTTTCGTTTTTTTTCCACCCGACTCTCTCCCCAGGAGATGTCGAACTGCACATGCACCGGCGGACATCAGAGGAAGACCTGCGCCTCTTTTGCAGAAGGTGCAGTTTTATCTCGGAGGGTTCCCCGGAGCTCCATATCGATTTGGGCAGTCTAGTGAATGCTTATTCCGGATAAGGGACGTGTCAGGCCTATGTATGAATAGATACCAAAAAGATTAACCTACTTATTAGCGTTGGGAAGCTTATTTTGGAAATATAAGAGGTTACATTCATTCATTCAGCTTCTACCGCTATATCCGATCTTCCCTCGGGTCACTGGGAGTCTGTGCCTATCTCAGGCGTCTATGGGCATTAAGGCAGGATACACCCTGGATGGAATGCCAACCCATCACAGGACACACACACTCACACACACACACACTTTCATTCACTAGGGACAATTTTCCAAGGTGCCAATCATCCTACCGTGCATGTTTTTGCACCGGGAGGAAACCAGAGAACCCGGAGAAAAACCCACACATGTCTGAGATGGGAATTGAACCCGGACCCTGGCGGTGTGAGGCAAACGTGCTAGCCACCGTGTCCCTGTAAGAGGTTACATGTTATTTGATTACTTTCATTTGTCCACTAGGTGGCACTTAATGAAAGTAACATTCTAAGTAAAAAAAGAATGCTGGGGAAAATGTTTTTTTTTGGGGGGGCGGGGCTTTGCGATTTGTAATTTTTATCATTTCCAAAAATAACTCTAATTTAATCACACATCTTTTCTCAGTAACTGTAACAAATTACTGTTACTATTAATTTATAATTCAATTACGTAACGAAGGCTTAGTGGTTAGAATGTTTGCCTCACACCTCTAGGGTAGGGGTTCGATTCCCGTCTCAGCCATATGTGTGTGTGTGGAGTTTGCATGTTCTTCCCGTGCCTCAGGGTTTTTTTCTCCGGGTTCTCCGGGTTCTCCGGTTTCCCCCAGTCCAAAAACATGCACGGTATCCGTCCTTGCACGATATGCTAGGTTGAGGCACCTTGGAAAATTGTTCCTAGTGTATGAATGTGTGGAAGACCAGATCATATATGTATATATATATATATATATATATATATATATATATATATATATATATATATATATAACAATAGGTTCTATTGTTAAAAAAATCAATTGACTTTTACTTACTCGATGTATGTGCAAAAATAATGGCACTCCTGGCTTTTCCAGCCATACAGCATGTGTTTTTTCCCCACATTGTTATCAGCCTCGGTGGCACGAGATACACGATTACTGTATGCAATTTCATTTCATTTTTTGTTCACTTTAACTACAAGATCCAAACCTGGGGGGATTGGAGTGGAAGAAGGTCCGGACCTCAACCCTATTGAACACCTTTTTCAGACGGATAAAGAAAGCCACCTACACCCAGGGTCTCCAAACCTCACCCGCATCACTAACTGGCCCAAATATTTAAAAGCACACTTGAAGTTTTAGTCGAGTGGAGCTTTATATATACGAGCATATAGGATTTATTTATTTATTTATTTATTTTTTGCAAGTTCGTAGCTCTGATCCTGGATGTTTTTTTTCTAGGCGAGTAAAATAATCCAAGTGTTTTTTTTTTTTTTTAAGAGAGAGAGAGACGTGTAAGGTCATTTGGAGGACTCTGAGTACATTGCGCATGTATAGCTCCAGGGCACGGGGCTGATTTCCTCTATCCTATAGCGTTTCTGCCTTATTGACTCAGCCAGCTAAATGCACAGCCTTTAGTAACACAATAGCAGCTTAAATGCTTTTTTGGGGGAAAGTGATCCTACACCCAGCATTATTAATTCATACTGCTGGTCATTGCAACCTTGGGACCTCAGGAAGGCCGGGCGTGTAGGGTTGGGGCTGTTTTCAGAGGGGGGATGGGAAAGGGAGAAAGAATTTGAGAAGAGTATAGATGAAAGCGAGGGAGAAGTAGATGAGTTTCAAGATCTCGGAGAGGGGAAAAAAAAAGAGTGCGGGTTGGGTTTCTGTCCTTGGGATAGTGCAGTCCTGGGGGATCGATACGGAGAAACCCGAAGCGAGGGAGATCGGGTGGTTGTTGCAGCTTCACCACCTTTCAGCCGAGACGCAAACAAGGTCACGCACCGATCCTGGCGAAAGAACGAGGGAAGGAAATAGTGTTCATTCATTTAGGTGGAGATTCAGATTGTTGTTCATCAAAGTGCACATTATTCTCAGAATGCATCTATCTATCTATCTATCTATCTATCTATCTATCTATCTATCTATCTATATATCTATCTATCTATCTATCTATCTATCTATCTATCTATCTATCTATCTATCTATCTATCTATCTATCTATCTATCTATCTATCTATCTATCTATCTATCTATCTATCGAATGTAACGATAGAATGGAATTTTTATCTATCTATCTATCTATCTATCTATCTATCTATCTATCTATCTATCTATCTATCTATCTATCTATCTATCTATCTATCTATCTATCTATCTATCTATCTATCTATCTATCTATGCTTCTACTCTATCTATCTATCTATCTATCTATCTATCTATCTATCTATCTATCTATCTATCTATCTATCTATCTATCTATCTATCTATTTGTCTGTCTGTCTGTCTGTCTGTCTTTATGATACCTGAATTGGAAGTCATATGACTATAACGCTCCGTAACGTCCCTTCATGTAGCGTACATATGATTCATATCCAATTGTAATATTCCAGAGTTGTACTGGAGAGAAACAAGTCTAATGAAGCTTTTTTTTTCTTTTTTTTTTTGATATCTGTTTGAGAAAAGAAAAAAGGACCATCTGCGGTGAGATACATTATAACACCTTTTCTGTCTAATTCATTTTCGCAAGTTGAACAGATTGCGTTCAACAATTGCATTAAAATGGCATTGAGATAGATATAATAAGCTAATTTCAAGCTTATCTATCTATCTATCTATCTATCTATCTATCTATCTATCTATCTATCTATCTATCTATCTATCTATCTATCTATCTATCTATCTATCTATCTATCTATCTATCTATCTATCTATCTATCTATCTATCTATCTATCTATCTGAAATGGACTTAATATGAATACAAACACGTCGTAACGCCCCTTCATGTCCGTCTGTCCATCCGTCCATCCATCCATCTATCAAACATAACGATATAATGTATTTTTTATACCTATCTATATCTATCTGTCTGTCTGTCTGTCTGTCTGTCTGTCTGTCTACCTGTCTGTCTGTCTGTCAGGTTCAAACCACCACCAAGCTGCCACTAGTGGGCCATTGAGAAATTGATATATATATATATATATATATATATATATATATATATATATATATATATATACACACACATATTTATTGCACACAGACTGAAGTAGTTTAAATCTTCTGTCCGTTTAATTGTGGTGATTTTGGCTCACCTTTAACAAAAAACTTTCAACAATTTCAATACATTCAACATTTATTAATTGATATAACAATTATTCTAAAATTATACACTTTCACTGGAGAGAAGTTTGATCTATAATGAGATATCACCCATGTTCATATAAACCAGGAAATTTGCTGGGTTTTGATTGACTTCATTGTCCATGCGAAGTTTTCCGGGAAATTTTCCGCAGAGCGTCACGTGCACCTCGCACCGTGCTCTGTGCTGCCGTCAGCTCACCGGGCGACTGATCCCTCTCGAGTTCTGCAGTCAATATTCATGTCATCATCATCATCATCATCATTGTCATCAGGATGATCAGCTTGTTTTCCTGATTGATCTGTGTAAAGGGATACCGTCCTGACAGCGCGGCCTTGAAGGTCAACAGAACGGTCTTACTTTTACATTTAATACATTCGTTTTATTGGAATCATCTTCTTTTCATTGCACGAATCGACTTAATTAAATAATGTTATTATCGCCATTCGAGCTCTCGTGAACTTTTTACGCCTCCTGTTTTCCGCCACGTTTTTTCAAATCGAAGGACGCTCGGCGAGCGATTTCCATTGTTCGGAGATGCTGAAAGGATCTAATTGTGTTCTAGAACTTCAATTCTATTTCGTACAGTAGACGTGCTCTTGGAAAATAAAGAGTCAGTAATCCAGACAATTAAATGCCGTGGTTTTAAAGGCACTTCATTATTTGATGGGCCTTTTTTTTCCTCCCTTCATTTTCCGCTCCACATCTCCTTTATCATATCCTGAGTCTAACCCTATTCAACTCGTTAATGCCGGATCTACTTTCATCACTTTTGTTCCGATTGTTCTGGCGCAATTGAGTGGACTTAAAAAAAAAAAAGATTATTATTATTATTATTATTATTATTATTATTATTATTATTTGCCATATATCTCACTTTTTTCCCTCCATTATGTCAACGCAGTAAGAAATGGATTGTGCCGGGACATTACATCACATCGCATTGCAAATTCCGCCGTGTCCCGTTATGTCCACGGTAGATTTAACGATCGGCTGCGTCGCATTAATGCGCGTAACCTGATTTGGGGCGAATCGAATGACACGGGTACAAAACCATCCCCGGGAAACGTGGATGAAGGGGCAAAATCCGACACCGCTTCGATTCCCTCATTCGCCCTCTTCTTGTCCTTCATCTTATTGGCTCTCCATGATCTCGTTTCACCCGTACGCTTATTTATTTATTTATTTATTTATTTTTCTCCTCTGCTTGCATTCACTTCGTCAGTCCTTTTCGAGGGATCCGGCCGTCGAGTCTTCTCAATCCGGTGACTCACTCAATCTTTTGCAGCACGTCGATAAAGCGAGCGGGGCTTGTTTATCTAACGATTGCCATTAGGAGGTTCATGAGTAAGCATTTTGATTCCGCATTTGGAGACGGGTATTAGATCTCTCCTTCTGCCACCCGGGCGTCGTTAGGTCACGTCAAGCATTAAACCTCACGCAGAACTGCATTCGAATTCGATGTAAACAGCTCGGGGTCGCCCGTAAGAGCCCCGGCGAATCAAGGATGCGCTTGTTCCTCTGATGAGGAGATACTTTGGGTGATTTGATTCGTTTCAGGAACGCCTTTTGACATTCGCTTTCTTCGTTTGTTCTTTTTCTTTTTTTAAATTTGGATTTATTGGATGACGATCTCCTCCGTACCCGTTTCTTTTCCGATTAAAACCTTTTTCTGTAGCATGCGGGACACAGTGACGTACCCGGGACTAGTTTTAAAGCATGGTCCATTTGTTAGAATTATTATGCATAGATCATTTATAGATTTATTATACATGATTAAATCAATAAAAAAAGAATACACACTACACACACATACACATATATATATATATGTGTGTGTGTGTGTGTGTGTGTGTGTGTGTGGTGTGTGTGTGTGTGTGTGTGTGTGTGTGGGTGTGATTTTCCGCTTTATATATATACGCATATATACTCTTAGGAAACTAGTATAGATTTATTAAGAATGATTAAAAACATTAAAAATTAAAACAGACACGCACACACAGACACACACACACACACACACACACACACACACACACACACACACATATATATATACCATATACCATATTAACCATGAGATGTTTCACAGTGACCTTATTGTGGAAATTTGTTTGTAGATGAAACCTCATGATCCTGATGGAAGTCTGATCCAGCTTCTGTTTTATTTATTTATTTATTTATTTATTTTTATTGTGATTACAACTTTTAAAAGTAGTTAATAGTATTGTCTTTTCCAGGCGAACTGATATAACATTACAAATCCTTTTCTTGCATTTATCACACAGTAAAAGAAGCTCATCGTATCCCCATAGCTATTTTTAGGCTACGGCTCATTTGTAAAACCTCCGATTTTGCGATGGGAAGGGTCGAGGGGGTGAGGATCAAACACAGACACAATTTTCGAGTCGTAATTCATGTCAGACATCTGGATAACAATCTGCAAATTTCCTTAAGTGACGCGATTACCCATCCGTGACAAATACACTCTGCGTTTTCCTAGAGATTACTCACAGAGACTGGTGACTGTTACACATCATTACTTTCGGCTCCACAAACGCGACAGTACCACGCAGCAGATTCCGCTTTTGACCTTTTTATTTTGACTGAACTAACCTTGGTGTCTTTGCCTCCGTGAGTTGATTTACTGAAAAAAAAAACACAATAGAAGCTCTAAGCTGTGTAAGAACGTACTGAGATGATGTCAGGCTGGAGATGGCTAAAGAGAAATCGTATTTATTTATTTTTTCCAGGTAAACCTTTTCTGAAGTGATATTCAGCAGGACAAATGCAAGCAGACCATTGGAGGGCCAAGAATCTTTCAATAAGGGTTGCAATGAAAAAAAGATTATATTCATTCATTCATTCATTCATTCATTCATCTTCCCTCGGGTCACGGGGAGTCTATGCCTATCTCAGTCATCTATGGGCATTAAGGCAGGATACATCCTGGATCGAATGCCAACCCATCGTAGGACACACACTCACATTCACACACATTCATACACTAGGGAAAATTTTCCAAGGTGCCAATCAACCTACAGTGCATGTTTTTGGATCGGGAGGAAACCGGAGAACCCGGAGAAAAACGCCTTGAGGCACTGGGAGAACATGCAAAACTCACACATGGCCGAGACGGAAATCGAATCTGGACCCCG
Source organism: Kryptopterus vitreolus (assembly GCA_030449085.1). Taxonomy (NCBI): domain Eukaryota; kingdom Metazoa; phylum Chordata; class Actinopteri; order Siluriformes; family Siluridae; genus Kryptopterus; species Kryptopterus vitreolus. Next base: position 6,932,390 of record JACRUU010000014.1, read on the forward strand.
GCGGTGTGAGACAAACATGCTAACCACTAAGCCACTGTGCCCCCCAAATATATATATATATATATATATATATATATATATATATATATATATATATATATATATAGATATATATATATATATATATATATATATAATATATATATTCATTCATCATTCATTCATTCATCTTCTACCTTCTACCGCTATATATCCGATCTTCCCTTGGGTCACGGGGAGCCTGTGCCTATCTATCTCAGGCGTCTATGGGCATTAAGGCAGGATACACCCTGGATGGAATGCCAACCCATCGCAGGGCACACACTCACAATCACACACACATTCATACACTAGGGACAATTTTCCAAGGTGCCAATCAACCTACCATGCATGTTTTTGGACTGGGAGGAAACCGGAGACCGGAGACGGGAATCGAACCCGGGCCGAATGTGCTAACCACTAAGCCACCGTGCGGTTTATATATATATATATATATATATATATAACTAGCACCATGGACAGCTCTCAGTCTTATTTACTATCAGATTTTTTTCTTTATCCATAATATAGATAAGTGTGTGTAGATTTATCCTGATAAAGCTTCTAACTTTGTATAAAAGTGTTTTCTGGAATCATCAGGAAAACATAATACAGACAAAATATTGGCACATGTGACTATTTCCGCACAAAGCCAACTCCATCAAGATACGGGTTATCATGGAAGATCTCCTTCAATAGAGCTGTGACCTCGAACCTGTTGGAATGAATTTGATTGCTGACTGATCTTATGCTCAGTACCTGACCTTATTAATGCCTTTGTATCAGAATGAGCACAACTTCTGGTAGAACATCTTCTCAGAAGAGTGGTGCATATGATAGCAGCAAATGAAGACAAAAAATAACAAATAAATGGCAGTTTTGGACTTGGAAAAATGTCCTGGTGAGTGAGTGATTTATTCATTTATCCCCCCCCCCATCCCCCACTCCAACTTTGCACTCTCCATTAATGTCTCACCTTGCCGATCTGATCAATGGCGAACAGCTGCGTCCCAAATCCGCAGGCAAACAAGCCTGAATAAACACAAAGCCTCTCGTTTTTACAGGTTACCTAATCCCATAATCCTTTGCGTGCATGTCCTAACCTTCCCCTTTTCCAAACGCAGAGTGCCGGCCGACTCGCCCGAGCGACTCGGCATCCAGGGGTGACCCTTATTAAAACCCGGGGAGCTTTAATCATGGCTACAAGTCCATTGAGATTACACAGTCTTTGCTTTGTGCTGTTTGCTGCACTTTTTTTTTTTCTTTTTGCTCGTTCATAGATTGCGACTGGAAAGGAAGGTAGAAATCAAAAAGCCTTCTGAAGAGGTTTAAAGCATTAGAAGGAATGTGACATGCCGTGAGGATTTGGACAAGGTTAGAATTGATGAAAACCTGATTTACTTTCAGCTCATCTTATGCATTGTGTGAAGGTGACTCCTCTTTTTTTTTTTTAAATGTAGGCTTAACCCTGTTTTTTTTTTCTCCTTTTTCTGAGAAATGATTCTTCCATTAACCTACAACTGCTTTTTGCAGTTTATATACAGTGTTTCATGGATCACTTTTTGCATTAACACCCCGAATTGATAAAAGAAGAAAGGATCCTGATGCACATGTGTCCAGACCTCATAACTTTAGCTGTAATACAAGAGAAAATGTGATGCTCTTTCCTTTTCGGTTGTAAGGAGCACGCTGGCTAAGTGGTTAGCTCGTTCGCCTCACACCGCCGGGGTCCGGGTTCGATTCCTGTCTCGGCCATGTGTGTGGAGTTTGCATGTTCTCCCCGTGCCTCAGGGTTTTTTTTCTCCGGGTTCTCCGGTTTCCTCCCGGTCCAAAACATTCACGGTAGGTTGATTGGCACCTTGGGAAATTATCCCTAGTGTGTGTGTGTGTGTGTGTGTATGATCCCTGTGATGGGTTGGCATTCCATCCAGGGTGTATATATATATATATATATATATATATATATATTTGTGTGGGGCACGGTGGCGTAGTGGTTAGCACGTTCGCCTCACACCGCCAGGATCCGGGTTTCGATTCCCGTCTCGGTCATGTGTGTGTGTGGAGTTTGCATGTTCTCATCTCCCTCTTCCCCGTGCCTCAGGGGGTTTTTTTTTCTCCGGGTTCTCCGGTTTCCCCCCCCGGTCCAAAAACATGCATGATAGGTTGATTGGCACCTTGGAAAATTGTCCCTAGTGTATGAATGTGTGTGTGTGTGTGTGTGTGTGTGCCCTGCGATGGGGGTTGGCATTCCATCCAGGGTGTATCCTGCCTTAATGCGAAGAGAAACCATAGATGCCTGAGATAGGCACAGGCTCTCCCCAGTGACCCGATGGAAGATCGGATAAAGCGGTAGAAGATGAATGAATGAATGAATGTATATATAATATATATTTTATATAATTATATATTATATATATATATATATATATTTGTGAGTGTATGATGTATTCTTTTTTATTTATTTCATTATGCTTAAAAAATCTACCTTTTAACCATGAAATGTTTTTCCACATTTTTTTTTTTCTTTATTTGTTAACTGAAAAAGGGCTTCTGCTTCTGCTTTAGGCCTCTGAGCGACCTCTTGGTTTAGGTACTTCCTAAACTTGCGCCATTATTTTGGAGGGATGCCTTCTGCGATTTGGTTTCGAGAAAACCGAGAATAGGGAAAATATTTGTGAAGATGAGGAGAAATGTTTTGTTCAGTGTGTTTTACATTCATTTTGACTCATTTATACAACTGAGCAGTTAAGGGCCTTGCTCAAGGGCCCAGCAGTTTGATGATCTGGCGCTGATCTAAACAGAATCCTGACTTCTTAACCAATGGGAATTGATATTTTTTGCCTCTCGTGCCGTCCTCTCCAGGTACGGTGGACCAAGACAGCGGGCAGCGCGTCGGACAAGTTCCAGGACACGCCCATCTTCAATGAAACGCTACGCATCAACAAAATCCAGAGGGTGCAGGGAGGCCGCTACTACTGCAAGGCCGAGAACGGGGTTGGGGTGGCTGCCATCAAGTCCATCCGGGTAGATGTGCAATGTAAGTGCTAGGACCATGATCCCTCCACTTCCCATCATTCCATGGCTCGGGGAGAAGTGAGCGGAATTCCAGTGAGGGATGGAATGAGCTCTCCAGGAGTATGTTTATCGTTTGTAGGGGAGTGGGTCACGGCAGAAATAGCTTCCTGGAGAATAGTGCTACTTTTCAGCACTGTGTGAGAGATACTCCTGGAAAGTAAGAGTGGGCGAAGTGGGAGGATCCAGTGTGCCTGTGTAAGTGTCGGTTCAGGCAGAGGTGCCCCGTTTTATTGTGTGTGTGTACAAGTGTGTGTATGTATGTATGTATGTATGGGGGCAATCTGCCGTGCTGCCCATCATCTACGACCTACTGTCCCACTGAGCCAGGGGTCAGGTCAGAAGTCACAGCCGTCACACGCACAACCATGCAAACTAGGAATCAATTGTTACACGTATATGTACATGCAAAAACAGGCACATAAACAACATAATCATATTTTTATGTAACAACAAAACACAATTCACAGACCTACATCAAACGGAAAGAAAAAACATTCAGGATCATTTCAAACTGTAGCTCGATTAAAATATTTAACCGCGTTTAATTGCACGATTGCCATGAGTTCATTCGTGATAATTCACGTTATTCGCACGTTTTCAATGTAAACGAATACTTTTCATGTTTCTAATACTAATATAATTATATACATTTCTCTCAAAAATCTCTCTCTTTAAATTAATGATTATTTAATATTTATTTTTCTCTAGAAATTATTCTTTTAATATGAATTTCAATGTTATTTTGTTTAGTGGTGGTTTTAAGTGTAAAATATGGGACGTGGCTCCTTTAAGGATTGTGTTCCGGTTGCTTTTCCATATAAACTGGTGATACGGTGTTTAGGTTATACGGAAGCGCATTGCGTTCAGAAAAAGATAAAATGCGCTTTATTGCGTAATACGGATTTGGGAATGCGATGCGCTTGCGTAAGTTTCCATACGGTAATATACGCTAATATAGTGAGGAGATCATACCTGTTGTGAATGTGCAGCTAGTAGGTGTAATTCGGGGGAAATTTAGGACGCGTGAGTGGATGCACTGAAGTTTGTTCTTTTTTGTTGTTCAACACAACGCAGAGTGAAGGAGCAGAACACTCACATAGTGATGCCCATTGCATTAATCAAAGCATTATAGGTAGGTCGTAGCCCAGTGGTTAACGTGTTGGAATCTGGACTGGAAGATCACGGGTTCTAACCCCACCACCACCAAGCTGCTTCTAGCGGGCCCTTGAGAAAGGCCCTTAACCCTCAATTGCTCAATTGTAAGTCGCTCTGGATAAGGGCGTCGGCCAAATACTGTAAATGTAAAGTGTATTCTCTTTAATAACGCGTTAATAACATGGACGTCCCTATTTCAAACGGAAAAGCATAAAGAAAACACGTTTAGCTTCATAAAATAAATTTAAAATAGATATTTTATTTATATATTAGTCTTTGCATTCCGATGTAACATGGCAATGACATGCACTAAATTCCCACAGATACTAAAATGAAACAATTGATTTTATGCCTTATTTTCTCCTTTAATAAAGACTAAGCACTTCTTATCCGATGAATTGCCGGATCTACTTTCATCACTTTTGTTCCGATTGTTCTGGTGCAATTAAATGGAATTAACCGATTAATCTGGCACAAGCGTTGACAAAACAACCCGTAGCTGCATCGCTAATCTAAACCATTGCGTCCGGCACGAACGATCCGGGTAAAAGAACTTCCCAGAAGCCTCTGTTCGAAGCTCGGGGTTTCCTCCTGATGGCAGGACGTGCACTCCCAGATGGCAGAGCAATCGAGAGACCGTGGGAGGAAAAGTGACAGGGACTAGCATCACTTTTTTTTCCCCCGTTCCGTCTTTACAGGGAGCCCGTCCCCCTGCTCTGTCCTGCCCCGCGGCGTTCCCCGGGGGGGCGCAGGGTAATTGTGGTGCAGATAAACAGGAGCACGCCGACATCGGCTCTGAGAGTAAACACTCCTGACATGTAATGCTTGTTTAATTTTATCCCGTCGGCTCTCCTCGGCTCCCCGGGTGACTCTGGCACCGCGGCGCCGCCAATTAGAGGCAACCGGGGCAAAAGCAGCCAGGCACAGCATCCGTCCGCAACACACACACACACACACACGCACACGCTCGCTGTCCTGCTGTAGTCTCCGGTTCTACCAAGTCCTGTTACTGAATAAGGACACAGTGAGGTAGAAAACAAGTAGGAAAGAGCCAAAGAATGCAAAAGAGGGAGAACGAAAGCACAGTAAATGGTAATTGAGCTTCTATTCCTATTAAGAAAGTAAAGCAAAACCACTCTAACCAGTATAAACCGGTTTCAAGCCTGGTTCCCCAACGCATCGGTTGCCGCAACCGGTGCGTCTCATTTTATCGATCACGTTTCGCTTCGTTTATTCGTTCGTAGTGTCTCGTAATCTGGTCAGCGTCGTGGTAAATAACTTTCTCATGGGCTTTTCACGAGAAATGTTTATTTCCCAACACGACCTGAGGGAATACGCCGAAATAAAGGGGAAGAAACACCAGAACAAAACGAAAAACAAAATGACAAAAAGCAAAAACGAACACAATTGTATTTATATAACACATGGTACACAATGGTAATTCAAAAAGTGCTTAACAAAAAATGTATGTAAATAATATTTACATTAAATGATTACGGGAAAAAAAGGAATAATCACAAAAACAACAACAAAA
>JACRUU010000014.1:6943171-6963171 GCA_030449085.1 Kryptopterus vitreolus
GGCACACCCCTCATTTATAAAGAGTGTATCATTTCCCATGAATGCTTTGCTTGGCTTTTGAGGAATTGATAATACTAGTTTTTTATTTTTCCAAACATTTCCCATTAATATATATATATATATATATATATATATGATATATTAATTTAAACGGTTTCTCAAAGCGTTTTCTAAGCTGCTAAGCTGGTATGTGAATGAGATATCGCACCACTTCACAGACCGTGGTGTGTCCTCAGAGTCACATAGGATGTAGATCAGGTTAGATTGAAGACACCGATCGTGTTTAGAACAGGCCTGTGGGCGACTCATGTGGTCCTTGGGGGCGATCTGGTGCCCGTGGTCACTGTATTGGTGACCCCTGATATAGATTAACAAGCGACCATCAGCTCAGTTGTTCAGCGGCCTCTGGACTGGAAAATCACAGGTTGCCACTAGGGGGCTCTTGAGCAATTTCCCAGTGTTCTTGCTATGGTGGACACCTGTATTTGGGTTGAGTTGACAGGCAGAACTCCACAGAGGGGGGTCGTGACAGGTGAAACCTCTTCCTAGGGGTTGGGGCGTAACAGAAAGGGCTCTTGACCAGAAGATTGCAGGTTACCACTAGTTTGAGAAAATTGCCCAGTTGTAAGTAGCTGCATTTTAAGGGCCAAATGTAATGTAATGTATCGACTATTGACACTCCTGCAGACTGTCGTAGTATTCAAGAAATGAAAATCCTAGGAGATTGTCAGCTTCTGGAGTCCAAGCGACCAGTTGACAATTCGGAGCCTGGCAACCCCCCACCCCCCTCCCCCAGGTCAACAAGTCAATACACAACAACACGGGGGGGGGGGAAGGTGAAATCTCTTCCTAGGGCTTGGGGTGTAACAGAAAATTATTGAGAAGCATTGGGTAAAGTCATTGGCCTCTGAACCGGAAGATCGCAGGTTGCCACTAGGGGGCCTTTGAGGAGATTTCCCAGTTGTAAGTCGCTCTGGATAAGGGCGTCCGCCGAACACAAACGTACTCGACCCCGATCAAAATTTCTCCTCGTACCAACGCCTGATATGACATCACCTAAAACTGCATCTCACCCGACTGCCAAAATGGACACTTTTTTCCAGCAACTCACGTATGTGATTTTCCTATTGTCTGCTATTGCCTCCGATATCATCTCCAGTTACCGGTGGCGCTCGAGATGGCGGCCTCGTTTCTTTTTTTTCCCCCCCTGCTCATGTCACCCGAAGGCACGGCCCAGACTTCTCGTTGCCTCCTTCCTTTCATCCTTCGGTGCTCCTTCTCCCGTGGAGCTCACCAGACACCGCTTCCTGCCCGGGCCGCAGCTCGGGCTGCAGGATGAAAGGGAATGTTTTACACCGTATGAAACTTTCATATGCTCCTGATAAATATCTCCAGGCTCTCTCTCTCTCTCTCTCTCTCTCTCTCTCTCGAACAGAACAAAGCCTCGTTAAAAGTGGGTTTTTTTTTCCTTTCCGCGCCGCTCGATACAGATTGTTAGCACAGATAACTGTATTGGTTATCCTAATATCCGTGTACTTTTGTAGGTGGGATGCTAGAGATGGGTTTCGGGTTTCTACAGATATAGAGAGCGAGAGATGGCGGCTGCGTGTGTTTATTGGTTGATTGATTCATTCGGTTCCAGGCGGCTTTATTCTTAAAAGCATCGCTGTCAAGCCGCAGAGTGACACGGATCCTGTCAGTCCGCCGTGGTTGGTGCCTTTCTGCGGAGTTTAATCTTCAATTAAACGGAAGATCATTTATCCATTCATATCACTTCTCTTTGTTTGAAATTCACCCTCTCTCTCTCTCTCTCTCTCGCTCGCTCGTTCTCTCTGGCAGAGAAAAAAAAAAGGACGTTCCACAACCTTGTCCACCTCTGGCATTTTATTAGAATGCCATTTTGAACCCGGCGCTTGTCAACCGATGTTATTGTCGGGAAGGAAAGGGTAATTACCGCGCCGTCAAAAGGCGAGCGCTAGACGGTGGCTATCTCGGCTACGCGCTGTAATGTAACCTAGCGTTTCTGCGTGACTTTTTCCGTTGTTGTTTTTTTCCTTCCCTCTCCGTCTTCGACAGCGCCGAACATCTGTTCTTTAACTAGTGCGACGGCGAAACGGCGGCGTGATTTAATAATGACAAACAGATCACTGCTGATATGGTGTACTTGCCCGTGTCAGGAGATATTTATTTCATATTTGTGAAAGGAGTCCCAGGCAGTCAGGACGTCACCGTTTCTCAGCAACTTGACAACCTGCAATTATTAAAGGAATTACCAACACAAAAATAAATAAAAATGTTGGACAAATTCAAAAATGGGCCATTTTATTGATAAACAAGTTAAAAAAATGTTTAAAAGTAATGTGGTCTACTTCCTATAGCATTGCATTTTTTTTTTTTTGCAATGTGAGTATTACACTATCCACGGGTCCATTATGGTCTGTTTGGGTGCTATGCATTATTTACTCAATAGGAAAGTCAGCATTCGTTAGTGCTATTTAACCCCATATTCGCTCGTTTAAGACAAAATGCAATCAAAGCTAAAAACCCAAGCCATAGCGAAGACCCAATAGGAACTGGGTAGCAGAGCTGGGATTTGAGCTTCCTCAGAACTTTAACCTCTGAGCTCCATTTCCATATCTATTTATTCATTTATTCACTTTTATGCAAGCCGGGTCCAGTGTAAGTGCGCGCTGGAGCAGTTGAGGGTTAAGGGCCATGCGGAAAGGTCTTAGGACGGTCCTAGGATTTTGAACATGATTCTGGCCAAGTGCTCAGAACGTAACGGTCCTGAAGTGCCACTGATGCTAACTTTGCTATCATTTAGAAGAACGATATATCGTTAGATTAGATGGATAATGAATGTTTTCTTTATAAAATTTTTAAAAATTTTATTTAGCCTTGTATGATGAAACTGAAGCAATGATTTTGTGAAGGGGAAAAAAAATTAAAGCAAAATAAATATTGCTTGGATGATTCATGCTATCACTTTATATATCCTTCTGTTGTGTTATTCTAGGGCTCTCAACCGATTAAAATATTTAATGGCGATTAATCGCACAATTGCCATGAGTTAACCAATGATTAATCGCAGGTTTTCAATGTACCATAAATCATGTTTCTGATACTCTAAATAACGGTAACACGTGTGATAATTATTTACATTTCTCTCAAAATCTCTCCCTTTATTATTTTTTTACTCTGGAAATGATTCTTTTAATATTAATTGAATGTTAATTTCAATGTTACGTTGTTTAGTGGTGGTTTTAAGTGTAAAATATGGGACGTGGCTCCTTTAAGAATTGTGTTCTGGTTGCTTTTCCATATAAACTGGTGATACTATGTTTAGGTTATACGGAAGCGCATTGCGTTCACAAAAGATAAAAAAAAATGCGCAAGGTTTCATACGGTAATATACGCTAATATAGTGAGGAGATCATACCTGTTGTGAATGCGCAGCTAGTAGGTGTAATTCGGGGAAATTTAGGAAGGGTGAGTGGATGCACTGATGTTTCTTTGTTCACAACACATAGTGAAGGAGCAGATCACTGACATAGTAATGCACACTGTGTTAATCATGCGTTAATAACATTAGTGCCTTTAAACCGAATTTGCGTTCATGCGTGAATAACGTTAGTTGATAGCCCTATTTTATTCATTCTGGGGGTGTGGTGGTGGGGGTGGGGGGGGGGCTGATACGCCGTGGCAATTGGTGATTAGATAGAGGAGGTGGATGTGAGTGTATCTGTTATCGGGTTATCTGAGGAATGGGATACGAACACCGGGGATATCTGAAACGGGAAGTGTATTGAGGTATGTACAGTGACCGGGTAAGCCTCAGGGTTTACACCGAACACAACAAACAAAAGGAATACTTTTACCAGGCCTAATTCCTGAACCCAAAAAAAAAGACATATAACTTACCAGGCACAAAAAAAAGAGAAGAAACCTAAATGGCAGTCACGCCCCTACTTTATTCCCTTATTTGTTAATCCCAGTAAAACCCTGAGTATGAGTTCACAACTAGGTGGTGCATTTTGTACTTTGACCTCGGTATTTGGCAGACGCCCTTATCCAGAGCGACTTACACCTGAGCTCTAGAGGGTTAAGGGCCTTGCTCAAGGGCCCACTAGGGGTAGCATGGTGGTTGTGGGGTTTGAACCTGTGATCTTCTGGTCCCGAGACCAACACTTTACCACTAAGCTACCACCTCCCTACCCAGGGGCACTAGGCAGCTGTTTACTGTGAAAGAGGTACCAGGAGCAGGTACTGTACTGTTTTCTGGCCTCCTACGGAAGTGTTAGTCTTGTCATTTACCCCAGTGAAATACTTGTTAACGAATTCACCCGGGTCAGTGTAAAGGAGGCTTACAGTGGAAAAACATCTTGACTCTGTGGATTAGTCTGGGTGCATGTTTTTATCAGAATCAATTGGCCTTCTTTGGATACATGTTGCTCAGACTTGGCTTGTGTTTGGATATAATGAAAATCTACATATACCTTATATGCTCTCGCCCACAACTGGCCTGGTTATTAAATATTATCGTGCAGCGCACACGTTCGCGTCTGGGCCACACTTTGGAAAATGTGTCCCGACAGCCCGGCTTTTTCACTGCAGAACTGTGATGAGACATCGTGGACCTCCAAATCTGCAGAAACCACCAATCACAAGGGATGGAGCAATCAAGGAAGCACTATATAGCACCAGGTCCATTGTTTTGCAAATGGTGTTCATCTTAGCACGTTCCTCTAATCTTGCCATTCTGACCGATGAAATGAGTATGTATTAGCTAGCCTTCAGCACTATGGATGGTGCTTTTTTCTGAGGTTCCATAACTGTATTAGTGGCGTTCTAAAAGGGACAAGCTGCTTCCAGGCTTTAAAAAAAAATTGTCCTTTCTCAGTCTATGCATGAAATTGACTTGAAGTGAGCACCTTTGAATGCTGCCTTCCTACTAGAGATAAATTCATCCAAGAGACTTTGGGAGTTGCATGCTCAAGGTGATAAGCGAACCGTATATCCATTGGGTGTTGATGCATGCCATGGTGGCACATAATAATAATAATAAAAAAGAGTTATATATATATATATATATATATATATATATATATATATAATATATATTTGTAGAACATTTCTGGGACAAAACTTTTAAAAACCTGCAACTTTATTCCAAATTTATTGAAATTCTTGTCATGTATGTTTTTTGGACCGGGAGAGGGGAGGAAACCGGAGAACCCGGAGAAAAACCCCCTGAACCCCCTGAGGCACGGGGAGAACATGCAAACATGCAAACACCGTGTGTGTGTGTGTGTGTGTGTGTGTGTGTGTGTGTGCAACACTGGAATATTGTTGTTATTTGTGCGATTTTTAAAGTTTGTGTTAAGTACGTTATTGGTATTGTAATGTATAGAACCTGAGAATCGTATAGGCATTGTCAGCGTGGAGGGAAACCAAAGAGAGGATTATACACTAAATCCAGGCTAAAGGTGTTTCTGCACACGTGTGCCAAGTCATGCAAGGATGCGCCTCTAATCGGATGTAAACGGGGCCTTTGCCGATATATCGACTGTCTGGCGTGCGGTTACAGCCCCTTTTTGTCCCCTAATCTGTGTCCTGAGCGAGAGGGAGATGTGTAGCAGTGGATTATAACGAGAAATTGATTGCTTTGAAAATTGAACCTTTTGAGGATGCGGCTTGGTGTGTTAGGCTTTTTCACCAAAGTGGAAACAGGGTGTGTGTGTGGGTGTGTGTGTGTGTGTGTGTGTGTGTGTGTGTGTGTGTGTGTGTGTGTGTGTGGTGTGTGTGTGTGCATGTATTTGTCCATGTGTAGGGGGGCTAAGAGAAGTAGTAGTCTAGAATTATTGACATTTATATATGTTCAGCAAAAGCAAACATAAAAAAATTAAGATATATATATATGTGTGTGTGTGTGTGTGTGTGTGTGTGTGTGTGTGTGTGTGTTTGTAAACAAAATTGTCCACAAAATTTTGCCTATATAGTCTAAATACATTGAGAGAATACTGAGAGGTGCATATATATATATATATATATATATATATATATATATATATATATATATATTTCTGTATGTTGCACTTTATTTTATTGAGTGTAAGTGAGATGGATCTTTCCGCAGTTCCACACATGCGACTATTCCCTGATGGGGAAACAGGTGATAGACAGAACTCAAATTTTTTCTGACATTATGAAACTCCTGTATCTGCAAGAAGGTCTCCATAAATAAAAATCTATTTCTATTGGGGAATCAGATGCAGAAACATCGAGTACATTTGGTTATGTCAAATACGACATTTCGTTTGGATTATCCAGTAACATGACGTCTTATATTATACATCACGGCATGCGTGTTGATGCCAGATGGACTTTCAGAAACTGTTTGACTCGCTGCAATCTCTCTTATGCAACCCGGTGTGAAAAAAAAAGAAAAAAAAAGCCAGTCGGCGAGCGGCAGATCGGCAGACACGTTGATGAGAGGTCGGTAGTCGGATAGATCGCATTGATAGACAAGATGGGGATCCAGGAAGAAGGAAAGAGTCTTTACACCGATGGTGAGTGGAAAAAATTGCGGTTACACTACGAACTTCCAGGTTCTTATCCTGTTCTACAAATTTACAAAGGTTTCTAAATCAGCTTTTCACTTCGTCATGCATGTAAAGAGTGGTTCTATGACGTCTGACCTTCTTAAACCAGACCATCTAACACAACTAATATGTCTTCCCATTAAAGCGATTGTAAATCTGTTCTGAAATGAAGAGATGAATCTGGAATGAGCTCCCATCCCCGCCCATCGCGTCGGGGCTAATTAGCACTGTGCTCATGCGAGACCCACGGTGCCAAGAAAAGTGACCTTGGAGTTATTTCCAGAAGAACTCTCCACAAACGATCTGGAAACAAGAGACAAACCATCACGTCTACGTGTCTTTCTTCATGGGGGGGTCCTGAATTGTGGAAGTGTGTACTTGCAATCATTGCAGTTGGATGCCCCTAAATATGGACACTTTATGGACAAATATACTAAGACACCTGAAGACACCATCTTTGGGCTGTGGACCCACTTGAAACACATGATCCAGATGTGTTTCCAGCACCATTTAAGATATTGTTTATTAAGGAGTGGGAAGTTCTTGTATGGCCTGCTATAGAGCTCTGAACCGAAACCCTTTTGGGAGGAATCGGAATGCTGACTGCACCTCAGGTCTTGTGGTGGAATAAGCACAAATCTCCAGGAAATATTATGAGCAAATGGGGATTCAGTCTGGAACAAGATATCTTCTGTTATGATCAAGCATCTAGAAACTTTTGTCTATATTGAAAAGAAGGGAGGGGGGGGGGCAAACAGTTTGGCTCAGGTGCCACATTGACTTTTAAAATTTGACAGCCAAATTATATGCATACATATCAAACCTAGGGCACGGTGGCTTAGTGGGGGCAGGGTGGTTTAGTGGTTAGCACGTTCGCCTCACAACTCCAGGATCCGGGTTTGATTCCCGGCTCGGCCACGTGTGTGTGGAGTTTGCATGTTCTCCCCGTGCCTCAGGGGTTTTTTCTCCGGGTTCTCCGGTTTCCTCCCGGTCCAAAAACATGCACGGTAGGTTGATTCGCAAAATTGTCCCTAGTGTGTGAATGTGATTGTGAGTGTGTGTGCCCTGTGATGGGTTGGCATTCCATCCAAGGTGTATCCTGCCTTAATGCCCATAGACGCCTGAGATAGGCAAAGACTCCCCGTGACCCGAGGGAAGATCGGATAAAGTGTTAGAAGATGAATGAATGAATGAATGAATATCAAACCTAAACATATAACAAGTTAATACTCAAAGTATTACCGCACCTAATGCACCACCTGGTGGAACGTCCGGCAATTACAGTGACAAGGTCAAAATGAATGCAATCATAATAATTATTAAATGGGCCAAGGGGGAGGATTTTGCCCCGCCCCTGATATATGATATAATATCATTCAAATTGTTTGAAGGTCTTCAGGATGTGTGTGCTGTAGCAAGTTCTGTTTTGTCTACGTTCCCCAACACAGACAAAACATAGGCATGATCTGTTTGGTATGCACATTGCTGATTGGCTCTTCCTGGAATGGTCCAATAACATCTGAGTTCAAAGATTTTCATGCAGATCAGATAGAGACACAAACCATAACAGGATCCTTGAGTTCAGGAGCCATTGAATCACTCTTTCACCTGCTGAGAGAGAAAAGGATCTCCACGTTGGATCATCTTGTCTTCCCTGCACGTCTTATTCAGATATCAAACATGAATTAGGGACTGCACTTGTTTCCGGGAAAAGATCACTCCTTAAGAGACTGACCTTTTGCCTGAAGTCAGCCTTGAAGGCATTGCGCTGAAGCGGACGGCGTGTAATTGCCTCTGTCCGAGGAAAGTGTGAGGAATACGCGATGGAGGGGAAAGAAAGTGTTTCTGAGTAGCATGTCTAATTAGATACATTTATACTGACTGAAGGCTGTGTTTGGGAAAAATAGAGCAGTTAGAGGGCAGGTCTGAGAGAATGGTGTTTCCTGGATGTGGTCAAATCGTGAGTGGATTAAGCGAATTGCAGGCGCCTGCCTTTGAAAGGTGCCGCTCGCGACGGAATCGCTATAAACACACTTTACTGATGCCGCGTTTCTGTTTCTGTCAGCATCAGTGTTACCAGGATACTGTAAACATAAATCTGTACACAAAATACTGGACATCCTTTCCTTTAGTACTCATTCATCTTCTACCGCTCGGGTCACGGCGAACCCGCGCCTTTCTCAGGCGTCTTCGGGCATCAAGGCAGGACACACCCTGACATTCACACACTAGGGACATTTTTTAGACCTGGAGAAATAAAACCCCTGAGGCACAGGGAGAAAATGCAAACGCCACACAAAAATGGTGGAGGCGGAAATCGAACCCCCAACCCTAGAGGTGTGAGGCGAACCATGTCCCCTTCCTATCGAGTACTCTAGAATCAAATACTCGAGAAATACTCTAGAAGATACAATGGATGCCCGGAATTCAAGGTGTGAAAGAAGAAAACACGGTTAACACGAGTCCAAAATGTATGTTTTGGTCAGAAACATCAATACCAGGGGTGTGAAACTCATTGTCCCCGAGGGACACATCAGCATTATGGTGAGCCTGGAAGTGCCAGTTGTAACTATAAGACAGTATATAGTGTTTGATGAGCAACGCCGCCTCATAACACAAAACACATCGTGCTTTTTCTCCTTGAAGCACAAACATTCTCATCTTTCTTGGAAGTGCATTCCGTCTGCATCAATTTTTCACTTCCTGTACATTTCGGGATAGAAATTTCCGATAGTTGGAAAAATTCGCCCTCGGCAAACGCGGGACACGCTGCACTCTAGTGGCGGGATGCGGGTAACATAGGCATTAAGGGAGTTTATTGTCATCGTATGCTTTCAAGCAACGTAGCCTTATTTTATGGCAATTTTAAAGTCTTGCAGGCCATATAAAATGATGTAGTGGGCCACATTCGCCCTTGAGTTTGACACGTTTTCATAAGTAATAAAGGTTGACATGAGTTCATCATACCGCCAATAACAGTTATTCATACATATGTGCGAAGAGCGTTAATACCCAGTAGGGGCGCATAGGGGTGGCTATTCTTTGTCCTGCCACCCAGGTAGTGCCACCTCGTTTAGGGGTCATTATGCCGTTTATGCTGTGTATGCATTATACTAGAGATTGGGGTCCGTCGGGGGGGGGGGGTCCGGGGGGGGGGGGGGGGGGGGGGGGGGTAGTTCAGTGGGGTTTAAGGATCTGGGCTACTGATCGTAAGGTCGGCGGTTGGAGCCTTGTTTATCCCCCATAAACAAGCTGGGATATGTGAAGAAAGAAGTTCACTGTGCTTTAGTGTATATATGACAAATAAAGGCTATAGAGGGAAATATAGGCTCTTGGGAAAACCCAAGAGATTGATTGAGGGGTTTTTTATTTTTTTTTTTTAACGCTGGGCAGACTTGGCTTAGTCGTCTTGAGCGTCAATTGTGTACATGGATTCAAACCTTTCTCATTCATTCATGCAGGAAAGCAGGCCATTTTTGAAAAATTTTATTAGCCCTATTTTTATAATTTTTTTATCAGTCAATGTACAGTACATCTGATTAGCTGGCCAAAAAATCTCTTATCTACCTGAAGGACACTTTCTGAAAAGCATTATGGCTGGTCAATATGCATTCAAGTCAGTTTGAAAGAAAACAACTTCAGTAATATATATATACACCCAAATAAATAATAATAAATAAATAATATAATAATATATATATATATATATATATATATATATATATCTATATATATATATATATATATATATATATATATATATATATATATATATATATATATATATATATATATATATATATATATATATATATATATATACATAATGTACAAGTCCTGTCTGATACTACAGTCAATATAGTGAGTGGAAGATTTCAATGTTGCCATGGGTTAAGAGCTATTATTATTATTTATTAGTATATATATATATATATATATATATATATATATATATATATATATATATATATATATATATATATATATATCTATATATATATATATCTATATATATATATATACATAATGTACAAGTTCTGTCTGATGGTACAGTCCATACAGTGAGTGAAAGAATCAATGTTGCCATGGGTTAAGAGCTGGGAAAAAAAAATCTGCCCACGTCTTCACACCGGGCAATGCTTTATATGAATTGTATTTTAGCGTCTCCCCTGTAGGCCTCCCTTTCTCTCAGCGAAGGTTATTTAATGCAACTCGGTGCCAAGTCGAGCTCGGCTTGACCTTTTTTCTGCTTTTGTTAAAGGGAAAAAAACATAAAAAATTCCAGCTGGATGAATTTAACACCTCGCCATCGGGGGCATCGGACTGCCTTCAGTTCTATGTGTCGCTCAGACATTTATTTTCATGCTCTGTTCAAACACCTGCAAAACACAGAATTCCTGGATCATTAACGACGAAAGAAAATCAGCCTCTCTAACATTTGACCAGAAAATTATTCAGACATCAAATGATTTTTTTTCTTTCTCATTTATTTTCTCCTGTTTTATTCATTTGTGACTCCCGGCGTACTCTTCTGTGTTAAGTGACGTGTACGTTGGAGTAATGCTCAGCCAACATGTAGTACAGACATTTCTGTGGAATTGGAATCTGGACACAAGTTGTTTTCTCTTACAGTTAGGAGGTTTGTACCATTTTTTTTTTCCTGTGAAAGAAATTCATTATTTCTAGTGAAGGATAAAAAGAGAACGAAGGAAAGAAAGACGCTTGTCAGGTCTTTCTTGTCATTAAATTTTTATTGTACAAAGAGATTGTTAAAAATGAAAAAGGAAAGATTTAAAAAGGAAAAAAAAAACTCATTCTCTTCAATGCCTGCACGGAAAAGAAAATCAAAAGGAAACTGAAATGATTAGAAAATGTTCATTTATGACTCAGGAAGTTGATATATATATGTATAGTATATGGAAGTATACTAAATATAGTAATAATATAAAGATAGTATAGGTTGGTAGCAGGTTCGAAGCAGGCTGGTCAGAAAGCATCGTCGCTTTAATATGATATTAGGATGGCGGAAAAAAGGCCATGGATGTGGAGAAACGGTGGGGTTTGTAGCAATGTCAGATTTAGTAGTGAATGCTGCTGTATAGACTTCTTATCTGAAACATCTGGAACATGTGTTGCTTATTTTTTCTGCAAAAAATATTTTTCATTTTTCACATTCTTTCTAAAATGCAAATTAAATGACCTGAAGTGACCTGAATGACCTGAATGACTTGAAATGACCTTGACACATGTCCCTTACAGTGTGTGTATATACATATATATATATTATATATATATATATATATATATATATATATATATATATATATATATATATATATATATATTATATATATATATCTATATATATATTATTATTTTATAAGCCATTCCTCAGTAGTCTTCAAGCGCTTTGACTCATTCTTGACCATCACATAATGGCGAATTAACCTTATTATAAATACATGCGTTGCGATTTGCATAATTCGACACTTTTATTGAATCTAATTGCTTTTTATGGTAATATCTTTATTGTAATCGTGTGGGTGTGTGGCCTCTGTGGATGGCACGGAGGTTCATAATAATCACAGAACACTAAGACAAGCTCTTAATGCTTTACTCTGCCTCTCTCTCTATTTATTTTTTTATTTCATTATTTATAATTATTATTATTATTATTACTTTGTATGATGAGGTCATATCTGCAAATGAAACTCCTTTAATAAATGCAAAAATATACTGTATATAATTAACAAATAATTAACGTTTTCCGTATATTTCACTCGTATGTTATTTTCCGAGCCATCTGGAGATACTTGTTCGGTCAAGACTTTCTTCTTGTTTTTTTTTTTGTTTTGTTTTTTTTGTTTGTTTTTTTGTTTTGCTATGATGGTTTTTCCTAGACGCTTTTGACCCTGAAATCCTGCATGTGTGGAGATTTTTTTAAGAAAAAGAATGAATTCATTTGATTTGATTAGTAGTGTACTATTTATCTGTAATCTACAGCTATCTATTATTTGTTAATTGTCTCTTTTTATACATTTTATATATACATATACATAAGTGGGTGTGGCCTAAACTCAAAGGCACAATTATTTTAGTTTTACAACTGATTAATCCATGTGTTTACCTATCTATCTATCTATCTATCTATCTATCTATCTATCTATCTATCTATCTATCTATCTATCTATCTATCTATCTATCTATCTATCTATCTATCTATCTATCTATCTATCTATCTATCTATCTATCTATCTATCTATCTATCTATCTATCTATCTATCTATCTATCTATCTATCTATCTATCTATCTATCTATCTATCTATCTATCTATCTATCTATCTATATCTATTCATTCATCTTTTACCGCTTTATCCGATCTTCCACTCACACACAATCACACACACATTCACACACTAAGGACAATTTTCCAAGGTGCCAATCAACATACCGTGCATGTTTTTGGACCGGGAGGAAACCGGAGAACCCGGAGAAAAACCCCTCGAGGCACGGGGAGAACATGCAAACTCCATACACACATGGCCGAGACGGGAATCGAACCCAGGCCCTGGCGGTGTGAGGCGAACGTGTTAACCACTAAGCCACCGTGCCCCACCTATCTATATCTATATCCATATCTATATCTATATCTATCTATCTATCTATCTATATATCTATCTATCTATCTATCTATCTATCTATCTATCTATCTATATATATATATATTGAAAGAGAGAGAGAGATTTCTAAATCCACGCCATAATGTCTTATTTATTTATTTATTTATTTATTTATTTACTTGTTTATTACACAACTATTACACTCTAACGGAGAGACTGCTTTACCCTTGAAGAATTAAAGGTTTTGCGCTCGTGTCAAACTAAAAGAAAGAGCGACCGTGAAGAGGGAAAGTTTATACATCATAAACACCCAGCCTCGAGCGGAGTGCCACTCGTAGTAAACGAGATCCTCGAGGATGACAAGCAGATAAAAAGCTGGAGGATGGAAATAGATGAAATGAAATTAAAAAAAGAATAGAAAATCATAAGCAGTAAACATATCCAGACAAATTCAAGGTCTGGAATGAGACATTCGGTAGGAGATTTACTACACATGCGCACATGTCCTGGAGTTTTTTTAATCAGCATTATAGGCTTGAGGTCAGTGTATAACAGGGATGTGAAGAATGACTGTTTGTTTTGTAAATAATGTTTGTTTTGTTGCTGGATCAACTACACGTTTATCATTTTGGCCATTAAATCTCTTTTTCTGAAAGAATGTGATGTTCATCTTGATAACTGAGGCCATTTACATTTACATTGATCTATTTGTTGAAATCCTATGTGACTCTCAGGACACGCCTCGGTCTCCGTGGTGTTGTGACGCGTCATGTTCATGTCATGCGTCATATACCGTTCACATCAGAACCACTTGAGAAACAGTTTATTGATGAGAAATCAATCTACAATATTAGTTACAAACTATTGACCGCTTTCTAAATAATACACATATATAATGATATTTATATGTAAATACATATTTTGTTGGCAATGCAAATATGTTACAAATGACAAATATGTTACATGATATAAATGGCAAATTGTAAAGACAAGACAGACAAATAGACAGACAGACAGACAGACAGACAGACAGACAGACAGACAGACAGACAGACATATGTATGTAAATAGATAGACAGACAGACAGACAGACAGACAGATAGATAGATAGATAGATAGATAGATAGATAGATAGATAGATAGATAGATAGATAGTAGATATATACAGACAGATAGACAGACAGACAGACAGACGATACAGATAGACGATAGATAGATAGATAGATAGATAGATAGATAGATAGCGAATAGATAGTAGAGATAGATAGATAGATAGACAGATAGATAGATAGATAGATAGATAGATGATAATAGATAGATAGATGAATAGATAGATAGAAAGATATATGTATAGATAGATAGATAGATAGATAGATAGATAGACAGATAGATAGATAGATAGATAGATAGATAGATAGATAGATAGATAGATAGATAGATAGATAGATAGATAGATAGATAGATAGACAGATAGACAGATAGATAGATAGATAGATAGATAGATAGATAGATAGATAGATAGATAGATAGATAGATAGATAGATAGATAGATAGATAGATAGACAGATAGATAGATAGATAGATAGATAGATAGATAGATAGATAGATAGATAGATAGATAGATAGATAGATAGATAGATAGATAGATAGATAGATAGATAGATAGGTAGATAGATAGTAGATAGATAGACAGATAGATAACAGATAGATAGATAGATAGATAGATAGATAGATAGATAGATGATAGATAGATAGATAGATAGATAGATAGATAGATAAGATAGATAGTAACAGACAGACAGACAGACAGACATATAGATAGCAGAAAGAAAAATAGATAGATAGATAGATAGATAGATAGATAGATAGATAGATAGATAGATAGATAAGTAGATAGATAGATAGATATAGATAGATAGATAGATAGATAGATAGATAGATAGATAGATAGATAGATAGATAGATAGATAGATAGAACAGACAGACAGACAGACAGACATGCAGATAGATAGATAGATAGATAGATAGATAGATAGATAGATAGATAGATAGATAGATAGATAGATAGATAGATAGATAGATAGATAGATAGATAGATAGATAGATAGATAGATAGATAGATAGATAGATAGCATTTTGTTGTTTTGTTTAGTAATATAAAGGCTTGGAACACGTTTGGATCTGAACCCTAAAGCGTCGTGTGTGTATATCGGTGGTGTTTTGTGAACTGGTGCTTTTCCGCCGCTGACTCTGCCATCACACACAGATCCCAGTTCATATCCATGTCATCCAAACTGCTCTGACTGGAATCAGCTGTGTCGGAGCGGAGTGGCGCACTCGCGTGTGAGAATCTCTATGGAGAGTCACAGTAATGAGAGGGAGCGTTACCTTTTAACAGAACGGCTTCGATCTACGTCGTCATGCTGTTATGCAGATTCTGAGCGATGGCTTTCGGGAAAATTGAACAATTCGTCACGGAGGGGAAAAAAAAGAAATAAGAGAATGTGGAGCATCTGCGTTGAGACATCCTGATTTGCTTCCATTGTCTTTCGGAAAACATCCATCCGTGGCACCGAGACGGAAAACAATCGACTCATTAGACCTGATTACTTTTCCCGATGCTTTCCATCCTGTGGTGATTATTCTGGAGCGTTGGCGAGGGTGTGTAAAGATGATGTAACACCTAACAGACAGACACTGTGTCAGGACTGTAGTCTACACACACTGACAGATCAACATCACTGAGAGGAAGACAGGAGGGTCGACGTTAGTGCAGAAAGACAGACACATCCACAGTGCGCTCCCGACAGAAGTTATATATAAGTAGACCAGTGATAGACAGATCAACACTGTGACCCAGACAGACAGACGGATGGATACACAGACACAATATCTGTTCTGGATAGATTTGTAGATGGATAGAGGGAGACAACAACAGTATGGTATAGACACACTGATGATATGGGACAGACAGACAACAAGAAAGACGTACATTATGTTCCATATAGGCAGACAGACAGATAAATATATAGATACACAGATAGACAGACAGACAAAGAAAGAAGACCAACTGTGGTACAGATAGATAGACAGACAGACGGACAGATAGATAGATGGATGGATGGATGATGGATGGATGGATGGATGATGAATGACAGACAGACAGACAGACAGATTTTAATGTTTTAAATGTTGTCTGTTAGTTTGCTTTTGCAGAACTCCATTATGGAAGCATTGGATTATGAATGTATATATGATATATATATATATATATATATATATATATATATATATATATATATATATATATATATATATATATATATAATATATATATATATCTGTCCTGAGGACGGATGAAAGTAATTTTAGGCGCTTTTACGTGCAGAATAACAGCGTGTACTTTTTCTAGTTGTGCATTAAAGGGGACTCGAGAACATACAGAGTTAATAGGACGGCGTATGGAGTCTATCAGTGCGCATTTCATTATCGAACGGCTGCGTTTTCCTGTTCCGGGGTCGATAGCTCGTTCAGTAAGACAGATGACATGGCAACCAGATGCGCTCCGCGGTGAATGTATTACAGAAATAGGCACCGTTTAACAGTACCCATTACTCTTAAAGGCCAATTAAAAACAGCATTACCACCTACCATCTGTAGCTGACAGCCCGATCCTCTTTCGGTGCCTCTGTGTGTGTGTGTGTGTGTGTGTGTGTGGGTGTGTGTGTGTTTGTATGCCTGTGTGACAAAGAAAAAAGAAAATCTAGGCCAATTAACAGACCAAGTACAAGCAATTATTGAACCTATCTATAGTAGCTCCGTTGGGAAACCACTTGGCTTAACTTTTTTTGTATTAAATGTTGACCTTGGAAACACTTGACTCACCTTTCACATAATATTTATCTAGGTGGCGTGATTCCCCAAGTCCAGTTTGGCGCTTTAATAAAAAAAAAAAGACCCCCCGGCGAACGAGTCTCTACGCATAAATAAGTGTTTATTGGCGAAGAAAGCGGTCTGAAAGAGAGTTTAATAAAGCGGGTAGACACAAAGAATAATAGAGCGAAGAATAATAAGAATTAACGGCGCAGCGTCGTATGGGAAAGGTTTATCGGATTGCAAAAAATAAAGAATTAGCTTCTTAAAAAACGATGGTCCTAAAGAAGGGGCGAAACTTTTACTTCTAGCCGTTAAACGCTAACAAAAAGGAGTTCGAGCGGCGCTAAGCTAAAGCTTGAAATCGCTATTGAATAGATCCGTGTGTAGAACCGTGTGTGTGTCGCTTAAAAGTTTTCTACTTGGATTCTTTCTGGTCCCTCAGGTAAAAAAAAAGGGTTTGGGTTTTATAACTGAGGCAAAGAAGCACTGCGGGGAAAAAAACACATAAAGAATATATCCTTTTTCCTCTGAGTCGCCATGAATCGGCTTCTCGGCTTTGTTGTTCTTTGTAAACAGGATGTTTGCAGCAGTGATAGATAGTAGGAGGGTAGGTAGGTAGGTAGGTAGGTAGGTAGGTAGGTAGGTAGGTAGGTAGGTAGGTAGGTAGGTAGGTAGGTAGGTAGGTAGGTAGGTAGGTAGGTAGGTAGGTAGGTAGGTAGGTAGGTAGGTAGGTAGGTAGGTAGGTAGGTAGGTAGGTAGGTAGGTAGGTAGGTAGGTAGGTAGGTAGGTAGGTAGGTAGGTAGGGTAGGTAGGTAGGTAGGTAGGTAGGTAGGTAGGTAGGTAGGTAGGTAGGTAGGTAGGTAGGTAGGTAGGTAGGTAGGTAGGTAGGTAGGTAGGTAGGTAGGTAGGTAGGTAGGTAGGTAGGTAGGTAGGTAGGTAGGTAGGTAGGTAGGTAGGTAGGTAGGTAGGTAGGTAGGTAGGTAGGTAGGTAGGTAGGTAGGTAGGTAGGTAGGTAGGTAGGGGTAGGTAGGTCGGTAGGTAGGTAGGTATGTAGGTAGGTAGGTAGGTAGGTAGGGTTTGTGGTTAGGTAGGTAGGTAGGTAGGTCGGGAGGTAGGTAGGTAGGTAGGTAGGAGGTAGGTAGGTAGGTAGGTAGGTGGTAGGTAGGTAGGTAGGTAGGTAGGTAGGTAGGTAGGTAGGTAGGTAGGTAGGTAGGTAGGTAGGTAGGTAGGTAGGTAGGTAGGTAGGTAGGTAGGTAGGTAGGTAGGTAGGTAGGTAGGTAGGTAGGTAGGTAGGTAATTTTATTTTTGTATTTGTAATTATTTTGTAATTATTTTGTGAGTATTTTGTCAGTATTCTGTGAGTATATCATGAATATTTTGTCAGTATTTTTTGAGTATATCATGAGTATTTTGTCAGTATTTTGTGAATATTTTGTGAGTATATTGTGAGTATTTTCTCAGTATTTTGTGAATATTTTGTGATTTCATGAGTATTTTCTCAGTATTTTGTCATATTTTGTGAGTATATCATGAGTATTTTCTCAGTATTTTGTGAATATTTTGTGAGTATATTGTGAGTATTTTGTCAGTATGTTGTGAATATTTTGTGAGTATATCGTGAGTATTTTCTCAGTATTTTGTGAATATATCATGAGTATTTTCTCAGTATTTTGTCAGTATTTTGTGAGTATATCATGAGTATTTTGTCAGTATTTTGTGAATATTTTGTGAGTATATCGTGAGTATTTTCTCAGTATTTTGTGAGTATTTCATGAGTATTTTGTCAGTATGCTGTGAATATTTTGTGAGTATATCATGAGTATTTTGTCAGTATTTTGTGAATATATCATGAGTATTTTGTCAGTATTTTGTCAGTATTTCATGAGTATATTGTGAGTATTTTCTCAGTATTTTCTCCATTTCTTTATCTATCATATTCAATATTTTATTCCTGTAACCATCCATTCAGTTCATCCACCAACTGAGGTCTTCATTCGTTTATCCAGCTACTCACCATTCATCCACTCGTTTTTCTCTCTCTCTCTCTCTCTCTCTCTCTCTCTCTCTCTCTCTCACCCAGTATTCCAGCCATTTCTCCATCCACTCCTCATATAACCATCATTGCTGCACTCATCCATTCAGCTGTCTGTATGCTCACCCATCATGCCTTTCAGCCACCCATTGATTTTATGTAACAGATCCATTCATCCGTCCATTTATCCATTCGTCCATCATCCATCAAATCCTTCACGTTACTTTATCCGCTCCCCCATCTCTCTCGCCCCCAAAAAAACACCCCCTTATCTCACCAGTGCCGGGATTTGATCTCACAACCTTCAACAACATGAAATATTCAAACACATAAAAAAAAATCTCTTTGAATTAGAAATGCGTGAAAATGCATTGCTTCATTTGTGGAGGGTTATTAGGCAATAAAAAAAGATGCATTATTCAACATAGATCCGTTTTTCTTTATTTTTATAAATCCCATTTTCATCAGTATGTTAATGGCGCGACGGAAATTTCTTTTTTTTCCGTTTTTCTCGTCTGCATTTAAAACCCATTCAAATCGACAGATTATTAGCAAGTGATTGATTTCTAATTTAAGCATGAGACGAAAAAAAAAAAAAAAAAAAAAAAAAAAAACAGCCGTCCTGTGTGTGGGCGGAGAAGGATTCCTGATTGGCTAAAATTTTGATTTCAAACGAACCCATTGGACGATCCCTACATCTGCCCCGAACGCAGACAAGGTCATCAGGACTCGTCCTAAACCCAAATCAAGCCATTTGTACTGAACTTTGACACTTGAGCGTTGCTGTAAAACTCTCGGGTACTGATCTCGGGTCTGTTTATCTCCTGGGTCGATACGATTCCCGCTGCCTAATTAATCTCATCCTTAAA
>JACRUU010000014.1:6973171-7010671 GCA_030449085.1 Kryptopterus vitreolus
TTTATCACTGCTTGACATTGACAATTTGGTCAATCAGAATTATTTGTTTGTTAACTTAATAACGGAATTCCCCCCCAAAAAACCTGCCTTTGGTTTTGAGGTCATGAGTCATGAGGTAATTTGAAGGATACCACTGATTGGATCCCACTGTATCCAGTAACTATTATTAATGCTGCTGCTACTACTACTACTACTAATAATAATAATAATAACAATAATAATAATAATTATAGGGGCACGGTGGCTTAGTGGTTAGCACGTTTGACTCACACCGCCAGGGTCCGGGTTCGATTCCCATCTCGGCCATGTGTGTGTGGAGTTTGCATGTTTGCCGGTTTCCCCCCGGGCCACAAACATGCACGGTAGGTTGAGTGACACCTTGGAAAATTGTCCCTAGTGTGTGAATGTGTGTGTGTGTGTGTGTGCCCTGCAATGGGTTGGCATTCCATCCAGGGTGTATCTTGCCTTAATGCCCATAGACGCCTGAGATAGGCACAGACTCCCCGTGACCCGAGGGAAGATCGTATATATCGATAGATGATGAATGAATGAATGAATGAATGACTGGTAATGATAAGCTGAATAATAAAACTGATGTAAATTGGTAACTACAATAATTATTACAACTCTTATTACATAGACTTAATACATAATAAATACATACTAATTGTAATGGGAATAAAATAATAATAACTATAATGTTAAATTGTATTTAATGCTTTCATAACCTAATTGTTTATGTAGGTATGGGTTTATTTGTTTGTTTGCTTATTTATGTATTTTATTAGTTCATTTATTTATACATTGATGGTTTTGTCATGCATTTTAGGTTTTTACAAATTTGTGTAGAAAATGATTATGTTAGCTTAATATAAAAGGACAGTATATATTGAGATTGCATACACACACACACTAACACACACACACACTCAAACATGTGCGCGCACACATGCACCGAGGCACTTTTTTGATAGAAGTGCACAGAGGAGCAGAAACACTGGCATAAATTGTGATTTGTTTTTCCACACACTCTGAAACGCAGCGCATGCGAGACGCCTCGGCACTAAAGGAGTGATTTGTCTTTCTGTTCGTTCTTTTTAAATTCTCTTCTCTCTGTGCAAATAAAAACAAAACAAAAAACTGTGAATCTGGAATGAGAAAATAAAAAGGGAACAGAGTGCTGTCTCTCTCTCTCTCACACACACACACACACACACACAGGGTGTGCTGCAGGACTGCCATCTTCTATAGTTGCAGAACATTTTGAGGGAAAATGACCAGAGCTTTGCACAGAAGAAGGCTGAGTTGGGATTCGCAGACTGCAAACGCAAACCCTTTCTCATTCCAGAATGAAACTAGGCTTCTGAGCATCCATCCATTCATTCATTCATTCATTCATTCATCTTCTACCGCTTTATCCGATCTTCCCTCGGGTCACGGGGAGTCTGTGTCTATCTCAGGGGTCTATGGGCATTAAGGCAAGATACACCCTGAATGGAATGCCAACCCATCGCAGGACACACACACACACACACACACACACATTCATACACTAGGGACAATTTTCCAAGGTGCCACTCAACCTACCGTGCATGTTTTTGGACCGGGGGGAAACCGGAGAACCCGGAGAAAAACCGCCTGAGGCACGGAGAGAACATGCAAATTCCACACACACATGAACGAGATGGGACTCGAACCCGGACCCTGGCGGTGTGAGGCGAACGTGCTAACCACTAAGCCACGGTGCCCCCTCTCTGAGCATCGATATGAACAGGAAAACCTTCATTGGACCAACTGTATATGTGTTTTTATTAATATTCATCCTGCTACCACATAGCGAATCCTCGTGCCTATAACAGCAGGTGCGAAACCTTCTAAACCTTTTGAAAATTGCTCCTTGCATTTTGTGATTTTATGATTGGATTATTTTAAAAATAATGCATTAAAAGACTCAATGATCATGTGTAGCAAGATTTACTGACATGGCAGTGTAGAAAAGTCATTCATAAGGAGTTTAATAAAGCAATTCTTCTACGTCTTGGGGAACCTGTGTCTATCTCAGGCGTCTATGGGCATCAAGGCAGGATACACCCTGTATGCCAACCCATCACAGGGCACAAACACATTCACACACTATGGACAATTTTTCCAAGGTGCCAGTCAACATACCGAGCATGTTTTTGGACCAGGGAGGAAACCGGAGAAAAACCCCCTGAGGCACGGGGAGAACATGCAAACTCCACACACACATATGGTAGGAATCGAACCCCCGAACCTGGAGGTATGAGGCGAACATGCTAACCACTAAACCACCGTACCACCTTATAGCCATTCATTCCTGGTACATTTAATATGCGCAGCGAATCGGATTTCACCAAGCATTTTTTTGGGTCTTGTCGACTATAACAATCACTTCTGTACCATGTATTTATTATTATTGTTTATCATAAAATTAAAAAAAAAATGATTGTAACCATTACCTACATTTTTTTTTATACATTTTTATGTTTAAAGTTGATAACATATTAGATTTATTTATGTTTATTTATTTTACATTCGCTAATAGCTCTTCTTTTTCCTTTTTATTGATTTGCCTATTGGTCTTAAATAAGGACTCGATTGAGGACGTGTACGTTTATCAAAAATGCAAAATGGTGTTTATAAAGCTTTAAATGCCCGTTTAAAAGCTCGATGTCCATTTCGGTCAAAATCGGTCAAAATGAAAAAGGAAAACACATTTTAAGCCTAGAGTGGACATTGTGGGTGCTTTTATGTGTTTAAGGTCATTTATTATTATTCAAAATACATGTATACAACATTTACACTCAGTCCATGAACTCAATCATTTCCAAGAACATTCCAGAAGTCATGGCATCAAACAGTCAAACTCATATATATTTATATTCCATATTTCTAAGACAAACACAATAAGTCGTCAGGAAATGACAATTTGCATGACTTCTGGAATGTTCTTACAAATGATTGAAAAATAAATGACTTTAAAATCATTCTAGATTGTCTACTCAAGGCTTAATGTGTTTTCTTTTTTAATTTGACTTCACATGGATATGTAATATCAATACGGCACCGACCCCGTCACCGTCACGCCGTCACCCGCACATCACTATGATAGAGCGACTTTATCTGGCACGCACGGACACGCTCGTGCTTCTACTTCCTCGCCAACATAATGATTTCCAGTCTGATATGCCTCCAGCACATCGGATCAGGACGACGTGTGAAGATGTGCATCCGAGACGGACCGGGGATATGATTTTGACTTGATAATATCCAAGTGGAAAGGAGGAAATTACAGAAGAGGAAAAGAGAAAGAAAGATATAGAAGCTCGGCTGCTCTTCCACCGCATGCATCTCTGCGATATCAGCCCTCGCTTACGGCGTCATTAATTGCGCAAGTCGCTGGTCTCAATATCTGTCATCCAACAAGTAGAGGTCCCCCAGACACACACACACACACACACACACACACACAAGTGCTCACCTGCATAGCTAATCAGTCGAGGACTCACAGCTACTCGCACATCATGGCAGGGCATCTGAGCATGTAGTCCATGAACATTACCCCTGACTGGATTTGTTCCCCAGGCACACACACACACACACACACACACACACACACACACACACACACACACACACACACACACACACACACACACACACACACACATGTTTACACATTATATACAGCACCTGTGGCTCAAATTAGGGCTGTTTCATAACCAGTATTCAATATTTGATCTAAAATGAAAAAGATTTGCATACATAAAATACAAGGTCAATGTTTATAGAGAATCTCTGATACCTTATTTGTGCGTATATTTGTGTGTGTATGTGTGTGTGTGTGTGTATGTGTGTGTGTGTTTGTGTGTGAGTGTGTATATATACACTGAATAGACATGAGCTGAGAGATTAATCATCATTATCGATTAAACCGAGTTTATGGTTTACGCCGATGATGAAAATCCGAAAATCGATTTTATGATTTCATAAAATTTTATGTTTTCTTCCGTATTACATACACCGTCGCATTCCCAAATCCATATTACAGAAGTGCGTTTTTCTTTTGTGGACGCAATGCGCTTCCATATAACCTAAACGTATCACCAGTTTATAAGGAAAAGCAACCGGAACACAATTCTTAAAGGAGCCACGTCTCATATTTTACAATAATAAAAAAAAAAAACAATAACATTGAAATGAACAAGAAATTAATATTAAAAGAATAATTTTCTGAGTAAAATAGATATTAAATATCCATCACTTTAACTGATCAGATTTCGCATTGTTGAATCTTTGGCTCTTTAGCAGGTGTGCAATACCGTTCACTTTGATTGGCTGGTCAGAGCTTACAACACGGATCTGTAGCAAACTGCACATGCTGGTGTGTATTAAATAGCGGATTTTTTTTCATTCAACAACATCTGACAGAGGGGAAAAACTTACTTGGACATTTTAAAGACAGTCTTTCCAAGCATAGCTGGACATTGTGAGGTAAAATTGACCAAAACAGTTAAAAACGGTTGTTTCATGAACATTTTTTTTTACTTTCAAATTGGCATATAAACACACAATTTGCTTATTTTTCAAGTCCCCGGGAAAACCGTAATGCATGAAAAAAAATAGTGATAATTTTTCTGAGGTAAATATCGACACTTCTGCATGTGGGCAGTGCAGCTGTGGCTACAGTGAAAGGAAACGCTTTGCATTTTGTTCAGTAGGTTTCTTGCTTAAGTAAACGCCATTCATTCGCCCTGTATGATATTCCTGTCTGTAACACAGCGCTCAGTTAGACCGTGTTTCTCTATAATATCGATGCATTTTATAAGCGCGGCGTCACTATGATGTTTTTTTTAAGCACAATACGTTTCCATGCTGTGTGAGTTGTATGCTAATTCGAAACCTGTATTCGGTGAGTCTTGTTATACACCGACTCGCACAAATTCAGTGTTTGGCTCTGCATCTAATTTTCGGAACTATCTGGAGGCCCAATAAGCGTTTCACAGCTCAATCTGTAATCTGTTCTGAATATGGAGACGCAGTCGGAATTTTAAACGCAGGCGAATCCCGCACCGTTCCCGAGCGTGATCAAATTCAATAAATCCATTTTCAGATTAAGGCCAATTGACGCTCAGCTCTCAAAATAACCTTCATACCTGAAAAAAAAGTCTAATATTCTTTCGGACATAAATAATTAGCGACCTCACGGAATCAACAGGCAGTTGAGTATTTTCCTGATGGACTGAGTATAAATGGAACAAGATATGGACCGGATATGGACTGCTAAAACATGTACTCCCGGGGTTCACGTCTCCTGACCTGTTTCCTAGAGAAAACGAGTTAAGCTTATTGAGTATTCAGTCCTGTTAAAAATTCGTTCTCATTTAGTTGAATGGAATTCATTGGGGTTGCAGGTCTGGAGAAGGGCTTGAGCTATATATCAAAGAAGGAGGTCATCGGTCTGTGGTCCAGCGTTTTCATGTAAAGTGTTCGCAAGGACACCAGGCTTTTCACAGGGAAAAAAAAAAAAATCCCCAGCCAGAGATTTTAGGGATGAGGAAATTCAGCCTTGGAATGAAGCGCGAAGTTGGGATGAAACCAAATACTGGTCACCCTAAGAACACATTGCCTACAGCAGGGCTATTTAATTAGTTTGTCATGGGGGCCAGTTCATGAAAAGCATCCCAACTGAGGGGCCCGGAGAGATCTGGGCTTGAATATGAGTGATGACACAACGGAAATATAAGAGCCCATATGTTATACCTTAAGACACCCAAGTAGTCTTTTTTTCTACATTAAAACATGTTTATAAGTTGTATTTTGAAACTATATAACATTGTACAGTGGTCTTTTTTATTTCCTTTTTCTTATGAAGCATAAGAAAAAGCTGTGCATTGCTTAATTAGGCTTTCCAAACAAGTCCATATTTACATTTATGGAATTTGTCCGACGCCCTTACCCAGAGCGGCTTACAACTAAGGGTTAAGGGCCTTGCTCAAGGGCCCACTGATGGCAGCATAGTAAGTTTGAACCTGCAATCTTCTAGCCCAGAGGCCATTGCCTTAACCACTGACCTACCACCACCCTGTAATATTTGTGAAATTTGAAATTTGAAACAACAACACAACAACAACACATATTGTAGAAGTCTTCTACATTCCAACAAGTACATATGTTGTGTTTTAAACTTCTCTTTTTTTAATCAACATAGGCATTTTGCACGTATTCGCTGTAGCGCTCGTGTAGCTAAACTAAACTTTATCATAGATATGCCTTTGTCACGGGGCACGGTGGCTTAGTGGTTGCATGTTCGCCTCACACCGCCTGGGTCCGGGATCGATTCACGTCTCGGCTATGTGTGTGTGGAGTTTGCATGTTCTCCCCGTGCCTCAGGGGTTTTTTCTCCGGGTTCTCCGGTTTCCTCCCCGGTCCAAAAACATGCACGGTAGGTTTATTGGCACCTTGGAAAATTGTCCCTAGTGTATGAATGTGTGAGTGTGTGTGTGTCCTGCGATGGGTTGGCATTCCATCCAGGGTGTATCCTGCATTAATGCCCATAGATGCCTAAGATAGGCACAGGCTCCCCGTGATCCGGGAAGAGATCGGATATAGCGGTAGAAGATGAATGAATGAATGAATGTCTTTGTCACACTAGGATAAATGGAGAGCCGGAGAAGATTACCTCAGGGGCCAGGGTTCAGGCTGCGGGGCCACCAATTGAATAGATATGTTGGTAGTAGTATAAGTACCCAAATAACTACTCAACTGCAGCAACACGAGTAAATATAATGCATTAGTGTACTTTAAGTCAAGCTGACAGACACATTTGAACACATTTTTGATTAGCCGAATAGCTAATCACGTTGTTAAAATCATTCATATGCGCTTGTTCCACTCATGGCTATTCTTACTCTATTCTGTGGTGAACAGGAAGTCTGCAGTTTAATAAAGGTTCATGCTTTAAGACAAAAAAAAAAGATCGAACGAAACGTACTGGAGTTCAGGAGACGCGTTCGATATCGACCAAAATGCTGGTGCAGTTCTTAAACGCGCGATCCCCTGACTGCTAATACACCGCCGTGCGTAACGAGGACGGATGCACGTGTGTCGTTCCGAGCGGGCGCGCTTGTACACGGGGTTTTCCCCTTGAGGAAAGGGCATGTACGGAATCCCTCATTTCTCATTAATGAAAAATGAACCTGAGTAAAGTAGATGAAGCTCCAAATAAAGAAGAGCATCTATATATGTGTGTGTGTGTGTGTGTGTGTGTGTGTGTGTGTGTGTGTGTTGTATGCTTTGGCAGACTGCAAGTGCATTAGAAGGAAGGAGGAAGAGCAGGATGCCGCAACATTATTCAACAGCGCTAATTGAGCCGGGTGTCGTTAAGTCGGAGGCCATAAATTGCTTTAATGACTCCGTCTTCGTGTCAGACTTCACAGATCGCTAATTGCGTCCTGTCTATCTTTTCTCCTTCCTTTTTTGTTTTTTTGTTGTTGTTGTTTAGCGCTAACCGTTGTTTGTAAGGAATTTAATATGAGGTTGACTTTGATTGAACGATCATAAACAGGACGAGTTTATGAGAAAGGCGACTAGCGAGGGCGGTAATTGGCGTTTCGGATGCGTGCGGGTGTGTGTCAGTGTTGTTATTGCTCTGGGGCTTGTTCCTTTATGAAGAAACATAATATACATCCTAGATTTAACATGACTACATGACTTCCAGTAATTACGAATGTGGTGATATAGATTGGATTTTATGAGGTAAATAATATTTCTCTTTTTTGTTGTTGTTTATTTTATACATACGTTCTGATTGCAAAACTCATGTGTATATAAATATATATATATATATATATATATTATATATATATATATATATATATATATATATATATTTTCTGAGGTAAATAATATTTTTTAAACATTTTTTCCAGTTGCTTATTATATATATATATATATATATTGTAACGGTGGTGGTCGCGCTGCACAGACACACGGGGAATCGGGAATTCCAAAAACACAAAGGATTTATTGAAATCGTCCAACGAACAAAACAACCAAAGAGACGCCGCTCAAAAGGAGCGGCCAGATAGGCTTGGGAGCCTTGCGCGCTGCGCGCCGTGGTCGCAGGAGGACCGGAGTTCTGGAACGGACTTGGAAGTCCGGGGAATCGTGAGCAGGAGCGGACTTGAAAGTCCGGAATCTGGAAAACACAGGAGACGGGAACTGGAACAGAACAACAGGTTAAGCATATATATATATACGTATAGAACGGGTCCGCGACACTACCCAAGAGTCACGAGCCCGGACGGGGAATGAAGGGAGAGCCGGGCTATTTAAAGGGGAGATGGAGAGGGAGCTAGGATTTTTTTTTTAGGAACACCTGAGTAGTGTGATTGAGAGTGTGTGTGGTGTGTGTGTGTATAGAAAGAGCAGGGCGGAGAGAGGAGAGAGAGAGACAGAGAGACAGAGAGAGAGAGAGAGAGAGAGAACCGTGACATATATATATATATATATATATATATATATATATATATATATATATATATATATATATATATATATATATATATATATATATATATATATATTGGATTTTCTGAGGTAAATAATATTTATTTTTTTTGCTTTTATTGTTTGTGTGTGTGTGTGTATAACCCACCTTCTTAATTGTTTGATAAGACGATGGTATATGGTATATGGTATAATGGTATAATATACTAGACAAAGAGTGAGCACTACTCCTACTTTAAAGCATGCTGGTGGTAGACACAAGTTCTTCTGACGCTAGATAAACAAAGATGGTGGAATATCCCGGCGACAAATCTTGATCTTGTGAATGATATTGTAGCTTGATAGTTCTGGAGCCATAAAAGTATCTCAAAACAATGATATTTAAACAGAAAACATCTTATACCTTCTTTATTTTCCATCTAAACTTTACAGACTAAAAGTATTTGGGTCATTTGTCTTTTCCAACCATACGGTGTGTGGCCCTTCTACTTACTGTATACACTATATAATGCAACAGCGTTACATTTTCCCTTCACTTCACTATTGTTTATGGGATGGACTGGAAGATTTGCTGCGTTCGAGATCTGACCTTTTGAACACCGTTGAGATGAGTGTTGAGATGAATCACCTACATCAATACCTGATATTCTTAACTCGCCTGACACTGAATGATCCCGAATCTCCACAGCATCTAGTGGAACATCTTCCCAGAAGAGTGGTTGTTATAACAGCAAATAAGCACTAAATGTCATGTTCACAAAGAACATGGGAATCTTATAACCAGGTGTTATAACCAGGTTAAAACCAGGCGCCAGGTGGGACCCAATAGATGTCATAAATCCATTGCTTTGTTTACTATTTCATTTCAGTGCATAAGGATTTAAACAACCTAAAGTAATGGCACTCGCTTAGTTTCCGATGTTTTCGACAGAGCACTGTCCTCAGCATTAAATAAATCCCCGGGGTCTCATCATTCACCCCCCCCCCCCTCCAACCCCCCCAACTCTCACTTTATCTCAGTCTCTATCAGTTATTCTCTCTCTCTTTCTCTCTCTGCACTGTCAGACCAAAGTTCTGCAAAGCACATCGCTAGCATTACCATGGGACGGGCAGGAAGTGATCTGCTACTCTCTTCCTCCCAATATCTGGGAAAATTAAACCGATAAAAAAATCCCCCCGCCTCACACCGCCCCCCCCCCCCCCTCCCCGTTCCCCTTTCCCTTCCTTCCTTCCCGCCCTCGTGCAATCTAACGCCACCCCGCTCTCTAGCGAGGTCTCTTTTATTCGCTGTACAAACATGAGTCCCGAGGCAGCCAAGAAGCTGAGCTCGTTCCATTCTCTCTGAAGAACAACGGGCCGAGGAGCATGGAGAGAAAATATATATATATATATATATATATATATATATATATATATATATATTTATATATATATATATATATAATCCTGGTTTCTTCGATAGAAGTGGAATTTTCTAATGATGAGATGTTTTTGTTTTATAAGATCTGCACAAGAACTGGGATAAATGACAACACCCCCTCCCCCACCTCTAAACAGTAATTTATTAGAGCTGTCAATCGATTAATATATTTAATCGTGATTAATCGCACAATTGCAACAATTGCCACAAGCTAAATTAACAGCCCATTTTCAGTGTACCATAAATGAATACTTTGCATGTTTCTAATACTGTAACTAACTGTAACAGATGTTATAACTATATACATTTCACTCAAAAATTTCTCCCTTTAATAAAATGACTATTTAATATTTATTTTTTTTGGAAATTATTTTAATATTAATTTCGTGTTAATTACAATTTTCCTTTGTTTAGTGGTGGTTTTAGTTGTAAAATATGGGACGTGGCTCCTTTAAGAATTGTGTTCCGGTTGCTTTTCCATATAAACTGGTGATACGGTGTTTAGGTTATACAGAAGCGCATTTGCATTCACAAAAGATAAAAATGCGCTTTATTTCGTAATACGGATTTGGGAATGCGATGCGCTTGCGTAAGGTTCCATACGGTAATATACGCTAATATAGTGAGGAGATCGTACCTGTTGTGAATGCGCAGATAGTAGGTGTAATTCGGAAGGGGAAATTTAGGAAGCGTGAGTGGATGCACTGAAGTTTCTTCATTTAT
Source organism: Kryptopterus vitreolus (assembly GCA_030449085.1). Classification (NCBI taxonomy): domain Eukaryota; kingdom Metazoa; phylum Chordata; class Actinopteri; order Siluriformes; family Siluridae; genus Kryptopterus; species Kryptopterus vitreolus. The sequence continues at coordinate 6,983,847 of JACRUU010000014.1, forward strand.
TTGTTGTTTGTTGTTGTTCGGGTTTCGTTCATTTGTCAACACTACGCAGAGTGAAGGAGCAGATCACTCACATAGTAATGCACACTGCGTTAATCACGCTAAGTGAATTTGAATGAACTCATTAATAACGCATTATTTATATTTATTTCTATATTTCTATATATATATATATATATATATATATATATATATATATATATATATATATATATATATATATATATATATATATATATATATATTATTTATGTGTTTGGGATACCATTTGGTATGTAACACGACCTCCGATAAGGGACTGTAAAATTTAAAAAAATTCCTGTATGTCTTACTACATCACTATTTATCCTCGTACTGTCTCTCTCTGTATATCCTTCGCTGTCTCTCTCTCTCTCCTTGCAATCTATTCCTCTTGCAATATCTCTCACTGTATATTTGTGTACTTCTCCATCTCTTTTTTTCTTTCTTTCTCTGTGACACGCATTGTCTCTGTGTCTCTCTGTCTGTCACCAACTCTCTGTGCGGTCTCTCTATAATCTTTCTCTCTCACCTCTTGATCTCTCTCCATAAGTCTCTCACTCTGTCTCTCTTCTTAGTGACTCATTCACTTCTCAGTGACGCATTTTTGTCTTTCTTCCTGTTTCTCTAAACATCTCTCTTTTCTCTCTGTATTTTTTCCACTTTCTCTCTCGGTGAATTATTCCTTCTCTCTATTCATGCCTCCCTCTCTCTCTCTCTCTCGTTCTTTCTTCCTTTTCACTCTCACATCTCACAGTCTGTCTGCCTTTTCTCTCCAGATCAGGCTATCACTTCATCCTGATGTAGGTTGTGTTTTGTTTTCTCCTCGTCTCTCGTCCTATTAATGCTCCATCATTTGATTTCCAGTAAATGATTTCCTTAAACAGCTTGTCTAATCCAATCCAGTAATTAAAGTGAATTAAAATCAGATACAATGCGACATTCAGGCACCACGCCAGTGTCTCTCGTTCTCTCGTGCCATTTATTTTTTGCTTTGTGTAATGCCGGATGCAGTTCAGTGGGTTAAGGTTCTGGGTTGTTGATCGGAAGGTCGGGGGTTCAAGCCCTGGTTTCACCACTGTGCCTTTCTTGGGTCCTTGAGCAAGGCAACTTAACCCTTTGTAGTCCAGGGGGCGCTGTATTGTGTCTGCCCCAGGCTTCCAAAATAACTACAATATGCAAAAAAATAAATTCCCTGTGCTGTGGTGTATATGTGGCAAATAAAGGCCCGTCTTTTCTTCTACACTTTTCCATTTGAAGTTTTAAAGTCTGGGGAGCTGGGAAAAGCTTGAAAGGACGTCTCTTTTCATTTGAGATATTTGCAGATTGTGTGCCTGTGCCTCCTTGAGCGCACACACACACCGTAAGCTTTTTAGCATCCATTGACATACATTTCACCGTGTGAAAGGCTTTTCCAACATGAGGACAGACTTCCGATACATCTATAACTACCAATACATCTAATTATACGATCAGAACAATGAGATTCAATGAATAAACAAGAAAAGCACTTCCTAACATCACTTTTAACTATTTTCATATTTCATTCATTCACATCAAATCAAATTCACGTTTTATTTGTAACACACACATGCAGTGAAATGCTTCTTATGACCATCCAACATGCAAATATCAAAGAAAAAGCAATAAGAAATAGTGCAGACATTTATAATAAAATGGGGGAAAAAATAAAGAAAAATAGTGTGTATAAAAGAAATAGGAATGAAGTAAAAATAAGGATAAGAATTAAAGGTTAAGAGTATGATGGATAATGGATGGTAAGTGTGGCAGATAAGGCAGTATTAAAGTGTCCGTTTGTGCAAATGTGCAATACACACACACACACACACACACACATATAATCATTCATTCATTCATTCATTTTCTACTGCTTTATCCAATCTTCCTTCGGGTCACGGGGAGCCTGTGCTTATTTCAGGTGTCTATGGGCATTCAGGCAGGATACACCCTGGATGGAATGCCAACCCATCGCAGGGCACACACACACACACAAACATTCATACACACACACACACACACACACACACACACACACACACACACACACATATATATATATATATATATATATATATATATATATATATATATATATATATATATATATATATATATATATACACACACACATGTATAATCTTATAAAACACGTGTTAGTTCTTATAAAACCGTGTTAGTTTTTTTTACTTTTCCCGCTAATACTTTTTAATAGTGTAAAATTGACAAATATAAGGATGCTTTATGCAGATATATGTTTATTATTAGTGAAGCCCTACTCAACATGAAGCAAAAGCATTCTTGTAAACATTTTAAAGTAATATTGTGTAATCATCAGGACACCAAACGGAACTTTTGCTGTTCCCACACGCACGCTTTTAATTGCGGGATGTGTGCGTCATGGCTGATTTTGGTGCCTGATTTGAGACGTCAGATCTTTAGTGATTACATTTTTTCTCTGTGGAGTTTTTTTTTGTTGTTATTTTACTTTTATTTAGTAAAAAAAGGAAGTCGTGAATAAATATGTAATTTAATTTCGCCTCCATTATATTCACTTATTTATATTTTTAATAAAAATGGTTTAAATGATCTAATGGTGCATGAATAGCATTTCTTAAGTTGCCAGGTATAGATTTTTAATGGCATTTTTTTTTTTTGGAAAAACCTGGCATGTTGTGTAAACCTGTATACCAGCGAGCGTAAGTTTTTGCGCGTTCTCCAATTTCTTCCATTCTAACGAGCAAATTTCATTGCGTGGCACGGAGCTGGGAATCCTGGCGACTGGAAGGCTACGCTAACACGGGGTGAAATTGCGAAACAGCCTTTTTACGATCAAATTTCATTCGCCTCAACTCCTACTCCACTTGCTCGTTCTCTTTCCTCCACGTTTTGTCTGATTCGCTCTGTTCTTCGTTTTCCTTGACATTTCAGGTCGCTCTGCTCGCTGACAGGTGCATGTATGAAATTTAGTTGGAAGTCATTTGCTAAAATGTAATATTGCTATATATAATGTATATATATGTAATGTCCATCATCGGCCAGAAGATCACAGGTGTAATCATTTCGCATGAAATAGTATTGATTGGATGTGTTTGCATAAAGAAAGGGAAGATTACGACTTACAGATAACTGACACCAGATATTATTAAAAGTGATATTAACGAAGTGTACATTAATATGTGAGTGATCTGCTCCTTCACTCTGCTTACTGTTGACAAATGAACGAAACCCGAACAACTAACAACAACAAATAAATAAAGAAACTATATTAGCGTATATTACCGTATGGAACCTTACGCAAGCGCATCGCATTCCCAAATCCGTATTACGCAATAAAGCGCATTTTATGTTTTTGTGAATGCAATGCGCTTCCGTATAAACTAAACACCGTATCACCAGTTTATATGGAAAAGCAACCGGAACACAATTCTTAAAGGAGCCACGTCCCATATTTTACACTTAAAACCACCACTAAACAAAATAACATTGAAATGAACAAGAAATTCATATTAATATTAATATAAATTAATGTTAAAACAATAATTTGCAGAGTAAAAAAATATTAAATAATCAATAATGCAGTCAATAAAGGGAGAGAAAAAACTATATGTATATAATTATAAATATATAAATGTATATAATTATAACAGTATATAAATGAAAATAATTTATTTATAGTACGTGTGATTAATCACAACTCTTGGCAGTCGCGCGCAATTAATCACGACTAAATTGACCTTTAAATATATATATATATATATATATATATATATATATATATATATATATATATATATATATATATATATATATATATATATATATATAGAATCAAATGGGCCTTTAAATGATTTAATCATTTAAAAGGTATATATTTGTTGATATTTTTAATTATCCTTAATTTCTTTGTTGTTTTATAAGAGTGATAATAGCAAGAACGAGTAAACAAAAGTGAACGAGTAACTAAACCTCACCACCACATCATCATCATCATCATCATCATCATCATCATCATCATCATCATCTCATCTCATTAAAATAACCTGAAATATCTGGCTGTAGGTGGTGACATAATCCACTTATTCAGAAAAATGCTGTTTTTTTTTTTTTTTTTCTTCTGCAGTTTCATAAATCCAGCTAAAAAAATTCTTTCATGTGCATTAAAAGGTTCCCGAGGGTAAAATAAATCCTGATACGGTTCCCATTGAACATGAATTTTGTTTTTTTTTTCTTTTTTGTCTTTATTTTTCTTTCAATTTTTGCATTTTTAATTAAACATTGAAAGGTTAGCATAAAATCGAGGAAGATCAGCTTATTCCATTGAAACGTCTGAACATAAGAAGCATAATCAAAAGAACATTATATTATGCCTGATGCAATTTTTGCTGGTCTTATTATTATTGATTATTATTATTATTATTATTATTATTATTATTATTATTATTATTATTATTATTATTATTATTATTATTATTATTATTATTTACTTTCTTCTTATTATTATTATTATTATTATTATTATTATTACTATTACTATATTATTATTATTATTATTATTATTATTTATATTATTATTATTATTAGTCTTATTATGCTGTTCCTTTGTAAATTAGATTTTCGACACTAATGCTTTATCGTGCTTCTCTCTCGGTTCATGGGAAACCTGTGCGTCTTCGGGCATCAAGGCAGGACACACCAACCCATCGCAAGGCACACACACACACACACACACACACACACACATACACTCACACACACACACGAGACAATTTTCCAAGGTGTCAATCAACCTACCCTGCATGTTTTCAGACCTAGGTGTGGAAAATCCTGAGAAAACCCCCATGGAGAACATGCAAACTCCACACACACACACACACACACACACACACACACACACACACACACATACACATATGGTGGCGGTGGGAATTGAACCCCCAACCCTGGAGGTGTGAGTTGAACGTGCTAACCGCTGATTTCTTTCTTTTAATTTTTTATTTAAAGTGCATCACGACCTCTTTGTTCCTTTCTCCCACTGTTCTTTCCACTGTTTGTTGAAATGATTCATTTAACCTTAATGAGTTCATTTAAACTTGTGCTCATGAATGCTTAATGAATTAGCGTTAGTAATGGCGTTCGTGCCGTGGGTGTTGGATTGATATCGGAATTGTTTTAATGGAGGAGGAGGAGGAGGAGGAGGATGGTGCACCTACTGCGACTAAACTAATAATAATAATAATAATAATAATAACCGCCATAATGATAATGCCATTACTGCTGCTACACTGCCACTAATACTAGAAACAATGATGTTGAGTTTACTACTGGTACTAATGATGGTGATGATGATTTCACTAATACTAGTGATGATGTTGATGCAATTGCTTCTAAAACAATGATTATAATACTTATAGTAATAATTACTATGATACTACTAATGATAATGGTGGTGATGGTGATATTGTTCTTCTGAACACGAGATAATGATCATGATATTACTACTAAATATAATGATGCTCATAATGGTGACATTTAAAATACTACTACTATGCTAATATATATATATATACTATATGATCCTATCTCAGGAAAGATAATATCTATATAATGCAAAATATGTTTACTGTAGTCCTGATGTCTCCCGTAACTTCGTACTATAAATACCTGCATATAGCCCATCCGCTCTTTTGAAAAAAAAACCCAACCAAAAATAATAAATAAGCCGCACCTGCATACAAGCCGCATCGCTTTTGAATTGTAAATGTACATGGTACTAAATAGATCCTTTCCTAACCTGTATTTTAACACGGTGTAACGGTGGATGCACAGAGACGCGGAGATCCGGAATTCATACAAAACAGGATAACATTTATTAGAATAAAGAATCAGGAGACGCCGCTCATACGGAGCGGCCAACAAGCTAGGGAGCCTTGCGCTCTGCGCGCCGTGTACGATGAGTACCGGAGTATCAATCCGGGTATCGGGAACAGACAAAATAGGCATAAATATATATAGCCGTGTCCGCACATGTATACGAGCCCGTACGGGATGAGTACCGGGCTTATTCGAAGAGGAAAATAACAACTTTGGCTATTTGTGCGTGTTGTGTGTTGTGTGCGGCGTGTGTGTGTGTGTGGGGGGAAAGAGCAGGGGAGAGAGAGAGCATGAGCACAATTTATATAAAACGGGACAGAACAAGAGAAATGCATAGTATTTATCTTATTTCTCCTGTGTGTGAAATACGTATACCTTGTAAAGATAGTTTGTTCCTTCTATCCGCTTCTACCCATATCTGCTAAAGAGGAAAGCGCATTCTTCTTTTGCATTTATTTTGTCTTATTTTGATTCTAATTTGGTTAGAGCCCTAGCGGTCTGAAAAAATCTGCAGAAAAGACCCTAATCCGAGGTTCAAAACCTAGAATTAGCGGCTTATTATCCTAGAATTCTATATATATTTGGCATTAAAATATGTCCTAATTTTTATTTTGAAGTGTTTGTGATGATTGCACATGATGGTTATTCCTTGTACTTTATTCTTTGTGTTGCTTTTGTCTATTAGTGACATTACAGTCAGCTACTGTAAGACCTGTCTAATATAATGATCTATATATATATATATATATATATATATATATATATATATATATATATATATATATATATATATAATGGCTTTTTCCATGGTAATACATAATTTTTCATTAAATAATGTGTTAAATAATTTGTTGCATTCCTTCATATCATTTATATTTGTATGATGGGTATTGACAGAAGTATAGATTAAAGTGACTTTAAAATGATTTAAAAGTGATTTAAAGTTCAATCGTCAATGAATTAAAATTGCATTACTTCTTATATATGATTAAATTAGCTCCTATTGTCACTTTGACTATATCTGAGGTTAGAAAAAGACATATATGTATCAGGTTACCAGGTACTGACACTGGTGACTCCTTCCATACACTTCAGTTCAATGTCAACTTCAGCGTAGGCTGCCTGTGTTAGATATGCGTTATACAAATCATTGTTTGTTGTCTAACCGTGTAGATGTTCGGTATTTGTATAACTCCAGGTGGATGGAAAGAGTTTGAACATTTCTATTTCATTTTGTTTTTGCGTGTTGTGTATTTGTAATCACATACAGTGGCAAGAAAAAGTATGTGAGCCTTTTGGAATTTCATGGTTTTCTGAATACATTTGTCATAAAATGTTATCTGATCTTCATCTAATTCATCGGTATTGACAAACACAATGTGTCTAAAAAATAATAACACCAAAAAAAATCCAATCTTTCTTGTCTTTATTGAACACACTCATTCAACATTCAAAATGGCAGTGGAAAAAGTAAGTGAAACCTTGAGTTAATGACCTCAAAAAAGCTAATTGGAGCTGATTGGTTTTAGCACACCTGGAGTCTTGTTAAGATAATAAGTTTGGAGGTGTGGACTACAGATACTTTGACTGATAAAAACCCCTCAAACCTTTGGAGTTTTCTCTGCACAAGAAGAACATGATTATGTGAGTCATGCCTCGCCAAAAAGAGCTTTCAGAGGACCTACCATCAAGAATTGTTGATTTACATGAAGCTGGCGAGGGTTACAAAGTTATTTCAAAGACTTTAGAAATTCACCAGTCTACAGTTCGGCAAACAATCTACAAATGGAGACAATTTGGGACTGTTGTTACTCTAACTAGAAGTGGGCGCCCCGTCAAAATGACACCAAGAGCACAACGAACACTCATCAATGAAAACCATGAAATTCCAAAAGGTTCACATACTTTTTCTTGCCACTGTAAATATATAAAAGCCTGTCTCTATTAATATCTGTACGAAGACACGACCCACAAGAATATTTTTTTTTCCTGTTTATTTTTTAACAGCTTGAAAGAGAAAGAGAGAGAAAGAGGAAAAAAGAAAAGATCTGATTCATTTAGTTGAGGGTCACTTGCTAGCCTTTGAATCTGTGGGGGATTCAAAATGTTTCCATTTCATTCAAAAGTGCTGAATTTAAAGTTTATACAGCGAACTTCTGTTTATTTTCGAGTTTTCTTCCCCTCGTTTTGCACTGCTGTATACATGTACGTCTTTGTATATCCTAAACTTTGCTTTTATCGTCTTCCAGCTCCTCCGGCCTTGAAGCTCTCGGTCAACGAGACATATGTTGTGGACCCGGGGCAGGACATCACCATGTCGTGTGAGGTGACCGGCGGTTTCCCGACGCCCACCGTGACATGGACGCGATATCCCGGCCCCCTGCCGCGGCGCGCCATCGTTCGCGGCGGTTCCCTGACGCTGCGCTCCGTCACTCCGGCCGAGTCGGGGTTCTACAACTGCACCGCCGTCAACAATGTTGGGAACCCGGCCAGGAGAAACGTTAACCTTATCGTTAGATGTATGTGTACTACATTTTTCATATTTATACTCAACATTGTTTACACTTCTCAGGCTTTTTATCGTCAGGCCTCCGTTTGCAATCTTCTTCCGCATGGGATAAGCTGTCTGTGGCAGCTTATAGAATGATCTGTTCAATACATTGATTGCAGAAGGTCTAATGAACATTGGAATCATATTTTTAGCCAAAATGCTGCCAATGTTTTCACTACACCATCAGGCCAAATGTAGCTTCCCTTTGGGATCCATAAACGAGACACAGGGAGTTTGCGACGGGTGCTTCTTCCTTTCTTTTGCTCGCGAAGAATGCAATTAAGCTCCGTAGTACCGCAAAACTACACAAATACAAACCGATGAAAATGACTTCTATACAGACAAATACGGTAAATAAAGTTCACGTTGAAAAGATGAAAGTAAATGATAAACTGAATAAAGTCACTATTACATGATAAATTAACAAGAAGAGCTTAACATATGGTGGGGCTTAGTGGTTAGCACGTTCGCCTCAGACCGCCAGAGTCCGGGTTCGATTCCCGTCTCGGCCATGTGTGTGTGGAGTTTTGGATGTTCTCCCCGTGCCTCAGCGGGTTTTTCTCCGGGTTCTCCGGTTTCCTCCCGGTCCAAAAACATGCACGGTAGGTTGATTGGCACCTTGGAAAATTGTCCCTAGTGTATGAATGTGTGTGTGTGTTTGTGTGAGTGTGTGTGCCCTGCAATGGGTTGGCATTCCGTTCAGGGTGTATCCTGCCTTAATGCCCAGAGACGCCTGAGATAGGCACAGACTCCCCGTGACCCGAGGAAGATCGGATAAAGCGGTAGAAGATGAATGAATGAATGAATAAATAAAAGTAACAGTAATTTGTTACAGTTACTGAGAAATAATGTTTAAATAAATTAAAGTTACTTTTGAAAAAGTCAGAGATTACAAATCCCAAAGAACCGCACCTGCATTGCAGTGGCCAACATTTGTAATGAGATTTTCCGCCATCTTGGATTGTTTTTTTTTTGCTTCTCCTCCTTCATATGATGTCTCATTAACATCAAATTTGGCAAACATCATCTTCAGACCAACCTGGATAAACAATATTAAACACATTTTGAATAATATAAATATTTTGCCTGTAACCGACCATCGTATCTTCAATTCTTCTTTATTTTGATAGTTTTTGTGCATAAAACACATTTTTAGCATGTTTTGTTGTTGTTGTTGTTGTTTTCTACTCCTCCTACAAATTTACCTACAAATCGTCTTCGACCAACGTGGACTAAAGTTATCAAAAGGGATCAAGTCTTCACCCTAGTAATTAAAAAAGTAAAAAACAAACATTTAGCATCATTTTTGTTGTTTTTTTATTTATTACTTTTCTTACAAATGAAGCCTTGCATCATATTTGGCAACCCTGGATAAAAAATATTAAACACATTTTGAATAATATAAATATTTTGGCTGTAATGGACCATCAAATCTTCAATTCTTCTTGCTTTTGATCGTTTTGTGCATAAAACACATATTTTTAGTATGGCTTTTTGTTGTTGTTGTTGTTGTTGTTGTTTTCTACTCCTCCTACAAATTTACCTCAAGTTCGGCAAAATCATCTTCAGACCAACCTGGACTAAAGTTATCAAAAGGTATCAAGTCTTCAATACCCCTGCCCCCCCTAGTAATTTAAAAAAGAAAACACAAACATTTAGCATCATTTCTTTGTTGTTGTTTTTTTATTTATTACTCTTCTTACAAATGAAGCCCAATTTACATCAAATTTGGCAAACTTTATCTTCAGACCAACCTGGATAAACCCTATTAAACACATTTTCAATAATTCAAATATTTTGCCTGTAACGGACCATCGTATCTTCAATTCTTCTTGCTTTTGGGGGTTATATTGGTGCATAAAACACATATTTTTAGCATGTTTTTTGTTGTTGTTTTTGTTGTTTTCTACTCCTCCTCCTACAAATTTACCTCAAGTTCCACAAACATCATCTTTAGACCAACCTGGACTAAAGTTATCAAAAGGTATCAAGTCTTCAATACCCCTGCCCCCCCCTAGTAATTTAAAAAAGTAAAACACAAACATTTAGCATCATTTCTTTGTTGTTGTTTTTTTATTTATTACTCTTCTTACAAATGAAGCCCAATTTACATCATATTTGGCAACCCTGGATAAACAATATTAAACACATTTTGAATAATTAAATATGTCGGCTGTAATGGACCATCAAATCTTCAATTCTTCTTTCTTTTGGTAGTTTTATCTTGTGCATAAAACACACATTTTTAGCATGGCTTTGTTATTGTTGTTGTTGTTTTTCTACTCCTTTTCTTACAAATTTACCTCAAGTTCCACAAACATCATCTTCAGACCAACCTGGACTAAAGTTATCAAAAAGGTATCAAGTCTTCAATACCCCTGCCCCCCCTAGTAATTTAAAAAAAGTAAAACACAAACATTTGGAAGCTACAGGACTGTATGTGATTGGAAAGGGTGCCCCAAAGGATCAGCTGCAAAGGCAGTGTGTTTTGAAGGCTGATCTAAACGTCTCCGGTCTGCTCCGGCAGAACGCTTTTCCGAATATCGATGAATATTCCGCGGTATCTCCCACGTGACCTTTACCTTTTCCCATCCGTCCTATTATTCTGTCCTTTATGTTTCCTCCAGCAATGAAGAACCTGACCTTCCAGATCACGCCCGACTCCAACAAGGATGGCGAGAGCATCCAGATGGGCCGCGACCTCAAGCTGTCGTGCCACGTAGACGCCCAGCCCCAGGATAAAGTCAACTACACGTGGTACAAAAACGCCGTCCCCGTGTCGCCGTCAGACAGCCTCATCGTGCTGCGCAGTGACCCGGACATGCCCCCCGGCACCAGCAGCCTGGAGATCGTCGACATGAAGTTCAGAGATCAAGCCACCTACAGCTGCGTGGCCAACTTCCCTGCCAGTAATGTTCCCGAGCTCCGAGTCGAAGTCAATATCACGCAAAGCAGCGGTAAGTCCACAGGCGCCTTTTTCTTTTTCATTCAGAAGGAGGAATAATAGGTTTATAGAGGAAAACTTGATGTTTTTTGGCATATAATTCTCAACTTTTTGGCATTTATTTACTTATTTATTTATTTGTTTGTTTGTTTGCTTGTTTGTTTTTATCAGTGTATTATGCATTTCTGAATGGCTACCAATCATGTACCAAAAAGCACTTAGAAGTGGCAAATATCGGTGTGCCCGTCTGTCTAAGGCTCCATCAGTCCATCCATCTATCCATCCATCCATCCATCCATCTATCTTTCCATCCACCCACCCATACATCCATCAACCCTTGCACCCATCTATCCATCAATCTATCCATTCGTTTATGCATTCATACACCCAACCACCATCCATCACTATCCATCATCCATCCATCTATACATTCTGAAATCCACCCACCCATCTATCAATCCATCCATCCATCCATCTATCCATCCATCCATCCATCCATCAATCCACCTACCCATATATCAAACCATCAATCTATCCATTCTGCCACCCACCCACCCATCTATCCATCCATCTATCATCCATCCATCTACTCATCCATCCATCTATCCATCAATCTTCCTACCCATATATCAAACCATCCATCTATCCATTCTGCCACCTACCCACCCATCTACCCATCCATCCATCCATCCATCCATCCAATCATCCATCTATTCATCCATCAACTCAACCACCAATCTATCCATCCATCCATCCATCCATCCATCCATCCATCCATCCATCTATCCATCTATCCACCTACCCATATATCAAACCATCCATCTATTCATTTAACTCTGCATGGTTTGTGTACTTCATACACAATTCCCATTTTTTGTTTTCCTCCTCACAACGGCTAAAAGAAACGAGAAAAACAAAATTTCTTCCGTCACCACTTTGACGTTCCCCTGGGAAAAAGTCATGCATACTGGGATTCCCTGTGCAGCCGCTGTAATCCCACTTTCTCTCTTCTCAGGAAAGACCTTTGGCTCACTTTCTTTGTTCTTACTCCTTTCAAAACTTTTGACCTTCTGTGGGTGTTACAGTGACTTTCTTTTTCTCCTCCCCACCACGATCAATCTCCTCCAAACATGTCAGACCACAGCAATGTCCCAGATCTTAATCTTACCACTAATTTCACTGTGCTAAAAAAAAAAACAGATGCCGATGGAATTTCCACCCTCAGATCGTTCTTTATTTCTATCTTTTCCATTATGTTTTGTCTTTCTTATGCTCAGTCTGTATTTCACTATATAGTACTTCCACTCACATGCTGGTTATATCGCCTGGTTACACCAAAAAAAAAGGCTATACATGCGTGAAAAACTTTACAGGCATTGGTGTATGTGAAAGAAATGCATAAGGTGTTATTTATTTATTGTTCATATTCACAGAAGAGTGAACATGGGTGGCGTTCGGAAGTGGTTTAATTAGGAAATGAAATTGAATGCTTGATATTCACTGAGCAGCCTTCATACAGGAAAGAGAGAGAGAGAGAGAGAGAGAGAGAAAAAAGAGAGAGAGAGAGAGAGAGAGAGAGAGAGAGAGAGAGATGTGAAAGCAAGATACACACCGCATACATAATACCTTACATGGGTATCTATAAATAATCATGTACCTGTGAAGATGTTTTATGCACAGGTGCACGGATGAGAAGAAAAGAATTGTGGTTTTGGTTCTATTTTATTTTCATTATATATATATATATATATATATATATATATATATATATATATATATATATATATATATATATATATTAGCGTATGAAACCTTACGCAAAGCGCATCACATTCTCAAATCCGCATTACACAATAAAGCGCATTTTTATCTTTACTGAACGCAGTGCGCTTCCTGTATAACCTAAACAACGTATCACCAGTTTATATGGAAAAGCAACCGAAATCACAATTCTTAAAGGAGCCACGTCCCATATATTTTACACTTAAAACCAACACTAAACAAATGTAACATTGAAATGAACAAGAAATTCATATTAAAATAATCATTTCCAGAGTAAAAAATAAATACTAAATAATCAATAATTTGTATTTGTATTTATATTATATATATATATATATATATATATATATATATATATATATATATATATATATATATATATATATATATATATATATTTATTTATTTTTATTAATTTTTTTTTCTTTTTATATATATATACTGAAGGGGCACGGTGGCTTAGTGGTTAGCACGTTCGCCTCACACCGCCAGGATCCGGATCCGGGTTCTGATTCCCGTCTCTCGGGAATGTGTGTGGAGTTTGCATGTTCTCCCCGTGCCTCAGGGGGTTTTTCCCCGGGTTCTCCGGTTTCCCCCCCCGGTCCAAAAACATGCACGGTAGGTTGATTGGCACCTTGGAAAATTGTCCCTAGTGTATGAATGTGTGTGTGTGTGTGTGTGTGTGTGTGTGTGCCCTGCGATGTGTTGGCATTCCATCCAGGGTGTATACTGCCTTAATGCCCATAGACACCTGAGATAGGCACAGACTCCCCGTGACCCGAGGAAGATCGGATAAAGCGGTAGAAGATGAATGAATGAATGAATGAATATATATACTGTTTTAGTGCTGAAATAAAAGTGAGTGATTTACATGTTTGTAGACCTATTTAGCAAAAAAGGAAGTATTTTCTTATAGAATGTGATGCTCATATTAGAGCCCAGATGTTTTCCATCTTTTTATTTATACCTATTTTCCTTGCAGTAATTCCCCCGGTCTTGACCGTACCTGCGGGTGGAAGTGTGGTGAACGCGAGCGAAGGTGGGAATGCCGATCTGGTGTGTCTGGCTGAGGGTAAACCTCGCCCCCCTGTCCTCTGGTCCCGGGCTAACAAAGACATGCCCATGCCGTCGGGTGAATGGATGACGGAAACGCGGGATGGGCGCCTTCGCCTCACGAACATCACGCGGGAAATGGCGGGGACGTACCGATGCCAGACGGCTCCCTACAACGGCCTCAACATCAAGCGCAGACTGGGACACGTGCAGCTCAATGTGGAGTGTAAGTACACGCGATTCCAATATGATATATAATATAATATAATAATGGTACATTATGGTTTTCCCGGGGATTTGAAATCAGGGGTTCGATCTCCTGATGATTTCCTTCCCCACTTCAAAAACATGTCGATTGGCACCTTGTCCAGTAGGGAAAATTGTCCCTACTGTGTAAATGTGTGTGTGAGTGTGTGTGCGCCCTGCGATGGGGTGACATCCCATACATAGTGTGTACTGTCTTGGTACCCAAAGACACCGGAGATCCCAGAAAGAATGAATGAATGAATGAATGAATAATATTCACTGAGCTACACCCCCTCCGTCTAAAACACACTCCGAAAACCGGCATCCTCTCGTTTCCTGACCGGGAATTGAACCCTGGGCCCAGAATTTCCAACCCACCCTCAGGGAGCTCGGTGATAGCACCAGGTTGCTAAATGTACCCGCATGACTGGTGCTTACATGCACTCCTAGAAAAATAAAGCGAATATTATCCATTCATTCATTCATTCATTCATTCATTCTGGGATCTCCGGTGTCTTCGGGTACCAAGGCAGGACACACCCTGTATGGAATGTCACCCTATCGCAGCGCGCACACACACTCACACACATATTTACACACTAGGGACAATTTTCCACGGTGCCAATAAACCTACCGGGCATGTTTTTGGACCTGGTGAAGGAAACCCTAGAACCCAGAGAAAAAAAACCCCCCGAAGGCACGGGGAGAACATGCAAACACACACCTGGCAGAGGCAGGAATCGAACCCGGACCCTGGAGGTGTGAGGAGAACATGCTAACCTCTAAGACACCCCCCCCCCCCTTAATAGTTTTGAAAACTATTAAAATCTAATAGATCTAAATCTTATCTCTTAAGTCTGCTTTTTATTTTAATGTCTTTCTGTTGCCAATATCGATTCCAAAAATGTAGTGCGTGAACCCCGTCTTCATGGAGAAACCTTGCTGTCAATATCCCATCTCACACACCCACACACACACACACACACACACACACACACACACACACACACACACACACACACACACACACACACAGCTCGCACTGGATTTTTGAGCTTTTTTAATTCGACTAAAATCATTACTTACACAGAGCAATTACATAAATTGATAGCAAGATGTAAAATGCCCATGGCAAAAAAAAAATACCAATCCCATACACACACACACACACACACACACACACACACACACAAACACACACACACACAGCACTGACGAATCACAATAAATGCTGTGATTAGATCCGGTTTGATGAAGCATGCTCTAAAGTGCTGTTAATCTGGGCTTTAACGCGGCGCTTTGAGCAACTTCCCCTGGGACATGTCCAACAGCCAAACACACTTCGATCGCACTCAAACACACACACACACACACACACACACACACACACAAAAAACCCTATTCCATTAACGCGCTCCTCGCTGATGCCTATTATCCCCTGTATTTAAAATGCAGCCTTTTTTTGGAAACGCCATTTGCATTCGCTCTCTCAATAACGCGTCCATTACGAGCGAAGTGTGTGTCCTAAGAGCCCGAGCTAAAGAGGCTCCGAGTTCATTAGCGCCAACTCTGTATCAATCCTCGCTCCCCCCCCCCCCCCCCCCCCCCCCCCCCCCCCTCGCTAAGCCATTAGCCCAGAGCGATGCACTCCGCCTTTAATAACGCGGGTTATGTATTTAGACTCGGCCTTGCGGAACTCATCCCCTTGCGAGTATTAGGCACGAGGATGAACACAGACAGAAGGGTCCGGGATAAAAAGTGGGAAGACTCGCCAGACTCGGGAGCCGTAAACAACCAGACGTCCATATGCGCAATTCCCAGATTCCGGCGTCGTCTCGTTTTTTTCTTTTTCCCGACCCGCCGGATTGATATTCATTACGCACTCGTTCCCCGTCTACTATTGTTTGGCGGCATTCCGTATTTCAGCGCAAGGTTTATTACACCGGGAATATCATCCCCGTATTCCTATTCCAAGCTCTTTCATTTCTTTTTACCCCCTAAATGATTGAAACGACACCCGTGAATAATACCGTACTCCGTATACGCCGGAATTTTCAATCCCGTTCCGACGGAAGTTTATTTGCCCTGCGCTTTACTCCTCGATCATTCGAACGTCGGATTTATCCACTCTAGGTTGCCACTTATCCTCCGCAATTATGCACCGCGATCTCGCCTCCGTTATCCCATCCCGTTATACTCCACCCCCCATCCTTAGTTTCGCCTAAGGATGAACGATCCGGGGGAAAATAGACTCCCGCGACCTTTTTCCTCTGCCTTTAGAATAGAATAGAATAGCGTTATATGTTACAGCACATATCTCAGCACACATATATCAGCTTGTTTTTTTTTTGGAAGCTAGAGTCAGAGAGCAGGGTTTCCCATGATACAGCGCCCCTTGGAGCACAGAGGGTTAAGGGCCCTGCTCAAGAACCCAAGAGTGGCAGCTTGGAGATACCGGAGCTCAAACTATGTATCTCTTTTCTCATTTTTACAGTGGGTAAAAGAATGTACGTAAAAGATACTTAAAGTTGCCTTACTTCCAGTGCAAGTTTAACGTCATTAGGACGGGGATTTGGCAACCCAGCGGCTCCGGATCTCTCTGATTTGGCTTTTGTGGCTTTTTGAAAATAATGTATTTGGTTCATTTTATTTTAGGTCGTAAAATGTCAATTTGTATGTCAACTTGTAACATGTAAACAAAGTATTTTTGGAACACAGTCGCATTGCATTGTGGGGGATTTAAGCTCTTGTGGGCTTTAGCAAGTTAGCAAATGAACAAATTAGATCCGATCCAGACACATCCTGTGGACCGTCAGGACGTCCTTCAACTCCTCTTCATCCTTGATCCCACCAACCAATCAGGAAACAAATTAAAAGTTCAGTAAACAAATGAAAAATTATATTTTGTTTACAGATTTGTTATTTTGATTTCGGGTTTGATATGTTGTTTTCTGATGCATTTTGTTTTTGGGTTTGATATATATATTTTTTTTATTCGTTATTTTGTTTTTCGGATTTGACATTTTGTTTTCTGACGCATTTAATTCATGGGTTTGATTTTGTTTTCTGACATATTTTGTTTTCCGGGGGTTGATATGTTGTTTTCCGATTTGTTATTTTATTTTCTGATATTTTGTTTTCAGGTTTGATATTTTGTTTTCTGCTGTATTTTGTTTACGGGTTGGAATTTTTTGTTTTGTTTTCTGCTGTATTTAGTTTTTTCGTGTTTGATATTTTGTCTTCCGATTTGTTCGACTGGTTCTGGACTGATTTTGCACGTCTCAGGCACTGTAATAAATGTATCCTGTACGCAGATGTATAACGCTATTAGAATTGGAGTTTCATGTGAACCGCCATCCATTTGCTTCTTACAGTATTTATTATTTATTTAAAACCTTATTTATTTATTCTCTTTTTCTCCTCAGACCCTCCTGTGGTGGACCCGGTCTTACAAGAGGTTCGATCTCCGAATTACAAGACGGTCATTCTCCGCTGCATGGTTCTCAAGTCCAATCCCAACCGCATAGCCAGCGCCCGCTGGTACCGGAACACGATTCCGATCCGGACGCCTCCCGTGGACCCCCAGGACGTTCCTCAGCTGCGCTTCATCCTTGATCCCACCAATAACGGCACATACGAGTGTAAAGTCAACAACGGGGTCGGCACGTCCACTTGCACCTTCGTCGTCTCCGGTAATGTATTGTTTAGTTCTTATAGAATCGTAAACAATATATACCTCTTGGAAGCATGTGTCCTTTATTGGTCACATATACATTACAGCACAGTGGAATTCTTTTCTTCGCATATTCCAGCTTGATGTTGGTAGCTGTGGGTCAGAGCACAGGGTCAGCCATGATACGGCGCCCCTGGAGCACAGAGGGTTAAGGGTCTTGCTCAAGGACCCAAGGGTGGCAGCTTGGCCATACCGGGGCTCAAACCCGGATCTTCCAATCTGGCCTTAGACCACTGAGCTACCTCCTCCCTTGATCTACCCCCTCCCATGTGTATTAGAGGAAACACAAAATAAGGGTCTTGTATCTTCTCACGACAAAGGGAACCAAAGATCAGGCGTCCGCTGTAAATCCTGTAATGTAAACGTAAACAACAAACCTCTCGCTATTATCTCCTCTCTTCCCACCTCATGCCCTTTCCAAAACATAGGTGCTGAAGGGTCGCTGTCCATTCAGCACCCCTCCGGCACAGCGTTTGCTCAGAGACTCCCTTGTTACAGTAGTATTAAATGTGCCCTTCATTTCAACTAGGAGACTCAATCCTGTTGCAAGTATAATAATGTCCCTGTACACAGGATATGGGTTCGAGGGTGAAGATCGTGAGTGGCCTGCTACGGAGCCCAAACCCTATAGGGAGGGAATGTGAATGCTGACTGCACCCCAGGCCTCCTCACCTCATCTACATCTGACTTTACTGACATCCCTTTTCCGCTGACTGGGCACAATTCTCCTTCTCAAAGCCGGGAGTGAAACGTCTCCCCAGAATAGCGGAGGTTTCCAGCAAATGGGAAATGGGATGTAAAAAACTAAGCCCATTATAACACTCTCCTCCCTCTGAGTGCATCTGAACCAGCAGTAAACTACTATAACAAACTGTATTAAAACACACAAATGTACTATTCAAATGCTCGTTTTGTCTAAGGGTGTCCTAAAAAGCTGCCTAACCTGATTAATTCTGTCTATTATTATTATTATTATTATTATTATTAGTAGTAGTAGTAGTAGTAGTAGTACTATTACTATTATTATTATTATTTTATTTTTTATTTTTTTATTCTTGTTGTGGGGCACGCTGGCTTAGTGGTTGACACGTTTCCCTCACACCGCCAGGGTCCGGGTTCGATTCCCGTCTCGGCCATGTGTGTGTGGAGTTTTGCATGTTCTCCCCGTGCCTCAGGGGTTTTTCTCCGGGTTCTCCGGTTTCCTCCCGGTCCAATAATATGTAGAGTAGGTTGATTGGTTTGTTGGATTGAAATTGTCCCTAGTGTGAGTGTCTGTGTGTGTGTCCTGCGATGGGTTGGTATTCAATCCAATGTGTATCCTGCCTTAATGCCCATAGACGCCTGAGATAGGCACAGACTTCCCCTGACCCGAGGGAAGATCGGATATAGCAGTAGAAAATGAATGAATGAATTATTATTATTATTATTACTATTATTATTATTATTATTATTATTATTTATTTTTATTTTGGTGCGTTTAAAAGGCATAAAAAATTGGACAAAGTAGTCATTTATGATGATAAACAAGTTATTATTTGCATTCGTATCCTGTGTAGAGAGGTGTGTGGTGTGTGTGTGTGTGTGTGTGTGTGTGTGTGTGTGTGTGTGTGTGTGTGTGCGCGTGTGTGTGAGTGACTTTCCAAATCCATGCAATTAAAATTTCCACAGCTAGGCTCCGGTACATCTCCGCAACGATTAAAAGAAATTGGAGACACGTAGACTCTCATTTTCAAGCGTCGTTGCAAAGGCTATGAATATGGAAAAAGAAAACAACAACAACAACAACAAAAAAAACGCTGAATATGTTCTGACTGTGCAGGATAATGAACGATTATTGTGTATAAGTGTATACTGTTACTACTGTAGGACGTGTTTTGTTGTTCTTAATATACGGAACCTCATTAGATACATTTCATATGCGTCCCACATTATCGCAGCGAAACACATATATATATATAAAATATACGCAGTTGAAAGTTAAGGGCCTTGCTCAAGGGCCCACTAGTGTTAGCTTGGTGGAGGTAGGATATGAACCTTTCGATCTTCCATGTCCAAAAGCCTTAATCACAGATATCCGCCATCCCGCCTCCTAGCAATCACATTTCGTACCTATATATACACACACACACATATATATATATATGTATATATATATATATATATATATATATATATATATATATATATATATATATATATATATATATATGTGTGTATGTGTGTGTATGTATATATATATATATATATATATATATATATATATATATCTATCTATATATATCTATATATATATATATATATATATATATATATCTATCATATATATATATAGATAGATAGGTACGAAATGTGATTGCTAGGAGGCGGGATCTCTGTGATTAAGGCTTTTGGACATGGAAGATCGAAAGATTCATTATATATATATATATATATATATAACCAAATATAACCAGGTTTATGTGACAATTGTTTTTATTTTATTTTTTCAGTGCTACAAAAATATTGATATTGCTGATATTGATGATGGCGTTTCATTTTACAGAGGGAATCCTGGTTGTTCCAGAACACCATTTAAGTTGTATATTTAGATTAATGGCGATGGGCAGAAGCTCGGTAGCTCGATGGTGGTTCTACCACTTCTTATCCTTTCACTGCTTGCATCATTTCACGAGCCGCTACAAAGCATGTGGCATTCCTTAGGAATGTTTTGTTGTTGTTTTGCTGGGGAGATCAGATTATTTGGGGAAAAACCTCCCCGTATTGGTACTTTTTCCCCCGAAGGAAACACTCAATGGACCTAAGAAGCAGCGAACACCTGTACGATCTTTGCTAAATGACCTTTGGTCACCTGTAGGATTTTCCCGCGTGAAGTGGCCAGCTTATCTCCGACTCAGTGAGACATCTTTCTCGGCGCGGTGAACTCGAAGCGCACTATTGCTATCATCTAGCCTGCTTCTAAGCACCACTCAGAGCCAAAGCTATTCTCTGCGATAGCTTCTTTTTTTTTAAGATTACAAGCTGTAACAATCCATTTTCCCCCTCCTGCGAAGCAGATCCTGCGCTACAAGCCACATTGTCTTGTCTGTTAAAGACAAGGTTCTGTCCTAGACCACTTCTTTGGAGTAAATTGCTCACTGACCCGTCCGTGTTCACACGCACCGGCTGCTGAAATGAGCTCAAGATTAGTTTTTTTTTTTTTTTTTTTTTTTTTTTTTTTTTACAAACTAGAGGACGTCTTCAAAGATACCCTGAACAGTGTGTCTATATGATTGTGTGCGTCTGTGTCTCTGACCAGCGCGTTAGTTTAAGCCCACTTCTCCCCCCATGTTGTATAATTGGGACGTGACCCATAATGCTTTGCATTATTTATTTATCAGGCCGGTTGTGATAGTATTACTTTTTGCCGCATCGCAGCGGTGATCTTCGAGGTGACCCCTGATAGGTTGAGGGCAAGTATTAAATTTTGTGGGCGGAGTTAGAGGAGGATATTTTGAGATTCTTTCTGGGAAAAATCAAACATAGTTAAACAATTGATGTAGGTGATGTATTTACAGCGAAAAGGGAGGTGGTGTAGCCCAGTGGTTAAGGTGTTGGACTCTGGACCGGAAGATCATGGGTTCAAACCACCAAGCTACCACTAGTGGGCCCTTGAGCAAGGCCCTTAATCCTCAATTGGTCACTTGTAAGTCGCTCTGGATAAGGGCGTCTGCCAAATGCTGTATATATCTATATATATATATATATATATATATATATATATATATATATATATATATATATAGCACCAGTTTATATACAAAGCAACCAAAACCGGAACATAATTCTTAAAGGAGCCACATACCGTATTAATCAAGTACAACCGCCATGAATGAAAATGAATAAGAAAAGATATTAAAATAAGAATATTAATATTAAGACATAATAAGAAATTAATATTAAAAGAACAATTTCCACAGTGAAATAAATATTTTAAATAATCATTTTAAATAATATGTATATATTTATCATAAATTCTTACAGTTCCTAGAGCACCCGCAAATTGTTAAAAGCAACTATGGGTAAACAAAAATGCCTAGGAATGCCTGAATATGACTGAATAACAAAATATTTGTTGGGAAATATGGAAACTGTTAGGAATCTACTGCAAAAAAAACGACAATGTGAACTGAACTGAAATGAAACGATATACAAGCACAAGGTTGGAAGCGATTTAAATATTGCCTGGCTTAGAAAATAGCATATGTATGCATGAAAGGGTGCGGGACAGGACAGAACATAAATATTGCGGCTCGAAATGGGACACTCATTCATTCATTCATCTTCTACCGCTTTATCCGATCATCCCTCGGGTCATGGGGAGCCTGTGCCTATCTCAGGTGTCTATGGCCTTAAGGCAGGATACACCCTGGATGGAATGTGAACACACACACATTCACACACACATTCATACACTAGGGACATAGGATTTTCCAAGGTGCCAATCAACCTACCGTGCATGTTTTTGGACCGGAGGAAACCTCTTGAGGCACGGGGAAAACATGCAAACTCCACACACACATGGCCGAGACGGGAATCGAACCCGGACCCTGGCGGTGTGAGGCGAACGTGCTAACCACTAAACCACCGTGCGGGCAAAAAAAAAACTTAAATAAAAAAAAAAACGGACGTAAAAACCCGTCCCATGCAGATCTCTCAGTTACTTATCGAGGTCTGACCTGTGATGTATATAATGTATAATGTGTATTTATATAACTATATAAATAACCTGAAGTCTGATATTCCTGCCTGTTACAATCCTGCCTACATTTTCCTTTCTCGTCCCTTCGCAGCTCGACCGTTCGTGGCGGAATTTTACTTTGACACGCCGAACCCCATCCGCATCCTGAAGGGCAACAACTACTCCTATAACCTGCAGTGGACGCAGAAGGAACCCAACACTACGGACAGAGTCATCGGATACGGGTTTAGCGTGCTCCAGGTAACACTCGTTTACCCGAGAAGGAATCTGATTTAATCGAGATCACTGTAAATATCCTGACAGGCACTCACTTACGTTCATATCCTGGAATTCTCTCATTCCCAGACTCCTGATCCTGGTGGGCACTGTCTACTGAGCCTGTTATGTATTGGTTTTATTTGAATAATGTGTGTTTTTTGTTCGTCTCAGAGAGAATCATCACACACACACACACACACAGCAATACAGCTATCGAACATGCGATATAAACCATCTATATCATTAACACGCATTTCTAAATATAGCCCGTGAAAGCCTGTAAGGCTTCATTGTTTTTCTGTTGAAATAAGGGTATCAGGTGACCACTTGACCTATGGGAAATCAAAGTCCAGACCAACACTCGTCTTTTTTTTTTCTCCCCCTCCTCTTTTCCACGCTGGCTATTGAGTGTGGCTGCAAGTGAATAAATAGGCTGAACGAATGTTTGTTTATAATAGGAGTCGAGGGAATCACACGAGGCCGAGGAGAGAGAGAGCGGATCGATCACAGCTTGTGCTGCATTAACAATGCACTCCGAAGACACCCCTCAAAAGTCCCACACACACACACACACACACACACACACACACACACACACACACACAAGCAAAGCTCTGTGCTCAGTTGTATCACACCCCCCCCACACACACACCCATTCTCACATTCATCACTAAGATCCATCACTCACCTTTTTTTTCCCCCTGTCACACTCCTCCTCTCCCCTACTGCCCTATATTCCTTTTTTCTTCCTCTCTTTCTTCTTGCTGCGATCTTTCACTTGTTCTGTTTTCTTTTTTTTTTTCACTCTCGCTCTTTCTTTCTCTTGCCAAATCTGTCACTTTACACATCATTTTATTTGCCTTCTGTTTTTCCCAGGAGACACCTTTTGTCGCCTTTTTCACCTTTTTTTAATTCTACCTTTCTTTCAGCAAAATCTTCCATTCGATTCTGATTTTGCAGGAGAATCTTGTTCTTGCCTCATATATTACAATGTTTATTGACATCAAAGTGTTTTTGTGACATGGAGGATAAAATTATATTACAACAATTCTCAGTGCATTGACCTTATGGGTGTATTGACACCAGTATTGGTAACGTGTGTGTATGCATAGAAATAAAATATTTATATATATATATATAATATATATATATACCGCCAGGTGTGTGAAGCTTGCATGTTCTCCCCGTGCCTCAGGGGGTTTTTCTCCGGGTTCTCCGGGTTCTCCGGGTTCTCCGGTTTCCTCCCGGATCCAAAAACATGCATGGTAGGTTGATTGGCACCTTGGAAAATTGTCCCTAGTGTATGAATGTGTGTGTGTGAATGTGAGTGTGTGATGTGTGTGTGTGTGTGCCCTGCGATGGGTTGGCATTCCATCCAGGGTGTATCCTGCCTTAATGCCCATAGACACCTGAGATAGGCACAGACTCCCCGTGACTCAAGGGAAGAGCGGTAGAAGATGAATGAACGATATATATATATATATATATATATATATCTATATATATATATATATATATATATATATATATATATATATCTATATATATATATATCTATATATATATATCAGGATCCCAGTGACTCGAGGGAAGATCGAATATAGCGGTATATATGAATATATATATATATATATATATATATATATATATATCTATATATATATATATATATATATATATATTATATATAAGATATATATATATATATATATATTCTATATATATATATCTATCTCTATATATATTATATATATAATATATATCTATATATCTATAAGGAACTTTTACTATGTTTCTACACGGACAGATTGCCGGATGTGCATCTATCTATCTATCTATCTATCTATCTATCTATCTATCTATCTATCTATCTATCTATCTATCTATCTATCTGTCTCTCTGTCTGTCTCTCTGTCTCTCTCTCTCTCTCTGTCTTTGATTCATTCCCATCCATCACGTTGTGTGGTGTTTGTGTGTGTGTGTGTGTGTGTGTGTGTGTGTGTGTGTGTGTGTGTGTGTTTTGGTGGGCTTTCTCATGTACAAGAGTTATCCATGTAATTTAATAATGTCATTACGGTCGCGTAGTTCATTTAAGTTTTAGTATAAGTTAATACACACATGTCCGCACAGAATGTTCCAGAAGAAAGTTTGTAAAACAGCAATATGTACGGGGCAGATGGATTGTTTTGGTTAAAGTTAAGTATAATGTGTTTAGATGCAAATCGTTCTTTTTTAATCCCTTACTATAAAACGAATCGAGATTACAGAACGAGCTCCTTTTTTTTCATTGTTTAATCGAACACGGCTTCTGAAACACCACCAAGTCCTTCGCCTGGAGTTTATCCAAATGTAGCCCGTGCGTTGTGTTTTTATTAGCAGCTTGGCAACGTTGTGTTACTCCACACCGCCCTCATTAAGGTCCGTCCCGACCCCATTGTAGCAGATGGGATATGGTAATAAAGCGCTAACTGATGGAGCCACTGACATTTCCAGCATTGTGCAAATTCAGATCAACACACTTTTTTTTTTGGGTCTCTCCCAATCCATACGTGCCAACAGACACTGTAATAACCCACACTACAGGATTCTACTGCCAGATTTTCCCTCCGTTTTTTTGTATCCTCTGCTACTTATCTATCTATCTATATGTATATGTGTCTTTCTCTCTCTCTCTCTCACTCTCTCTATTCTATTCTCTAACTATTGATATATCTGTCTCTCTCTGTCTTCCATCATCCATCCATCCATTCATCTATATATCTGTCTATCTATCTATCTATCTGTCTGTCTGTCTGTGTGTATGCCTTTCTGTCTGTCTGTCTGTCTGTCTATCTATCTATCTATCTATCTATCTATCTATCTATCTATCTATCTATCTATCTATCTATCTATCTATCTATCTATCTATCTATCTATCTATCTGTCTATCTATCTATCATTACCACACTTTATCAGTACCACACTGCAGTGAGATTGAGACTCTCCTGTATTCTGCAGGTCACATATCACTTTTACTTTGCATGTGTTCTTGGTATTTGAGCGTTTCGGTCTGAATGCCGTTTTCTGTTTCTGAGGAATTTATTTGATTTATTTCCAGACCTTTTGTCGGCTGTAATAAGCTGTAATAAGCTGTAATAAGCTGTAATAAGGAGCGAGTGCTGGTTGAGTGTTAAAGAGTTTAGAATTTACGACACGCTGTGAAATGTCATGAGCCGTCGCCACGATTCTCCACTTATCAACAAACCACATTACATCAGTTCAGGATTTAATGAAGACGGATATTCTACACAGAAGACTGTTTAATTCTGCACTATCTATCTGTCTATCTGTCTCCTGTCTGTCTGTCTGCCTGCCTGTCTGTCTGCCTGCCTGTCTGTCTGTCTGTCCGTCCGTCCATCTCTCCATCCATCCACCCATCCATCTGCCTGTCTGTCTGTCTGTCCATCATTCTATCTATCTATCTATCTATCTATCTATCTATCTATCTATCTATCTATCTATCTATCTATCTATCTATCTATCTATCTATCTATCTGTCTGTCTGTCTGTCTGTCTGTCTGTCTGTCTGTCTATCAATCTATCTATCTATATATCTATCTATATATCTATCTAT
>JACRUU010000014.1:7015671-7025671 GCA_030449085.1 Kryptopterus vitreolus
AAAGATGGGATGGATGGAGAAAGTGAGGGAAGATGGGATGGATGGAGAAGGTGAGGTAAGATGGGATTCATGGAGAAAGTGAGGGAAGATGGAATGGATGGAGAAGGTGAGGGAAGATGGGATGGATGGAGAAAGTGAGGAAAGATGGAATGGATGGAGAAGGTGAGGGAAGATTTGATGGATGGAGAAGGTGAGGGAAGATGGAATGGATGGAGAAGGTGAGGGAAGATGGGATGGAAGGAGAAGGTGAGGGAAGATGGGATGGATGGAGAAAGTGAGGAAAGATGGGATAGATGGACGAAGGATTGATGAAGAATAAATTATGTCCCATTCTTTTGCATTTACAATGAGACTGTGATGGATGGATGGTGAAATTGGGAATGATGGATAGATGGAGACAAGGAATGGGGGTGGATGGATGAATAAAGGTATGGAGAAAGGGAGGGATAAATGGATAGCGATGAAATGAATGGATAGATGAACCCGTTGAGAGAGGGATGTGGAGGGGGGAGATCGGTGGATTAATTGAGATTGAGACTGTGATGGGTGGATGGTGAGAGAAGGAGGATGGAGAGAGTGACGTCAGAGTGGGATTGGTGGATAGATGGAGACTGGGATAGGGGGTGGATGGATTAATGGATGTATGGAGAAAGGGAGGGAGGGAGGGATGGATGGACGGATGGATCTGTTAAGAGAGTGATGTGAAGGGCGGGCTTGATGGGCGAATGATGGTGAGATGGATGGTTGGATGGATGTAGAGTGGATGGGATGATTGGATGGCTATATCCTTTGAGATTGTGATGTGAAGGGATGGGATCGATGGACGAATGAGGGCGAGATGGATGGATGAAATGAGGGAAGGTGGGTTGAGATGGATGGAGGGAGGATAGAATGGATGGATAGATGGAATGCATGGATCCATGGTGAGAGTGATGTAAGGACAGGATGGATGAATGGATGGATGTAAGGCTAGAGGAAGAAAGGGAGGAATGATGGATGAATGAATGGATAGATGGATGGATGGATTAATAATAATAATAATAATAATAATAATAATAACAATAACAATACTACTACTACTACTAATTATTATTATTATCATTATTACAACAACAACAACAACAACAATAATAATAATAATAATAATAATAATAATAATAATAATAATAATAATAATAATAATAATAATAATAATAATAATAATAATAATAATAATAATTATTATTATTATTATTATTAGTCGTAGTATTGTTATTGTTATTGTTGGTATTATGTGTATTATTATTATTATTATTATTATTATTATTATTATTGTTATTATTATTATTAATCCATCTATCCATCTATCCATTCATTCATCCATCATTCCTCCCTTTCTTCCTCTAGCCTTACATCCATCCATTCATCCATCCTGTCCTCACAGGAGAAGAATTATTATTATTATCATTATTACAACAAACAACAATAATAATAATAATAATAATAATAATTATTATTATTATTATTATTATTATTATTATTATTATTATTATTACTATTATCATTATTATTATTATTACAACAACAACAAATAAATAGTAATAATAATAATAATAATAATAATAATAATAATAATAATAATAATAATAATAATAATAATAATAATAATAATGACATTTCAACTGACAAAAGGAAAATGTGTTGTACAGGTCCATCCTGTAATAACGCATCATAACTCGTATCATAAACTATAGCAGTCGAATGAATCCTGAATAAAGGCGTTACTACCAGCCTTAATGTACCTGAACGTTTTGTCTAACGGAGGGGAAAAAAAGAAGACATTTTCCCATCTGGCTGTGGGCACTGTGGGCACTGTGGGGCGTCGTTTCTCGCCGCCGTGTCACCTGCCACCGCCGTTAAGTAATGATAATGTTTGTGAATAATTCACCAGATTTTAATGGAACTGTCTGTGCCTGGCTCCTTTAAGCAAATGCACTTATAAATACACAATGTAGAGAGGGGAAGGATACGGAGTAACACATCAGCTGAATAACAGATACTCTATTCCCATCGAAATGTTTTCAATAAATACATTAAGCGCCGGATGGCGCTGCGCTGTGGGAAATCATCAATAAGGATGCAAAATAAATAAATAAATGTATATAAAGGCATTTTATTTCATTTTATTTCTTGACAGGTCTTACAATGACTATTGTGAGACAAATCCGGACCACAGAGATAAGCTCCGCCCCTCCACTGTCTACTGCCACATAGATATCTATATGCTGTATATCTGTTTACAAACAAAAACGTTTTATTGTGGACGTCCCATTTATCCATTGATATCGAATGTCTTTAGTGTATAGCAGATAAAAGAAAACAAGCGAGTGTGTTTGTTCTAAGCATTTTAGAGGATAGTGTAATTTTGACTTTCGATACGATACATAGGTTAAATATTCATTCATGCATTCATTCATCTTCTACCGCTTTATCCGATCTTCCCTCTGGTCACGGGGAGTCTGTGTCTATCTCAGGCGTCTATGGGGATTAAAGCAGGATACACACATCGCGGGACACACACACACACATTCACACACACATTCATACACTAGGGACAATTTTCCAAGGTTCCAATCAACCTACCATGCATGTTTTTGGACCGGGGAGGAAACCGGAGAACCTGGAGAAAAACCCCTGAAAACGGGGAGAACATGCAAACTCCACACACACATGGCCGAGACGGGACTCGAACCCGGACCCTGGTGGTGTGAGGCGAATGTGCTAACCAATAAGCCACCATGCCCCTATGTTAAATATCATGATACCAATACCTAATCGATAAAAATAAACAGAAAAATAAACAGAAATTGAACAATAGCACTTTTTATTATTAATAAATGATATTGTATATGACATCAATAATTAATGATAATGATATGTATATATATATATATATATATATATATATATATATATATATATATATATATAACTATGGAATCTATGTAAACTAAAAATAATATAATAAATACATTTCTATTATTACTTCGATGTGTTGAAGTGTATCAGAGAGGGGCATGCAAACAATGTATAAACAATGTACAAACTCTTTATAGTCACGTTCGGAACTCTGCATACGGCATTTTTTTACCAGAAATACCAGAACTAATAAAATAAATAATTGTATCGTTTTTAAAAGCAAGGTATTGTGATAGCTTTCGAGTACCGATATATCGTGCAACACTAGCAACCTTGCCATAAATGAGGGCAGGTAGAAGCTTAGTGATTAAGTAAGATCGTCAAATCCCACCACCACCACCACCACCACCACGAATGTGCCACTATTGGGGCCCTTTAACAAGGCCCTTGAATGCATTTGTTGACTTTGTCTCAGCAGTACACGGCTACAAACTATGATTATAATAACGTGTCAGAAGAATGTGCTTTTGGAGGCTGTGTAAGTTAGTTTCGTGTGTGTAATAAAATGAAAGTCTTTTGACATCCGGATCAGTTTCCAAAATAAATAGACAAATAAATAAATAAATAAATACCTAGATAAATAAATAAATAAATAAATTGCAGACCCGCCAAATGTTTTTGAATGATTATTTTATGTAGTGCCATTACTTTTAGTCGTTGGAGTTATTCACTGTCGCTGAGCCGTTGACGGGTGCCAGTAGTGACAAATATCCATTCAAGATATATTTTCCAAGATTGCGTCAGCAGCATCTCTAAGCACACTGCGTTTATCACAGCGCTGTTAATGAAGTGGTCTATTAAAGTCATCTTCTACCGCTTTATCCGATCTCTCGGGTCACGGGGAATCTGTGCCTATCTCGGGTGTCTATGGGATACACCCTGGATGGAATGCCAACCCATCGCAGGAGACGCACACACACACTCACATTCATACACTAGGGACAATTTTCCAAGGTGCCAATC
Source organism: Kryptopterus vitreolus (assembly GCA_030449085.1). Taxonomy (NCBI): domain Eukaryota; kingdom Metazoa; phylum Chordata; class Actinopteri; order Siluriformes; family Siluridae; genus Kryptopterus; species Kryptopterus vitreolus. The sequence goes on from JACRUU010000014.1 coordinate 7,019,593, forward strand.
AACCTACCGTGCATGCTTTTAACCAGGGAGGAAACCGGGGAACCCGGAGAAAAACCCCCCGAGGCACTGGGAGAACATGAAAACTCCACACACACATGGCCGAGACGGGAATCGAACCCGGACCCTGGCGGTGTGAGGCGAACGTGCTAACCACTAAGACACTGTGCCCCCTGGTCTATTAAATCTGTTTTTTTTATTTAATTTTTATTTTTGTTTTTTTATTTTGATGTTTTTTTATTAAATCATTAGAAAACAGGTCTCCTGTACATTTTTAAAACAGTGTATATAGGAAAGCATTTGGGACGAGATATATTTTGGATGTAAATGGACATACAATAATATAAATATAATAAATAACCTTTAAACCCTTTTTTCTGCTGTGTGTGTGTGTGTAGAATGGTCAAAAGGTCATGTCCAAGCAGATCAACAGCAAAGAGCCAGTCAAAGGTGTGTTGATGTCGTACATCTTGACCGACTTGCGCATCCCTCTGTCCTACGAGGTGGGTCTCACTCCCATCACCGCCTTCGGTACGGGGGATACCGTCACCCGGACCGTCCAGTACTCCGAGCGTAAGTATTGGAAATGGAAATTAGTTTTACTAATTTGTGAAAATGTAAATATGTTTCCCATCATAATTTTAGCTACATTTTTAACAGGGGCCGAGGCATCGGGGGAAATATCGGCTAAAATCAACAAAAAAACATACTGGTAGTTTTTCCGGGTTGCTGTCGTTACGAGAGCGCCCTCTAGAGGCGAATCACAAGACACCACGTTCTGTTTGTTTTTACACAGGAGACATTCTACTGCACGGAGAGTGCGATATTTACTATGTATAACTGATTAATTATAGAATTATTTTTATTCATTTATCTTCTACCGATTTATGCGATCTTCCCTCGTGTCGCGGGGAGCCTGTACCTATCTCAGGTGTCTATGGGCATTAAGGCAGGATACACCCTGTTTGAATGCCAACCCATCGCAGGACACACACACACATTCACACACACATTCATACATTCATTCATTCATTCATTTTCTACCGCTTTATCCGATCTCTCGAGTCACGGGGAGCCTGTGCCTATCTCAGGCGTCTATGGGCATTAAGGCAGGATACACCCTGGATGGAATGCCAACCCATCGCAGGACACACACACACACACACACACACACACATTCATACACTAGGGACAATTTTCCAATCAACCTACCGTGCATGTTTTTGAACCGGGGAGGAAACCGGAGAACCCGGAGGAAAAACCCCTGAGGCAGCGAGAGAACATGCAAACTCCACACACACATGGCCGAGACGGGAATCGAACCGTCAACCCTAGAGGTGTGAGGCAAATGTGCTAACCGATAATGCGGATAAAGGGCCTTGCTCAGGGGCCCACTAGAGGCACATTGATGGTGCTGGAGGTAATGGCATCCGAGCACAGGAGAATACCATGCTGAACTAGGTTTATCTCTTGTTCGAATGTAGGGAAAACATCATTATTACCCTTAAAGAAGACACATTCAGTTGCATATGCAAAATACGCTTCTCGAAAGCTTTGCCGTCCGTCATTTCAGATCATTAGCTCGGAACATTAGCGGCCAAGCGCGGAGCCGCTAACGCTGAGGGGGGGTGAGGGAGAGAGGGGGGGGGAGAAGATAAATAAATGAATAACTAGCATGCTCGAGTCAACAGCGTCTTATTTGTTAACGTCTTATCCAGGCGCTCTCTTAATTTCCAGCCGAAGAGCGTGTTAAAGCGAGGGTACGCTCATAAAGAAAAAGAAAAAAGAAAAACGAAAAGAAAAGCCAGAAGCCCACTCATAAACATAAACGCTACTATGCGTTTCGGCCGTAATTAAAATGGCAAACAGGCCTCCCACACACTCGCGCGTTCGCATTAATAGTTTCAAAGCGACGTCTCGAGAGCGCTTCTCCGGAGGAGCGTTGATGTAGCGGGTAGTTCTTGGAAGAATGCTATAAAGAGCGATGTGCCAAATATGCGCACTTCATGCGAGCTGGGTATCGGTGTTTGTAAAATAAGTCAAGGCATTAATTTGTGTTTTGGCAGGAGGTCACGCACGGGCGGTAAAAAAGGCGTTCGCTTGCTTTTTTTTGGTTTGTTTTCTTTTCACTTCATGTGTGGGTGGGGGGTGGTGGGGGGGTGGGGGGTGGAGGGGGGGGGGGTCATGGTTACAAGCCAGGGTAGATTTTTGTTGGTATTTATGTTTTGGTTTGGGTTGAGAAATGATCATATGAACTCCGCCCAACCTTGCTTGAATTCCGTGTTGGGTTTTTAATATTTACATTTTACAGCATTTATCCATTACATCTGAGTAGCTTTGCTCAAGGGTGCCACTAGGGGCAGCATGGCATTGGGATTTGAACCTGCGATCTCCCGGTCCAGAGGCCGATGCCTTAAACACTAAGCTGCCACCGGACTCGCTAAAGCATTTGCTTTTCATGCTTTAACATTCCATGTCATGTCCACTTGCTCAAGACCCCCTAGTGGCAGCTTGATGGTGATGGGATTGGAGATCAATGGGGTCCAGGGGCCAATGCCTTAACCGCCTCCCAGAGATGCCTTTCTTGGGGAGGGGGGTCACACAGTGGTTTAAGGCTCTGGATTACTGATCGGAAAGTAGGGGATTTGAGCCCCTGTATTGCCAAGCTTCCACTCTTGGGCCCTTCAGCAAGGCCCTTAACCTTTTGTTCTGCAGGGGCATATCATGGCCGACTCTGCGCTCCGACCCCATCTTCCATTACATTTACAGCATTTGGAAGACGCCCGTATCCAGAGCGACTTACAACTTAGAAGTTGAGGGATAAGGGCCTTGCTCAAGGGCCCACTAGTGGTGGTTGTGGTGGAATATTAACCTGCGATCTTAAAGTTCAGAGGCCAATTCTACCACCTAGTTTGCTTTCTTGGGGAGGGGGGTCACACAGTGGTTTAAGGCTCTGAGTTACTGATCAGAAAGTCGGGGGTTTGAGCCATGGTATTGCCAAGCTTCAACTCTTGGGCCCTTCAGCCAGGCCCTTAACCTTTTGCTCTGCAGGGGCATATCATGGCTGACTCTGCGCTCCGACCCCATCTTCCATGGAGCGGTATTTTCAGCATTTGGAAGACAGCCGTATCCACTTCTACTACCTAGTTTGCTTTCTTGGGGAGGGGGGTCACACAGTGGTTTAAGGCTCTGAGTTACTGATCAGAAAGTCGGGGGATTGAGACATGGTATTGCCAAGCTTCAACTCTTGGGCCCTTGAGCAAGGCCCTTATCCCTCTGTGCTCCAGGGGTGGCATATCATCGTTGTCCCTGTGCTCTGACCCCATCTTCCATTACATTTACGGCATTTGGAAGACGCCCCTATCCAAAGCGACTTACAACTTAGAAGTTGAGGGATAAGGGCCTTGCTCAAGGGCCCACTAGTGGTGATGGTGGTGGTGGTGAGATTTGGACCTGTGAAATATTGTGTGAAATCATGCATTCGCCTCCACTTACAGAAACTGCTGTACTGGGAATGTATTCGAATATGAACAAAATTAACGATGATTTTCAAGCTTCCGAAATTCCGAACGCATCACAATTCGTGGAATTCCGTGTTTGTTTTCAATATTATAAAGTTTTTCCATATTTTTTTTTTTTTTTTTTTTTTTCCGCCCTCTTTCTCACTTTTCTTATTTTCTAATTCCTTCACAGCTTACAATTATCCCAGACCTTCAGGTAAGAAAGACCCCCCCCTCTTTCTCTCCACCCCTTTATAAAAATCTTTTCATTGTCCTCTCTATTGTCCTTTCTTTCTCTCTCTTTCTCGTTTTTCTCCCTCTCTCTCTCTCTCGCTCATTGTTTCTCTCTCAGCTCTTTTTAATTAAATTCAACATGGCTCGGCTGGCAGCCCGCTATCCGGGGCTTTGCCAAAGTACTACAATTAAAAAAAAAAAAAAAAAATAAAAAATAAAAACAGGCTAAAACAGATTGGAGGACAAGTGGAGCAATTTGGAGCGGTATGGTGCTGTGGGGATGTGAACGTCTGTGGATTAGGTAAAAACAAAAAAATAAATACAAATAAAAATGGCATATTTTTTGTTGGGAAGGAATGAAAGCCAATTGCCATTAGGTGCACAACTATCGCATGATACTATATGGAGAAAATATCTGGGTTGTGTTTGGATTTGAACATGTTGTTGACAATATGAGTGGTCACCCAGTAGTCCAGGGCTAATGAAAAAAAGCTGCGATCCGAACCCGACCCACGAGGCGATTTGTTCCCGACCCTCCAAATAGCGTTGTGTGACAAAGACATTCATTCATTCATCTTCTACCGCTTTATCCGATCTTCCCTCGGGTCACGGGGAGTCTGTTCCTATCACAGGCGTCTATGGGCATTAAAGCAGGATACACCCTGGATGGAATGCCAATCCATCACAGGGCACACACACACACACACACATTCATACACTAGGGACAATTTTCCAAGGTGCCAATCAACCTACCGTGCATGTTTTTGGACCGGGGGAAACCGGAGAACCCGGAGAAAAACCCCCTGAGGCCCGGGGAGAACATGCAAACTCCACACACACATGGCCGAGATAGGAATCAAACCCGGACCCTGGCGGTGTGAGGCGAACGTGCTAAAACCCTAACCCTAAGCCACTAGAATAAAGTTTAGTTTAGAAAACGGCCGCTACAGTTGAATGCGTGGTTGAGTAGAGGGCGAGTAGCGCCCTCTCTGGTGAAAGGCGATGACTGACAGATGATACATTTTTCTTCAATTCTTCTGTTTATTTCTTTCTTCATCTTTTTCTCGCAACACGTTCAGTGTAAAAACACGGAAGCCTCGTTCAACAATGTAAACACATATTTACTTGTTTGAATGTTGAAGGCGTGTTGTTGTTGTTGTTGTTGTTGTTTGAATGTAGAAAAGTGTACTTGAGCAATGCACCGATTTTATGCTTCAAAATGTGTTTGAATATGCTGAAAAATAAACAAATAAATAAATAAATAAAGCCCTTTTTTACAATGCACTGATGTTATGTAGTAATACAACAAAATACAACATATAACATGTTTTAATGTAGAAAAAAAGCCTACTCATGTATATTAACTTATGGGCTGTTATAATGCCGTTGTGTCATCACTCATATTGCTCCTTCATCTACAATGGTTTTAATAAACTCCGGCACTGATGTAGGTTCAATAGGGTTACAACAGGAGATCCATCGGATTTGTTTTCCGGCGTTCCGATACTTTTTAGCGTGTTTCTGGGAACGAGGGCCGTGGGGGAAATATTTCTTCTTCGCCGGTGAATTTGACAGTCAAGCTTTTATACGTAGCTAATCAAGTTTAATGCCGCGTGTTAAATCGGAATGATACGAGCAGCAAAGTGTGAATCTCGGTGAATTTATTTGTTTATTTATTTATTTATTCATTTTGGTGGTGCCTTCTCTCTCTCTCTCTCTCTCTCTCTCTCTCTCTCTCTCTCTCTCTCTCTCTCTCTCTCTCTTTCAGCATTTCCCCCATCTTTATTACTGTTACTAAACAGCCCCAGGCCTTCCTATACTTTTTCCCCATTCTTTTAATACACTTATATTTATGTATTACCACCCGTGTTTTTGCTGTTTTCCCCCGCACTCCCATTTACGCCCACTCCACTCTCTCTCGCTCCACTTCTCTCTCTCTCTCTCTCTCTCTCTCTCTCTCTCTCTCTCTCTTCCGACAGATCACGTTTGCGGGTTCGAGGATACCCGGATTTGCGGTTTCTCGCAGGATCGAGGCGACGTATTTGACTGGACCCGACAGAATCATCTGAGTCAGAACCCCAAGCGCTCAGTCAACACAGGGCCTGACATGGACCGGAGCGGGACCAAGGAAGGTAAACTCATCAACGTATGGCATAACGTACAGAAATGCAGAGTTAAGTAGCATAAGCATAGCATAAGCATATCACAAGCATAGCACAAGCATAGCATAAACGACGTAGTCCTTCCTCGTCCTGTCAATCACAGTGTTAGTCGGCTCATAGAATTATGGGGGGAGACAATTATATAAATAAAATAGAATGGTGTAGACTCTAATAAAATAAACATAG
>JACRUU010000014.1:7030671-7073171 GCA_030449085.1 Kryptopterus vitreolus
CCCCCCGACACACACACACAAACCCTTTAGCGTACGAAGAAAACAATGTGCACAATGCTAACGTGAAAAACGGCCCAAATTTAGCATGGCGAATAAAACTCGTCATGCTAGTTCGCTGTTGGATAACGAAATTATAGGTGAGAAGGATTCATCCGGAGATGGGTGTGAACGCTATTTTTCAGCTTTCAAAAACTTGGTAAAGAACTGGACAAGCCCGGGTTTGCTGAGTTGCAGATCATCAGTAGGACGTGTTAGAATTCTCCTATTCGTTACAGGAAAACAGTGGGTCTCAATCTCAACTCAGCACCACGCACTCCTCGGCAACGATGTGTTGAACGAATGAACGAAAGGAGAACAAACAAATAAAACAAACGAATAAATAAACGTCAGTGCTTCCAATCACGCATCCTAAATTTCCCGGAATTACACCTACTAGCTGAACATTCACAACAGGTACGATCTCCTCACTATATTAGCGTATATTACCGTATGGAACCTTACGCAAGCGCATCACATTCCCAAATCCGTATTACGCAATAAAGCGCGTTTTATCTTTTTGTGAACGCAATGCGCTTCCGTATAACCTAAACACCGTATCACCAGTTTATATGGAAAAGCAACCGGAACACAATCCTTAAAGGAGCCACGTCCCATATTTTACACTTAAAACAAACACTAAACAAAATAACATTGAAATGAACAAGAAATTCATATTAAAAGAATCATTTCTAGAGTAAAATAAATATGTAACAATTTTATTTAAGTGAGAGATTTTGAGAGAAATGTATAATTATAATGTCTGTTAAAGGTAGAGTATTATAAACATGAAAATATTCACTTATGCTACATTGAAAACGTGGGATTAATGTAAGATCACTATTAAATCCACTATTAAATTTTTTCTATATATATATATATATATATATATATATATATATTATATATATATATATATATATAATATATATACACATTCTTTCATTCATTCATCTTCTACCGCTATTCCGATCTTCCCTCGGGTCATGGGAGTCTGTGCCTATCTCAGGCGTCTATGGGCATTAAGGCAGGATACACCCTGGATGGAATGCCAACCCACCACACACACACACTCACACACACAATTCACACACACATTCATACACTAGGGACATTTTTTTCCAAGGTGCCAATCAACCTACCGTGCATGTTTTTTGGACCGGGAGGAAACCAGAGAAAACCCGGAGAAAAACCTCCTGAGGCACGGGGAGAACATGCAAACTCCACACACACATGGCCGAGACGGGAATCAAACCCGGAACTCTGGCGGTGTGAGGCGAACGTGCTACCACCAACCATATAATATTATTAATTCATTCATTATATTATATATATATTATATATATATATATATATATATATATATATATATATATATTATATATATATTCATTCATTCATTTATCATCTACCCATTCTTTACCATTTCTAACCTCTACTACCGCTTTAATTCCGAACTTCCTCGGGTCACGGGGAGCCTGTGCCTATCTCAGGCGTCTATGGGCATTAAGGCAGGATACACCCTGGATGGAATGCCAACCCATCGCAGGACACACACACACACACATTTATACACTAGGGACAATTTTCCAAGGTGCCAATCAACCTACCGTGCATGTTTTTGGACCAGGGGAAACCGGAGAACCCGGGGAAAAAACCCCTGAGGCACTGGGAGAACATGCAAACTCCACCCAAACACATTCCCGAGACTTAAATCGAACCCGGATCCTGGCGGTGTGAGGCGAACGTGCTTAACCACTACGCCCACCGGTTGCCCCCTTACGAGATCTATATATTATATATATATATATATATATATATACTTATCTATATATATATATATATATATATATATATATATATATAGTCTATATACTATATTATATATATATTTGGAGGCACTTGATTGTTTTGGACGTCTTTGGAAATGGTAGCATTGAAAAGTCTTCTCAGTTGAACTCGGAGACCCAAACCTGTTCCAGCATGACAATGCTCCTGTTCCCAAAACCGGCTAAATGGATCCCCGTGGATTGGATTGGAAGATATCCTGCTTAAAGAATTCGACCTCTGTGGCGGCCTGGTCGATTTCTCCCTGTTGAACTCCTCATTCTACATAATTTATCTTAACTACCTCATTTACAAAATGATTTTCAAGGTCATTTCGGGTAAAAGCCTGCGATGTTCTACTGAGATTAATGAGCGTTAGACCTTGTCTGGGAAAATCGGAAAATTCTCGTTTTTTATACAAGTCCGTAATGTTTTCGGCATTTAGGTGTCGTATAAAGTAGCATCACACACACACACACACACACACACACACACACACACACACTCCACCTTTAATAGTAAACTTTAATAGTATAGCACTTAATAAGGTAAATAAATTATGTATGTTTGGACATAAGTATATGCCACCCCCCTCCCACACACACACACACACACACACACACCCACATACACACTCTTTATAACATTTTATAGCTGGTTTGATGGAAAACATGGAATTCTCCTGGAATTATTCTATCATTACCCAGATGCCCTTCAACTAACATTACTCTCGGGTTTCAGGCGCTTCTCATATTTATTCCTGCCCTTGGTCTTCTCGGCTCCATTTCTCAGAACCACCTCTGTATCTCTGTCAGTAACGCGAGAAGTACACGTCCTTGTGTACGAGCGCTTATTTGTCCATTCAGCAAAGATTTTATGCTTTTTTTTTTAATTAATTAATTTATTTTTTTTTTTTTTATTTTATTTGTCCTTGTGCATTTCTTCCTGTGTGTGGTGTGTGTGTGTGTGTGTGTGTTGTGTGTGTGTGTGTGTGTGTGTGTTGCTTGATGTATCTGTTTCAATGTCATTTGTAGACTGTAAAGAATGTGGCTTTATCAGATTGATTAGATGTTTAGTGTTTATCGAAGCAGGTTAGTTCTTCTATTCGTGTAGGACTGATCGTGAGGTGTAATAGTTTAAAAAAGGAAGTTCATTAATACCTAAATCTGAATAAATCATATCGCTTCTCTTGGTCCTGGAATGCAAAGAATGGTCATATTATATATATATATATATATATATATATATATATATATATATATATATATATATATATACAGATTTTGTGCTTTTCTAGAATTTTGGGTTGAGACTGAAAAAAGACAAACATGAAAAAGACAAACCACAGAAAGTCTTATAAAATTGTCCTGTATCAATAAATGGTCTTTTTCCTCCTAAATATACTTCTGCGGAGGAGTGTCGGGGGTGTACATGTAACATACATGTTACGTAATTTCATTGCGAAATAACAGTCATTCGTTACAGTTACTGAGAAAAAAATGTGTATTTAATATGAAAATGTTAACATTACAAATCGGGTCCATTTCAAGGGTCCCGGGTTTGATTCCCGTCTCGGCCATGTGTGTGTGGAGTTTGCATGTTCTCCCCGTGCCTCAGGGGGTTTTTCTCCGGGTTCTCCGGTTTCCCCCCCCGCTCCAAAAACATGCACGGTAGGTTGATTGGCACCTTGGAAAATTGTCCCTAGTGTATGAATGTGTGTGGTGTGTGTGTGTGTGTGTGTGTGATGGGTTGGCATTCCATCCAGGGTGTATCCTGCCTTAATGCCCATAGACGCCTGAGATAGGCACAGACTCCCCGTGACCCGAGGGAAGATCGGATATAGCGGTAGAAGATGAATGAATGAATGAATGTACTCTCTCTCTCTCTCTCTCTCTCTCTCTCTCTCTCCGTGTGCATGACCGGGGTTGTGCGTGTCGCCGTACCTTTATCACGAGGCTCACGCTTAACCCGACGTGGCAGGACCTTTCAGACGGAAGCCCACTTGATCTACCTTGATGCACATTTATTAAAAAAGATGAAGGTCGTCCGTTCTGCCTTCCGAGCTTATAGCGCTTCTGTCAGACTCATCTCTTACGCGACGCTTCATAAGCGCACGCTCGCTTTCTCATCGCTGTATGAATATGCAAATGAGCTTCGTGTCTCACACTACTGCTTAGAGCTTTGTCTGGGCGTCTTTCCTCTCTGTATGCAGATGTAATAATACACCCCTTATATATATATATATATATATATATATATATATATATATATATATATATATATATATATATATATATATATTATATATACTTTCTTTCTTTCCTGCCTTCCCTTCTATCCCTTCTTTCTTTCTTTCTTTCTTTCTTTCCCTTTCTTCCTTCCTTCCTTCCTCCCTTCCGTCCCTTCTTTCTTCCTTCCTTTCCTTCCTTCCTTCCATTTCCTTTTTTTTCCTTCCTTTCCTTTTCCTTCCCGCTTTTCCTGTCCTTCCCTTCCTTTCTTTCTTTCTTTCTTTTTTTTTTCTAATTTCAAGGGTCTCACTAATGCACTGCTTGAGCTAGCTTAGGTTTTCTTTCTTTCTTCCTTTTTTAGCTTCTTTGCTTCCATTCTTTCTTTCTTTTCCATTCTTTCTTTCTTTCTTTCTTTCGTTTTTTTCTTTCTTTCTTTCTTTCTTTCTTCTCATTCTTTCTAATTTCAAGGGTCACACTAATGCACTGCTTTGGCTAGCTTAGGTTTTCTTTCATTCTTTCTTTCTATTTTTTCTTTTTCTTTCGTCTTTTTTCTTTTTCTTTTTTCTTTTCTTTCTTTTCTCTTTCTGTTTCTTCTTTCCTTCCTTCCTTCTTTGCTTCCCTTCTTTCTTTCTAATTTCAAGGGTCACACTCATGCACTTATTTGGCTAGATTAGGTTTTCTTTCTTTCCTTCCTCCCTTCCATCTTCTCTTTCTTCTTTTCTTTCTTTCTTTCTTTCTTTCTTTCTTTCTTTCTAATTTCAAGGGTTACAGTAATGCACTGCTTTCTTTCTTCTTCATTCCTTCCTTCCTTCCTCCCTTCCATCCCTTCTTTCTTTCTTTCTTTCTAATTTCAAGGATTACACTAATGCACTGCTTTGGCTAGCTTATGTTTTTTTCCTTTCTTCTTCATTCCTTCCTTCCTTCCTTCCTTCCTCCCTTCCATCACTTCTTTCTTTCTTTCTTTCTTTCTTTCTAATTTCAAGGGTTACACTAATGCACTGCTTTTGGCTAGCTTATGTTTCTTTCTTTCTTTTCATTCCTTTCCTTCCTTCCTTCTTTGCTTCTTCCTTCTTTCGTTCATGGTCATGTTAATGCACTGCTTTTGATAGCTTAGGTTTTCTGTAGCTCGCATTTTTTTTCTTTCTTTCTTTGCTTTCTTCTTTTTTCTTTCTTTCTTTCTTTCTTTCTTTCTTCCTTTGCTTCTCTTGTATGATGCTTCATAAGTGAATATACAAACGCGCCTCTTCTCTCATGCTACAGAGTTTAGTCTGGAGAACTTTCGTCCCTGTTTATAAATGTAAAAGCTTCTCTTAAGCATTGAAGCTTGTTGTTGTTGTTGTTGTTTTTTTATAATCCTAATGTGACTCTTTTCTGCATATTTTTTTAAAGTGAATGTTAAGTTTTGTATTCAACCGAGTGAGTATTTATAGTCGGCACTCGCTGTCAAATTATCCGTTAAAAGAAGATTTCATTGGCTGGTATTGTAGAGAAACGTTTTTACGTAAAATATATAATTTAGAAAAACGCTTAAAGTAAACGCTTTGATCTTTATAGACGTTTTTCTTTGTTTCATCTTCTGGTTAAAAATACCACATTTACAGACGCGTCAGAGGAAATGTGAGTGTGTCTGTGTTCACACTCAAAATAAACAGCGTTTTCTTCTTTTATTCTTCTGCCACTTTCATTCCATTCTTACTTTCTATTTCCCTTCTTTCTTACATTCATACCTTTCTTTCTTTCTTTTTTCTTTCTTCCTTCCATCTTTTTTATTTCCTTCCTTTCTTCGTTTCCTTCTATCTTTATGTGTTCTTTCTTTCTTTCTTTCTTTCTTACCTTATACCTTTCTTTCTTTCTTTCTCACCTTATACCTTTCTTTCTTTCTTTCTTTCCATCTTTCTTTTTTTCTTTCCTTCCATCTTTTTTATTTCCTTCCTTCCTTCTTTGTTTCCCTTCTATCTTTATGTGTTCTTTCTTTCTTTCTTTCTTTCTTACCTTATACCTTTCTTTCTTTCTTTCTTTCTTTCTCTCTTTCTTTCTTTCCATCTTTCTTTCTTTCTTTTCTTCCATCTTTTTTATTTTCTTCCTTCCTTCTTTGTTCCCCTTCTATCTTTGTGTTCTTTCTTTCTTTCTTTCTTCTTTCTTTCTTTCTTTCTTTCTTTCTTTCTTTTTCTTTCTTTCTTTCTTTCTTTCTTTCTTTCTTACCTTATACCTTTCTTTCTTCCTTCCTTCTTTGTTTCCCTTCTATCTTTATGTGTTCTTTCTTTCTTTCTTTCTTACCTTATACCTTTCTTTCTTTTTTTCTTTCTTTCCATCTTTCTTTCTTTCCTTCCATCTTTTTTATTTCCTTCCTTCCTTATTTGTTTCCCTTTTATCTGCCCTTTATTTGTTCTTTCTTATTTCTTTCTTTCTTTCTTTCTTTCTTCCTTTCTTACCTTATTACCTTTCTTTCTTTCTATGTCTTTCTGTACTTCCTTCCTTCTTTGTTTCCTTCTTTCTATGTTCTTTCTTTCTTGCTTCTTCTTTCTTACCTTACAAATTTCTTTATTTCTTTCTTTGTCACATCCCCATCTCTTTCCTTCCTTCTTTCTTTGTTTCTGTTCATTTTCCTTTTTTCTTACCTTATACCTTTCTTTCTTTCTTTGTCACTTCCCCATTTCTTTCTTTCTTTCTTTCTTTCCTTACATCTTTTTTTTTTCCTTCCTTCCTTATTTGTTTCCCTTCCATCTTTGTGTTCTTTCTTTCTTTCTTTCAATCTTTCTTACTTTCTTTACTTCCTTCTTTGTTTCCCCTCTTTCTATGTTCTTTCTTTCTTTCCTTACAACTTTCTTACTTTCTTTCTTTGTCACATCCCCATCTCTTTATTTCCTTCCTTCCTTCCTTCTTATTTCTGTTCTTAAGTTTTATCTTTTGTTCTATCTTTTTTCTTTCTTTCTTTACATATTTTCTTCCTTCCTTCTTCGTTTCCCTCCTTTCTGTGTCTTTCTTTCTTTCCTTCTTTCTTACCTTACACCTTTCTTTCTTTCTTTTTCACATCCCCATCTCTTTCCTTCCTTCCTTTAATCCTTTCTTCCTCATTTCCTTCCTTGTTTCTGTTCTTAATTTCTTTCTTTCTTTCTTTCTTTCTTTCTTTCTTTCTTTCTTTCTTTTTGTTTGCTTCTTTCTTTCTTGCCATCTTTCTTTCTTTCTTTCTTTCCTTCCATATTTCCTTCTTTCTTTCATTCTTTCTTTCTTTACTTTCTTCCTTCTTCTTTTCACTTCTTTCTATGTTCTTTCTTTATTTCCTTCTTTCTTTCTTACCTTACACATTTCTTTGTCTCTTTCTTTCTTTCTTTTGAAGAAAACACATACATGCGGTTTCGTATTCTGTTCTTGTATCACACTGATTTTGCTCTTTGTGGGAATAAAGTGTGTAAAAGTGTTTTGTGAAAGAGACGAGACGTCTTTGTGATGTAAACACTTTATTACTGAAGTTGTTGATCTGTAATGACTGTAATTATATTCTCTTTAATTCTCTTTAATCCTAGGAACCCTGAACGTGCTGCTGCGAGTCAAAGGCATCGCCACGGTGGACTCTGCAGTGTGGACGCTCTCGGGACACCAAGGACCCAACTGGAGGAAGGCGAACATTGTGGTGTATCCCAGCGGGCCGTTCCAGGTACCGACTCGCACCTCATTCACTTCCGGTTTACTAACAGATCGCGTACGCAATTTCACTTACTGCTGCATTTCTGCTGAATCTGACTCCACCAATACTGTCACATGCTTCTCTCTACACTGCTCACACTCGGCTAGCACAGGTTCTCTCTCTCTCTCTCTCTCTTTCTTTCTTTCCCATCCTTACATCTTTCTTTCTTTATTTCCTTACATCTTTCTTTCTTTCCTTACATCTTTGTTTCCCTTCTATCTTTCTATGTTCTTTCTTTCTTTCCTTCTTTCTTTCTTACCTTATAGCCTTCTTTCTTTCTTTGTCACTTCCCCATTTCTTTCTTTCTTTCCTTCCTTCCATCCTTCTTTCTTTCTTTCTTTCTTTCTTTCTTACCTTATACCCTTCTTTCTTTCTTTGCCACTTCCCCATTTTTTTCTTTCTTTCTTTCCTTCCTTCCTTCCTTCTTTCTTTCTTTCTTTCTTTCTTTCTTTCTTACCTTATACCCTTCTTTCTTTCTTTGTCACTTCCCTATTTTTTCTTTCTTTCTTTCTTCATCCTTTCTTCTTCTTTCTTCTTTCTTTCCCTAGTTTTTTTTTTCTTTTCTTTCTTTCTTTCTTTCTTTCTTTCTTTCTTTCTTTCTTCATCACTTCCCCACTTCTTTGCTTCCTGTGTTCCTTCCTTCTTTGTTTCCGTTCTTACTTTCTATCTTTTGTTCTTTCTTTCTTCCATCCTTTCTTCTTTCTTTATGTTTCCCATTTTTCTCTCATTCTTTTTTATAACCTTTACATCTTTTTTCTCTTTTTTCCTTCTTTCTTTCTTATTAGCTGTTTTTTTCACTTATATTATATATATATAATATATATATATATATATACAGATCAGAATTGGGACCTTTTCACACGCTCTGCGTGTAGAAAACGAAAGAGAAAAAAAAACGTCCCTCTTTTTGAATTTTATTCCGCTGTAAAATCTGAGCGTTTTCTTTTTTAATAAAGAGAATTAGCAATAAAATCGAGGTGACAACTGAGAGCTAGCCAAGTCTCTCTCTCTCTCTCTCTCTCTCTTTACCTCTTCACTCCGTCCATCAGGCATTTCTGCAGTGTGTTATTAATAAAAGTGAGAGAGTGAGAAACGAGAGTGAGAGAGAGAGAGAGAGAGAGAGAGAGAGAGAGAGAGAGAGAGAGAGAGATGGATCCCGGCGGACCTCATCACGTATTCACTGGAGCATATGTTTTGGTGAGACGTACGAGAACGAAAGGGTAGACAGGAACTTCTCATGCGCCGAACTTTCCTGTCTTTTTTTTTTTCTTTTTTTTTCTCCCTTCTTCACCGCCCCCCCCCCCCCCCCTGGCCTCTCCCCTCCCTTCAGTCACTTTAATTTCCTGCCGAGTCTTCGCGCCGTGCTCAAGGTCTCGCTCGTCATTATCTTGACATGCTGCATTAGCTTGACGGCTAACGCCGGTGTCGTCTGAAACCCAATAGTTATACGATAAAACTACGATAAAACACATATTAAAGCCGTGCTTCGTATGTATATTAACCCGAGAAATGTTTTTCATTATTTTGCGTCATGCGGTGCTGCCTCATGACGCAAATCTCCCCGATCTCGCATGTCTGACCTGACGCTTGGTGTCGAGGAAAAACTCCCAGAGACACAAAACGGAGCAGATTCAATCAGCAGTGTGGACAAAACTGCGTCCAGTGGTTTCCAGTTCCACTGCAGTGGAGGTAGTGATCAAGCCCTGCTCTTGACAAGCTGCTATTCTTGGGGCCCCTGAGAAAGGCCCTTAACCCTCAGTGCTTTACCGATGCTGTTTCATGTTTGTTTCTTTCCTCTTATCTTTCTTTGTCATTTTACCCTTTCTTTCTTCTTTCTTTCTTTCTTTCTTTCTTTCTTTCTTTTTTATTACCTTTACATCGTTCTCCTTCCTTCCTTCCTTCCTTCTTTCATTCTTTCTTTCGTTCTGTCTTTCTTTATGAATATTTGGGAACAAGGGATGTTGGTTATCTATACAGTACTGTTCATTTCTCGTTAGCAAATGGTTGTGACCAACGATTTCCTGTTGAATATCTCGCACATCTCTCTCATATGGCTCTCATATCTCTCTCTCACATCTCTCTCCTATCTCTCTAGCATCTCCCTCATATATCTATCACATCTCTCTCATATCTCTCACATCTTTTTTTCACATCTCTCTCATGCCTCTCTCACAACTCTTTTATATCTCTCCAACATCTCTCTCATATCTCTCTCACATCTCTCTCACATCTCTCTCTCATATCGCGCTGATATATCTCTCAGATCTCTCTCTTATCTCTTTCACACCTCTCTCATATCTCTCACATATGTCTCTCTCTCTCTCTCTCACAACTCTTTCATATCTCTCCAACACCTCTCTCTTATCTCTCTCTCACATCTCTTTAACATCTCTCTCTCATATCGCGCTGATATATCTCTCAGATCTCTCTCTTATCTCTTTCACACCTCTCTCATATCTCTCTCATATCTCTCGCATATGTCTCTCTCTCTCTCTCTCACAACTCTTTCATATCTCTCCAACACCTCTCTCTTATCTCTCTCTCACATCTCTCTCATATCTCTCTCATTTCTCACACAGTACTGCTGGCAGTAATAATATCTTCAATGAGGAGATCACTTTGCTGCAGTTGAGAGTACTTTTACTCTTTTTTAGTGTCCTGTGTTGGAGCTTGTCATAGTTTTACCCACCTGTGTTTATTTGTTTATTTTTACATTCCATACTCTGTATTAGCGCAGTGCTTTCAAACCAACAGAAAACCCCGACCAAAAAACAGATCAATCTTGAGGGAGTCAGTTTAAAATAGCCTCGTAAATGCAGCCCTAGCGGTGGTTAAACCATTGAATTGTTAGTGCAGGGCAATTAACTTCAGAGCACTTAATAAAGGCTCCACAACTCGTGATAAAGCATCATGCTCAGTAATATACAGTGTACAGCGTCTAGACCACGTCTGTGACAATGAATCTGGGAAATGTGCAGCAGGAGCAGCAATAAGCCTCATCAATTTCTATTACCAACATCAAATACCATTTTTTAAACCGGAAAGCATTTATAAAAAAATCCTCTTTTTACAGTCGATTCTCTAAAATATGATCCTCCCCATAAAAACAGCCCTCCAGCCGCTTTAATCCAGCTATTTCCACCTCTCTATCTTCTTTCTTTCTTTCTTTCTTTCTTTCACAACTTTCTCTTATATATATATTTATCTATAATGTATTTTTATTTATTAAGAATTTATTTATAATGTATTTACATCTTTCATTCTTTCTTTCTTGCTTTCTTGTTATCTTTTTCTTTCTTTATTTTTTATTACCTTTCTTTCTTTCTTTCTTTCTTTCTTAGCCTTTTCTTTACTTATTTTTAATTCCCTTTACATCTTTCTTTCTTTTCTTCTTTTTTACCTTTGCATTTTTCTTCCTTCCTTTCTTCCTTCCTTCCTTTCATCCTTCTTTCCTTCCTTCTTTCTTCCTTTTTAAGAAGTACTTATTTGAAAGCTCCCATTTTTACACTCCTTTCTCAGTCAGACCGTAAGATCAATGGATAGAAATTCAGACTCCTCCTGATAAGAACAGCCTTCCAGCCGGTTTATCCCAGCCCTCTCTTCCCCTCTGTCCATCCCATCTGTTTACTCTCCATGTTCCTTTGTTCCTCGCTGTGTTACAGTAAACGAATTCAGACATGATTCCCTTCCTTTCCAAGTGTAACTGCCAGAAGAGATGAGATTATGGATGCGCCGGTCTCCCGCGGTGATGGCATTCTGTGATCGGACAATTAGAAAAGATCGTATGGTTAACGCTGTGACAGTATTTAGGAACAGAACGCTGTATGATCCAATAATAACATTCTGCAATTCATGTTGTTATGTTGTTCCTTGTCCAAAAAACAGCCCCCCTTCCTAGAATGTATGTATATATTATATATATATATATATATATATATATATATATATATATATATATATTATATATATATATATATATATATAATATATATATATATATATATATATCTATTCATTCATCTTCTACCGCTATATCCGATCTTCCCCCCCTCGGGTCACGGGGAGTCTGTGCCTATCTCAGGCGTCTATGGGCATTAAGACAGGATACACCCTGAATGTAATGCCAACCCATCACAGGACACACACACACACACACACATTTATACACTAGGAACAACTTTCCAAGGTGCCAATCAACCTACCGTGCATGTTTTTGGACCGGGGGGAGGAGGAAACTGGAGAACCCGGAGAAAAACCCCCTGAGGCACGGGGAGAACATGCAAACTCCACACACACATATGGCCGAGACGGGAATCGAACCCGGACCCTGGCGGTGTGAGGCGAACGTGCTAACCACTAAGCCACCGTGCCCCCCCATATATATATATATATATATATATATAATGGCAACAGTCATTTTCTAAATAATGAAATAATAATAAAATAAGGAAAGCAATTAAAAAAAAAGCGGAAAATAAAAACAAACAACAAACAAACAATGATCTGTTGATCCTGATGAATATCAAAAGAATTATAAGGCCGTTTCTTATTAATCGAAAATCCATGGTTGTATAGCAATGAGGAAGGATGTAGAGGAAGTGCAAAACATTGAAGCCAGCTTTAATTCAGTGGCTTTAACAAAAACTCCACTTTACCCAATTACACTGCGCTCAAATGTAATTGCACCTATAAGGTTTATTTTTACTACTTGGAATCAAATCCGGACTACTTGAGATCAAGAGTCCTTGGACATCACGGAAAACAATGGATCAGGGGCATCCAAAACCGCAGATAAGAATTGCTTGGATTCAAACAGTGTAATTTGTGTTCGCCGCGTCCAGCTGCCGCGCTGAGCCGCACCGGATCCATTTAATTCGACCTTGGCTCAGCCGCAGTGTTCTGCTACACTGATGGACATGAATTAACAGAACCGACCGCTCCTCGTCTAAAACTCTTGAGCTTGTTTACTCGTTCCAGTTTCTCCACGCTGAAGCTCTGTTTCGCCTCGAGAGCCTGCTGTGTTGGAGAAACGTGTTTTGAATAGGAAACAGGAAATTAAGGACAATTAGTATTTTTTTCATTATTTTCTGAAAGGAACCTTGTGGAGGATATACTTAACTCAATTCTACTGCTATATTTTCGGCTAATACTTCTAGAGGCTTTATTTGTACAAACATTTGATGTATAATTTTTATAGTACATGAGATACATGAAGGAATTTTAATTCAGTTGTCAAGTATATGTATATATACACACATTGGGGCTGTCGAAGTTAACGCAAATTCACTTTAACGGCACTAATGTTATTAACGCGTGGTCATTAACGCGTAACGCGTTATTAACGCGTAACGCAGTGGTCATTAATATGTGAGCAATCTGCTCCTTCACTCTGCGTCGGGTTGGCGAATGAACGAAACCCGAACAACAAAGAACAAAAAAGAACAATTTTGTTAAAGGGAGAGATTTTGAGAGACATTTATAAATTTCAATAATATATATATATATATATATATATATATATATATATATATATATATATATAATTTTATCTCCATTCATTCATTCATTCATTCATTCATTCATTCATTCTCATCTTCTACCGCTCTTTATCCTGATCTTCCCTTCTTCTATCTCAGGCGTCTATGGGCATTAAGGCAGGATACACCCTGGATGGATTGCCAACCCATCGCAGGGCACACACACTCTCACACGCACGCACCACACACACACACACATTACACACACATTCATACACTAGGGACAATTTTCCAAGGTGCCAATCAACCTACCGTGCATGTTTTTGGACCGGGAGGAAACCGCAGAACCCGGAGAAAAACCCCCTGAGGCACTGGGAGAACATGCAAACTATTTATTATTATTATTTTATTATTATTTTATCTATTATTTCTATTATTATTAATAATGTATTAATTAGAGAAAGTGGTACATTGAAAACTTGCGATTAATGTGTGCGATTAATCAAGAGTCAACTCATGGAAATTGTGCACAATCACAATTAAATATCTAAAATAAATAAATAAATAAATAAATAAATAAATAAATAAATAAATAAATATATTTCTCCTGGAGGTTTTTCCAGGAGAAAACCTCCTCTCTATCTCTAAATACAACTCTGGTACATTGACCATTATCTCCTTCATATTTCTTTGTTGTTGCTTTTTGGTGGTGGTGCTGTTTTTCCCCTCCTGCTCTCAAGCCCTTTGAGCTTCCCTTATCCGCGCTGTCCATTAACCTCTTTCTCAGTTATTCATTCTCCACCACTTCCATTCCTGTTATCCCCCCCACCCCTTCTTTTTCTCCATTCCCATCTTTTATTTTCGTTCCCTTTTTACTCCGGCTCTTTCTTTTTCCGCACCGGTCAGAAACACAATGGAGTCCCTGCACTCCCACGACTCTCTCATAATCTTCAGTGGCTGCCCCGCTAATTACCATTCATAACTTTCTCTCTTTTCGTGTGCAAAAGAGCCTACGAGTGATCCTATTAAAAATGTCAGCGCTCCTATAAACCCGGCGCTCTCGAATGCCGAGAATCAAAGCTCGCCGAGGCTTCTGCCTCAGTCTGCCTCGGTCTGTTGAGAGCGAGATCCTTCTCTGTAATGAGGTACACGATGCTAAAGCGTCCTATCCTCGGTGTGAACACGTGCTGTTAGAAGACCAGAGAAGACCAATTACGGACTGTGTGTGTTATTACATTTGTATGCGAGCGTCTTTTGTCGTTTAAGCCAATTAACCCCTGACATTTCCTTGAAAAGGTATATTTAAGTTTGTTTTCTCTTCTCTATATATATATATAGTATATATACTGTATAAAACTGTATAGCTTAATACTTGAAAATTACTTGAATGACTCACTTCTTTATATCCACATTAATTAGATGTTTACCAGCAAATGACTTAATCCCAGAATGAAAAACCTTTTCACCCATACACTGTATATCACGGTAACACAACCGCTACACAAAAAATATCATTAAAACTGTCATTAAGAAGCACCAGAAAAATAGTAAATGAGGTAAATGATGAACCTGTGAGTTCTGTGGTAGCATCCGGGGTAAATGTACAGAGGAAAATTGAACAGACATGAGATTTATTGCTATAAAGAAGCCTCTCCCCTCAAAAAAACGACAACGCTGCCCATTTCAACTTAGCCAGAAAGCATTTGGTACAAATCAGAGGCTTTTTTCGAAGTCCATTCTTAAGACAGATGCTTCCAGAATTGATTTGATTGGTTATAGAGAAGCCGAACGTAAAGACTCATGGTGGTGGTAATATGAAGGTCCGAGGCTGCTTTTCTGCCTCCGTGTCAGGGAGACGCCATGTTATTCCGGGAAACTTGAATTCTCAGACCATTCAACACATTCTTGATGAGAATCTCATGCCATATGTCAGAGTCCTAAACCTTTTTTGATGCAAAAAAAGACAACGACCATTAAAGCAAATCCACCAAGGAATACTTTTAAAGAAAGAGGTTTCACACTCTTGATTGGCCGAGTCCGGATCTCAATCCAGTTGTAATGTTGTGGCTAGACCTGAAGCGGGCGCTACATTCCAGATGTCCATCCTATATCTCTCAAGTGGCTGAGTTCTGCAAGGAGGAGAGTGCAAAAATCCCCAAAGGCAGATGTGAGAGACTGTTCAGTGGTTACGAGAAGACGTTTGGTTGAAGTAATAGCTGCAAAAGGAGGTGCTATAAGCTGCTAAATAAAAGGCTTCACTTACTTTTGCACATACTACCAATGGATTCCATTATTTAATCGTGATTAATCACACTGCATCCAGTTAACTCGCGATTAATCGCACGTTTTCAGTGTACCATACATGTCTAATACTCTAACTAACAAACAGATGCTATAATTATATACATTTCACTCAAAATCTCTCCTTTTAATAAAAGTATTGATAATTTAATATTTATTTTACTCTGGAAAAGATTCTTAAATATACATTTCTTGTTAATTCATTCATTTCTTGTTCATTTCTATGTTACTTTGTTTAGTGGTGGTTTTAAGTGTAAAATATGGGACGTGGCTCCTTTAAGAATTGTGTTCCGGTTGCTTTTACCATATAAACTGGTGATACGGTGTTTAGGTTATACAGAAGCGCATTGCATTCAGAAAAAAATGCGCATTATTGCGTAATACAGATTTGGGAATGCGATGCGCTTGCGTAAGGTTCCATACGGTAATATACGCTAATATAGTGAGGAGATCGTACCTGTTGTGAATGTTCAGCTAGTAGGTGTAATTCGGGGAAAGTAGGAAGTGTGAGTGGATGCACTGGCGTTTATTTATTCATGTCTTTTTTTTTGTCCTTTGCTGTTATTCATTCGCCAACACAACGCAGAATGAAGGCGCAGATCACTCACATAGTAATGCATACTTTGTTAATAACACGTTAATAACATTAGTGCCGTTAAAGCGTATTTGCCTATAGATAGACAGAGTGATACTCTTAGAGCTAGCAATCAGAATCGAAGTATTCGGTTACAGAGAGAAGCATGGGAATCTATTGTCCTGTAAAAGTGTGAGATCCTTTCTTTTTTTTTCTTCTTCTCATTTACTTATTCATGACATCGTCTTGTTCAAAGAGACTTTGGTCAGGTTTAAGCGAAGGGTCAGAATATCATGTGTGTGTGCGCGCTTGTGTTTAATTGGCCTGGCTGGGAAAATCAGAAGTCAAAAGAGTTTATGTGGAGGGTTTTCTTCAGTCAGGAGGCTTGACCTTGCACTCGTCTGCTTCTCTTTCTCTGTCTGGAATGAAGGGCTCTTAACGGCATTTGAGTCTCACCGAGCCTGACAGTCCGCTCGCTCTTCTGAATGCAAATCAGATCATATATAAATACAGTACGCCAGGCCTTTTATTTCTTATAGACTGTCTATGGCTGGAGAAAAGGTAGTACTGTATGTATTTTGTTTGTTTATTCGAGCATCGAGAGCCAGTCTGGATTTGATTCCGTCCTGATGAAGAAAGTATAAAAAAAAATAAATAAATAAAGAGTGAGAATTGAGCCAATACTGGAGGCGATGAGGGTCCAGTGGTGTAAAGTATTTGAGGAAATGCTTCTATGTTAAGTCTTTTTTTGGCTCCTTTCTACTTTTAAATGGGTTTGGCCTCATTTTCAGTCTGAAATAAACGCCGCTTGTCTGAAATGGGAAGCTGCATCAAATCAGAGCATATTCTGTCTTACTTTAGGATTTACTTTAATCGTATTTATTAATTGTAGGTCGTATTTTGAATGACCTTTTTCTTTTTCTTCCGAAACGACTTTCCGTGTTGTGTTCATGCATTTCTCAATCATTTTTGGACATAAAAGCATAGTAATATTGAATGTTTCAATTATTAGGAGACCCTTTTTTTTTACTCAAGTCATATATTTACGGGAAGGGGGGGGGGGGGGGGGCACTGTGGCTTAGTGGTTAGTACGTTCGCCTCACACCACCAGGGTCCGGGTTCGATTCCCGTCTCGGCCATGTGTGTGTGGAGTTTACATGTTCTCCCCGTGCCTCAGGGGGTTTTTCTCCGGGTTCTCCGGTTTCCTCCCGGTCCAAAAACATGCACGGTAGGTTGATTGGCACCTTGGAAAATTGTCCCTAGTATGTATATGAATGTGTGTGTGTGTGTCCTGTGATGGGTTGGCATTCCATCCAGGGTGTATCCTGCCTTAATGCCCATAGACGCCTGAGATAGGCACAGGTTCCCCGTGACCCGAGGATTTGAACCTGCAATCCAATGCTTTAACCACGGAGCTCCTTATTTATTTATTTATTTATTTATTTATTTTATTTTACATGATCACATGATTTTCTTTGCATATCCCAGCTTGTATGGAAGCAGGGTCAGAGTGCAGGGTCAGACATGGTTCAGCTGGAGCACAGAGGGTTAAGGGACCCAAGGGTGGCAGCTTGGTGATACCCTGGCTCGAACCATAATTTAGATAAGTTTAGAAGGGAGGGGTGTAACTCAATGGTCTAAGGCGCTGGGCTGCTGATCGGAAGATCCAGGTTCGAGTCCCAGTATTGCCAAGCTGCCACCCTTGGGTCCTTGAGCAAGGCCATTAACCCTCTGTGCTCCAGGGGTGCCGTATCATGGCTGATACCCTGCGCTCTGACCCCAGCTACCAAACAACAAGCTGGGATATGCAGGATGAATTTCACTGTGCTGTAATGTATATGTAAATTTCGGAAGCGTGAGCGGATACACCGAAGTTTTTTTATCGTTCTTTATTGTCCGGACGTCGTTCATTCGCCAACACAAGGAGCAGATCACCAAGTACTGGTGACTTTAAGTGCCATCCTTTTCCCGTATTACTCTTATCATTTCAGAGCATATTCACCATTTCATTTCACGTATTCGTATTGCTTTTGGACGTCTTCCATATCCAGAGCGAATTACTATTATCTCATTTGTACGCCAGTTGAGGGTCAAGGGCCTTGTTCAAGGGCAGCCAACGTCTTAACTACCACTTCTCTTCAGCTTTTATTTGTGATAATGTGTGTGTGTGTTTTTTTTTAATCCCAGTAATGCTGCTGTTTTATTCTGTTCATTATTTGGCGTTTTGGTTAAGTTTGGGGTTCAGAACTTTGGCTTCCACACTAAAAAAAAAACACTAAAGATTTTGTCTTCATAAAACGCTACGATCAGCATTAATCGGGAATATGTTTGAACTTTTCCGTACGGAGCCACGACCGGATTCAGGAGTGAAGCTTCCGGTTAACAACGTACAACCGCTCTTTATCTCTTCAGCACTAAAAACGCCACACTGGTTTAAGTAGTAAAAGGATGTAATTCCGCTGATAAACTGTCCCGGGTTAATCGAAAGTGTACAAAGCTGTCTTTCCTTTCTTTCGTACCTTTTTTTAAAAAAATCGATTCATTTGTTTTGCTCGGACACGCGGGGTGAGAATGATGCAGTGTGTTCGCACAGGGACCGAATTAGGCCTGCATGTGTTGGTGTGTGATTAGGTGTGTGATTAGGTGTGTATAGGCAGCTTCGTGCTAACATAATTAAGCTGTCATTCAAGGCCACGAGTGAGTGTGTGTGTGTGTGTGTGTGTGTGTGTGTGTGTGTGTGTGTGTGTGTGTGTGTGTGTGTGTGTGGGCGTTTGTTCGTGGGCATTTGATGGAAGAGGAAATTGGTGTTAAAAGCATCCAGGTTCTTCTACAACTTCCTATTATTGTTTTTGTTGTTATTTATTTTTTGTTTTTGGATATATTGAAGACATTACCCAAACGAAAAACTCCACGACTTTTAAACAACATATAGTTTATATATATATATATATATATATATATATATATTATATATATATATATATATATATATATATATATTTTTTTTTTTTTTTTAACAACAGAAAAACAGTTTTGTTTGTGTTTGTTGTTTATTTTCATGATCTTTTATTGTTTTGTTTTATTGTCAAGTTGGTTTGTTTTCAGATATTTTTTTTTTCTATTCAAACATATGATATTTTTATATTTGTTTTTCAAACATTTACTGTTTATTTCCAAACCTGGTTTATTTTTGCAGTTTATTTTCACACTTTTTCTTTCCACTTTTTTTTTTCTTCATTTTTTCGTCACACAGGTTATTTTTTCGGTCTGTTTATTTTCTCCTATTTATTCATTTTTTAACCTATATTTATTAATTTATGTATTTAAAGTACATTTTTATTTTAGGGTTTTTTATATTCATGGGTAAATCTAATCTATCTATCTATCTATCTATCTATCTATCTATCTATCTATCTATCTATCTATCTATCTATCTATCTATCTATCTATCTATCTATCTATCTATCTATCTATCTATCTATCTGTCTGTCTGTCTGTCTGTCTGTCTATCTATCTATCTATCTATCTATCTATCTATCTATCTATCTATCTATCTATCTATCTATCTATCTATCTATCTATCTATCTATCTAGATACCTATCTATCTAGCTATCTATCTATATCTATCTATCTATCTATCTATCTATCTATCTATCTATCTATCTATCTCTATCTATTGTCTGTCTGCTATCTGCATCTATCTATCTATCTATCTATCTATCATCTATTATCTATCTATCTATCTATGTTTCTATCTATCTATCTATCTATCTATCTATCTATCTATCTATCTATCTATCTATCTATCTATCTATCTATCTATCTATCTATCTATCTATCTATCTATCTATCTATCTATCTATCTATCTATCTGATCTACCCTATCTATGTCTATCTATTATCTGATCTATCTATCTATCTAATATATCTATCTATCTATCTATCTATCTATCTATCTATCTATCTATCTATCTATCTATCTATCTATCTATCTATCTATCTATCTATCTATCTATCTACTATCTAGTCTATCTATCTATCTATCTATCTAAAAATCTATCTATCTATCTATCTATCTATCTATCTATCTATCTATCTATCTATCTATCTATCTATCTATCTATCTATCTATCTATCTATCTATCTATCTATCTATCTATTTATTTATGTGTTTATATATTTATTTATTATTTTTTATACACTTTGACATGTCACTGTTGAGATAACACCACATGACCGAAGCTTCTCCATCCTGTCTGCAGCTTTCACGCTGGTTTCCTTTTCTTTGCAGGTGGTGTTTGAGGGAATCCGGGGTGATGGGTTCGAGGGCGACATCGCCATCGACGACGTTTCCGTCACCAAAGGGAAATGCAAGCAGGAGAAGCTGCCTGAAACAGGTTTGTTTGTATCTGAACTTATATCTACTCTACACTTCTATAGCAAGGTTTGCAAAATGCCATGATATACAATCATCAAATTGTAATATGTTGTATACAGCAGTAAATACTACGAGGAAAATAAAAGCAAGAAAAAAATCTCGGCCATGTGTGTGTGGCGTTTGCATGTTCTCCCCGTGCCTCAGGGTTTTTTTTTCTCCGGGTTCTCCGGTTTCCTCCCCGGTCCAAAAACATGCACGGTAGGTTGGTTGGCACCTTGGAAAATTGTCCCTAGTGTGTGTGTGTGAATGTGTGTGTTTTTGTGAGTGTGTGTGTGTGCCCTGCGATGTGTGTGGGTGCCCTGGCGATGGGTTGGCATTCCATCCAGGGTGTATCCTGCCTTAATGCCCATAGATGCCTGAGATATAGACACAGACTCCCCGTGACCCGAGGGAAGATCGGATATATAGCGGTAGAAGATGAATGAATGAATATTATAAATTGTTTTGTACAGTACAGTATATATATCATATATATATATATATATATATATATATATATATACTATATATATATATATATATATATATATATATATATATACTATATATATATATTATATCTATATCTATATTACACAAAACCATTTATAATCTATATTACACAATTTTTAACTGTATATATAATAACAAAAAAGCCCAGTTTCAAGCATTTTTAACAAGCATTCAAGCATTTCAACCATTTGGTAAACACAAAACATTCTAGTGGGAGCTTGGTAGTGTTGGGATTTGATCCTGCGCCCTTCTGGTCCAGAGCCCA
The DNA here is from genome assembly GCA_030449085.1 of Kryptopterus vitreolus. Classification (NCBI taxonomy): domain Eukaryota; kingdom Metazoa; phylum Chordata; class Actinopteri; order Siluriformes; family Siluridae; genus Kryptopterus; species Kryptopterus vitreolus. Next base: position 7,051,996 of record JACRUU010000014.1, read on the forward strand.
ATGCATTTTTGATATTGATATAATAATTTCTCGCTGCAGTATTAGTCGTAAAAGTAGCATGCACTTTATATCTGTCCCTTGTTTCTAGTGAAATCCTGCTCCTTTTCTTTCTTTCATAGCAAACAAACAAGACTTATTTCCTTTCTTCTATTTCGATTTATTTTGCCGTGTAGCTAAAGTGATACGATTTTGTATTTTGTAGAATATAAGTAAATTAATATAAAACTTATACGCATTGAATTGAAGTAAACTTTAGATGTTTTAACAACACAGAGGGAGTAAATGAGATAACTGTCCTGAAGAAGAACAAAACCTATTTATTTGTCTGGGAAGAATCTGGGCCTTTCGCCAGCCAGTCCAGCGGAGGCTAGACGATCTCCTGCCCGGCACAGCGCTTGTGTTTCGGTCTCTTTCCCCTTCTCCGGTTAGCCCCTTGTGGCCCAGTGTGGCCCTCCTGAGTAAACACTGGCACAGTGACAGAAAATAAAACAGAAATCTGCTGCCAAATGCTGAAAGGAGGCAGGCGATGGTCCAGAGTGCCATTGTCTCCGATTATCCTTATACGCAAACCAAGATGAAGATGTAAACGTACGGAAGATGAATGAGATCCAGTTCACCTCCGGTAGACTCTCTGTAATCAGAGCGTTCACTTAGTGCTTTTAGATGTCCAATGGGGAGAGTAATATATATATATATATATATATATATATATATATATATATATATATATATATATATATATATATATATATATATATATAGGTGACATGGTGGATTAGTGGTTAGCACGTTCGCCTCACACCTCCAGGGTCCGGGTTCAATTCTTGTCTCGGCCATGTGTGTGTGTGGAGTTTGTGCTTGTTCTCTCCCCGTGCCTTCAGGTGGTTTTTTTTCTCCGGGTTCTCCGGTTTCCCCCCGGTCCAAAAAAAACATGCACGGTAGGTTGATTGGCACCTTGGAAAATTGTCCATAGTGAGTGTGTGAATGTGTGTGTGAATGTGTGTGTGTGTGTGTGTCCTGTGATATGTTGGCATTCCATCCAGGGTGTTTTCCTGCCTTAATGCCCATAGACGCCTGAGATAGGTACAGACTCCCCATGACCCGAGGGAAGATCGGATAATGAAATGAATATATATATATATATATATATATATATATATATATATATATATATATATATATATATATATATATATATATATATACACACTATATATAGACAAACATAGACTATATATAGATTAACTCGCAAACCATAGACTTTTACCGCAAAACCTGAGTCTTTTACCTGGAGGCACACATACAGATATTGGATATTTTTTGAATACGTGAGCATGGATTCCTTTCCAAAATCTAGCGGAACATCTTCCCTGAAGACTGGAGATTATAATAACAGCTTCTCCTGTACACATAATGTGTTCAAAAAGAGGTTAAGGGTCTTGGACAAAGGTCAATGATGATTACAGACATGTGTTTGGACGTCTACATACGCGGGTACAATTTGTTTATTGATTTGAAGGTTGACGTGATATAGATTGTGAGCGATGAGTTCATTGGAGTTCTGTAGTGTATCGTTTCTCGCTTTAATGCAAATGAATTCACTGAAGGCCAGTTTACTGTATTACAGTGATATTAAAGCAGCTGGTTTTGTTTGTGCTTACATGAAAAGAAATAGGATTGAGTTAATACAACTTAAATACATATATATACTTATATATACTTATATAGCCTTATATTCTAATTTGATATATATATATATATATATATATATGTATATATATATATATATATATATTATTATATATGTGTACACACACATATGAATATCTAATATTCTTTCATCTATCTTATCTTATCTATCCATCTATCTATCTATCTATTTGAAGCCCTACATTTCAGCAGATATATATATTATATATATATATATATATATATTATATATATATATATATATATATATATATAGATATATATATATATATATATATATATATATATATATATATATATATATATATATATATATATATATATATATATATATATATATATATATATATATATATATATATATATATAGATATATATATATATATATATCGATATAGATATAGATATAGATAGATAGATAGTAGATAGATAGAGATAGATAGATAGATAGATAGAACGTTATCAGTACAAGACAAGAAATTGCAAGAAACTATAAATGAGGTTTATTTTACATAATTAAAAAATAAACAGTGGTCATCAATCATAGTTATTTCATCATTACATTTTCATTTCAACGCATTCGACTAATTAGTGCAACCGATTTTTTTTTTGGCTTTTATTTTGCTTTGTCATCACCGGAATATTTACAAAGCACAATAAAACAAAAGATTAAATTGAAACCAATGTTATATGATTAGAAAGATGTTGTACAACACAATAGAAGCACTTCAGTGTAATCAGTGTCGGAGCCCAGGGAGCAATAACGCATCTGTAACACTGACCAAATGCTGTAGTAAAGTCTGTGACCTCTGAGTAATCACAGATGGAAACCTCAGCCAAGATTATTGGATCTTTTTTCTTTTTCTTTTCCTTCTTTTTCTTTTTAAGAAATGCACGTTTTTGGCTCACATTATGAGATATATAGGTTTAAATTGAACTCATATTTACAGCACATATAATAAAAAAACAAGAAATCCTCGGAAAAAAAAAATCTGTTGCAATTTCATTAATTGAGTCTTTAATTCTTAATTCTTTTTTAGATTCTAATCTATTCTTTAAATTCTGTTAGATTTACACGTTCTGTTCCATTTTATCAGTTTTATTTAATGACAATACTGCATTCCGAGGCTAAAATCATGGATATATATATATATATATATATATATATATATATATATATATATATATATATATATATATATATAGATATATATATATATATATATATATATATATATATATAATTAGCTATGTCACTCTTCACTCCTCTGTTCTGTGGCAGTTTTTATATCAGGAGCTGCCAATGCCTTGTGCCTTTCTGATGCTTTTTTTCTTAGATGAAATATAATGGGTAGCAGCAGCATTGACACTGTGAGTGTATCTGTGTGTAGTGTGTGTAGGTGGGTGTGGTGCTTCTGCTTTGAACCCCGGCCTGGATCTAGTTCACTGTTTATTTATGTGCGTGTTCCAAAGTCCAATATGTTTTTTGTTTTTTTTTTTTGTTTGTTGTGTGTGTGTGTGTGTGTGTGTGTGTGTGTGTGTGTGTGTGTGTGTGTGTGTGTGTGTATTTGTGTAAGTGGTTACACATATATGTGCTAAAAGACAGGAAAAGTATTTGATTTGAAGGCTTTGTATAGTTCATACAGTAGATATATTTATCTATCCATTTACTTCTATTCTCTTTAAAGGGTCAGTGTAATGTGATTTATCTGATCTATCTATCTATCATCTATTCTAATCTATCTATCTATCTATCTATCTATCTATCTATCTATCTATCTATCTATCTATCTATCTATCTATCTATCTATCTATCTATCTATCTATCTATCTATCTATCTATCTATCTATCTATCTATTTCTTTGTTTGTTTGTTTATATCTTTAATCTGTATATTCATCCATTCATCTCCTAATGATCTGTTACTACATTGCTAATTCAGCCATACAATAAAACTACCTACCTACCTATCTATCTATCCATCCATCCATCCATCTATTCATCCATCTATTCATCCATCCATCCATCCATCCATTCATTCATTCATTCATTCAATTTACTTACATGAAAATATGGAATATGGTATCAAAAGAAATCATCCATTTTGCCTAAAGTGATCCTTAATATTCACAAATGAATAAAAGGCAGGAATTGTTAATCAAATATGTTCATACGGACATCCCCAGTATTGACCCACACACACACACACACACACACACACACACACACACACACACACACACACACACACACACACACACACACACACACACACACACACACATATGCGGTTGCATTTCTCTCAAACGTGGCATGTGTCCAGTACTTGAAGCTTTCTTCCATTACTGACCCGGCGGTACAGAAAAGCGTGCCGGGTCCTTCAAAGGCCCTTGAGTAGCGCCGGGCGCTTCAGATACGCGTCACTGAAAGAGAAGAATAGGAGGCTTTATTAAAAACATATTGATTTTCCTGCCAGAGCTAGAAAAGCTTTTATATAAATAATATCGATCTCTTCAATAGAAAGCTCCTCTTTATGTATTAAACCTGTTTTGTTGGTGGCGTGCATACATAATGCGCTCCATGTGTCTGTGTGTGTGTGTGTGTGTGTGTGCATGCCTAAGAAAGGTGGAGAAAGAGTGGAAAATGCACATGGAAAGCCTTAACTTTCAATATCAGGAACCAAATACACCAGTGTATTTTTATTCGAGTGTTTATTTTCTTCCTTCCAGAAAGGTGCTGATCAGTTGAAATGTATTATACATCGTTTGGTTCGTGAGGCCAGGACACTTTGACCCTCCTCGAAGCTCCGCTCTACATTAATGACCTCGAATTTCTTTCATTATGTCATTGTAGAGAACATTTTCTTCTTCTCTAGAATTCTTTGAAATTGCCTTTCAGTTTTCCCTTATAGACTCTGTAGAACCCCCCCCACCCCCCCCCACACACACACACACACACACCTTCCTTTACCATTGTTAGGAAACTACTGAATGCTCAGGATCACATTATACAGTAGTTATGTGTAATACAATGGTTTTAGTTAAAATGGGCAAATTTGCACCAAATATACCACCAGAATAAGCAGAGAGGGGTAGATCAGTGGTTTAAGGCGTTGGATTACTTTTCGGAAGGATCGGGGGTTCGAGCCCCAGTATCGCCAAGATGCTGCTCTTGGGTCCTTGAGCAAGGCTCTTAAGCCTCTGTGTTCCAGGGGGCGCTGTATCATGTCTGACCCTGCGCTCTGACCCCAAATAAAAGCTGGGATATGCAAAGAAAAGAATTTCACTGTGCTGTAATTTATATGTGAGAGATATAAAGGCTAAAAAATAAATAAATTATCGAAGGAGGGAACAGGGGGTTAAACAGGTATATATATATATATATTATATATATATATATATATATATATATATATATATATATATATATATATATATATATATATATATATATATATATATATATATTCATTCATTCATTCATCTTCTACCGCTCTTATCCGATCCTCCCTCGGGTCACGGGGAGTCTGTGCCTATCTCAGGCGTCTATGGGCATTGAGGCAGGATACACCCTGGATGTAATGCCAACCCATCGCAGGACACACACACACACACACACTCACACACACATTCATACACTAGGGACAATTTTTCCAAGGTGGCAATCAACCTACCGTGCATGTTTTTGGACCGGGGGGGAAACCAGAGAAACCCCCTGAGGCACGGGGAGAACATGCAAACTCTCCACACACACATGGCCGAGACGGGAATCGAACCCGGACCCTGGCGGTGTGAGGCGAACGTGCTAACGTGAATTGAAAATTCCACTGATTGTGAGACAAAGAACCAAACAAACATTTTTTTTAAATTGCTTTTCTTTATAAAGGCTTTTGAAACAATGGCCAGATTGATCTGATTTATTATTATTTGTTAAGGTTTTATAACAAGGGATGTAGAATATTTTATTTGTAATTATCTAGAGCAATTTACAGTTACTGATATAAGGGTTAGGGTGAAGGGCCTTCCTGAAGGGTCCCAAGTGTGACATCGTGGTCTGGCGAACTCTTTGAATACAAAGTGCAATGCCTTATTCACCTGCTTTAATACATTAGGACAATAGTTAATGAGAAGGCCAAGAAAAAAAAAACGACTGGATTATGACGGAATGACGGAAAAAGAGTGTCTGATGAAGGTATCCAAACTCGGGGTGACACCGAATATAAATTCATTATCGTTCCATTCAATTGAATTCCTTTTCTTTTTTTATTGCACATTTAACCAACAGCATTGTCACAAAGATCAAGATTTAAATTCTTATGACGGAAAAAGAACAGATGGTGAAGAAAAACCCAGCGAAAAGTCAAATAATTACCGCAAACACTGCTTGGAATTGTTTACTGAAATGGCCACTATGAGTAATTGTGCAATAAACATCTTCCAGACATAACAAAAACCCCTCACGACGTGCATCATAAAGATGAGAAATGTTCAGTATGACCGCTAGGCTGTTATTTGTATATCCGAGGAATTCATCGTCACCGTATATCCGTATAAGTACATTTTTTTAGCTCCATTCTTATTGATTTATTCTCATAGCAACGCAGAGTTTCTGATTAAAATGTTGTTTCTTTTAACGTCTAAAACTGTGCCGTTGTAACGGTGGTGGTGCGCTGCACAGACACACGGGGAAACCAGACTTCCGAAAACAAAGGATTTATTTATAAAAGCGAAACAACAAAAGAGACGCCGCTCTAAGGAGCGGCCAGACAGGCTTGAGAGCCTTGCGCGCCGTGCGCCGTGGTCTCTGGAGGACCGAAGTTCAGGAGCGGACTTGGAAGTCCGGATTCTGGAGCCGAGTGAAACGGGAAGGAGATCCGGAGCGGACTTGGGAGTCCGTGGGATCAGGAGCCGGAGGAAGCGGGAACAGGACCAGACTGGAAACATAGAAGGGGTTAGGCATATAGATCACAATAGTTCGGGTCCGCGACACTAACCAAAGAGTCACGAGCCCGGACAGGGAATGAAGGGAGAGCCGGGCTATTTAAAGGGGAGATGGAAAAGGAGCTGGGATAAGGAACCACCTGATCTGAGTGTGATTGAGTGCGTGTGTGTGTGGAACGAGCGGGGCGGAGCCAGGAGATGAGTGAGGCAGAGAGAGACAGAGACAGAGAGAGAGAGAGAGAGGGAGAGGGAATGTGTTGTGTGTGTGTGTGTGTGTGTGTGTGTGTTGTGTGTGTGTGTGTGTGTGTGTAACGAGCGGGGCGGAGCCAGGGGATGAGTGAGGCAGAGAGAGACAGAGACAGAGAGAGAGAGAGAGAGAGAGGGAATGTGTGTGTGTGTGTGTGTGTGTGTGTGTGTGTGTGTGTAACGAGCGGGGCGGAGCCAGGGGATGAGTGAGGCAGAGAGAGACAGAGACAGAGAGAGAGAGAGAGAGAGAGGGACACCGTGACAGCCGTGTAAGTGACATGTCACATTTCAAGGTCTGAATTGAAGAGCTAAGCGATCAAAACGCCATTATTTTCATCCGTTTCCACCACTGAATAAAAACAATGTCAAGTTTTTAAATATGTTATTTTATATTTAAATATTAATAAATGACTTTTGTTCATCGATAGTCGCCACCATTATTACTTTCTGTTACTTCGTTTCGTTTGCTAGATTTAAATTGACTTTTACAATGAAAAGGCGGCGAAGGTCTGTTTTCAGCCACTACATTAAAATTATACTACTTTATAACTCACATTTTTTAGCCTTTTTTACCTCAGGAATGTGAGATATGAACTCGCATCTGCAAGAATAAAGTCAGATATGTGAGATATAAACATGAAATTCTGGGAAATATCTCGCAATTATGCCTTTTTTTTTTAGTTATCTTTAAGTATTTCTCATGCCAAAGAGTAAACATGGCCAATCCCTGTCGCACGCCATACGAAACCAAACAAATAAAATAAACAAAAACAAAAAAGCAAAATGATCAAAAAGTGCATTTAATAATGCAATCAATGACGTCACTTTTAAAGGTTAGGAAAATTTCCATTCTGCACCTAAAATGCTTCTTTCCCGTTTTGTCCTCGTCCCCAGACGTGCTTCCAGGAGCGGCCCGAAGCCTCGAGCCTGTTATTCGGAGCGAGCTGCTGGTTACCTCCATGTGCCTCTACGTCCTGCTGTTCTCCAGATGATGGACGATACACCTGTTCATCCCCCTCGCACCTGCTGGACCCCTCCTGTGGCATCAACCAACACTGCCCAGATATGTCCCTTCCACTTTCCTTCCCAACTCCGCCCACTACCGACGCTTCACCACCCTTTCCATGGCCGCATTTCCCCCACGCTTGGCTTGTACCACTCTTTAGTGCACTTCCCATACTACGCTTTTGGTTTTTCATTTAAACGTTTGCCTACATCACGTATATATTATTCGGAATATTCATTTGGACCGCTTTTTTCATCCATTACTCCCCCCCCCCGCCCCCTTTACCTTCAACTCCCTTCCTCTGCGTTGCTGACACACCAAAGTGTCAAATAATGCTACCAAAGATGATGGCGCGGTTCTTCAGATGACATGGAATGTCGGGGCAAAATCGAGCCCGGGGGGGCTGATTTATTTTCACGCCAACTCTGGCGAGACGCGAGGATGGGGACGACGCGAGAATGACCGCTACGGCCGCTACGGAACGAGACTTAACTTCCCGCCGGACTCGGATTGCGCCGCCTACCGTAGAGAGCCTGTACAGTAACATGTATATGATATATTTACCTAAGTATCGACACATGGACTGCTGAGACTAATCAAGACTAAAGTAAAGAAGCACAAATTTGTATGCTTTTGTTTTTGTTTGTTTTTAATTACTTTCCGTTTCCCTGTGTGGTTATTTTTGTCCGAAAAAAAAACAACAACAAATTTGCTGTATGCCTTTCGTCCCTTATTATAAATGACGTTTCCTGCCTTGCTGCTGAAGAAAATAGTGGCTGATCTATACATCGGGACTCGTCTACCGTCGTCTCGGAGAAGCGATGGAGACCCGTATTATCCGTATACGTTTAAACCGCATGTTGAACATCGGCGTCGATCGGATGGGGGGGGGGCGGGCCGGGGGGGAGGGGCGGGGTTAAGGGTGGAACGGATTAACGGATTCCCGATTTGACTTCTCAGAGGAGCATGAGGTCTGTAAGGACTCCGGATGACGGACTTCCTAGAAGGGTCATGTGCATGCTCCAGGTCCCAAACCCGGCGACCAAAAAGCGACCAAAAACAAAACAAAAAAAAAAAAAAACAAAACAAAAAAAAAAAAAAACAAAAAAAGTCATTGAAGAGGATTTGTTTTTGCCGAGCATTTCAACTTCTGCTGCTGAAAACGTCCGGATTGGTTCGCTCGGGAATCCCGCGTGTTGGCACAAAGGAAAGTACTCATCGGAAAAAGAGAAATCAATAAACGAGGATCGCCGACATTTCATATTGAAGCAATACAGCATCATAACAAACCTGCAATGCTGAGCGTTTTAGTGTTTAGTAAATATGTACCACTGTCATAGTTTACGCTTCGAGCAACGTTATCATGTGGTTTCATTTATCATGGGACATTTCGCCGAGTCAGCTTTTACTGTGAACCGTTTCTGGGAAATCAAAGGTCCCGCCGGAGTGCATCAGGGTTCTCTGTTAGGTTCCTCTGTGAATGCCATTTTACTCATGAATCATTCATCAAAAGACCGTGAATGCTGATTTTTTTATTGTTATTATTATTATTATTATTATTATTAAGGAGCACAAAATATATACAGATATATGTGAACTACACACAAATTATGAGAGAGACCAGGTGTGCCTCTGTCAGAGTCTACGCATCATATATCGATTAGTTTTGACCCCGGTATTTATTATCCATGTCCCTAAAAAAACAAAAAAAAACAAAACAAACCTTGCTTGTAAAATTTTGCTCGCACTCATATTTAATCGATAATATTTCTGTTTATCGCAGGACGCTAGATCGTAAAAGTGTTGACTTGCGTCTCAGGTCATATATATATATATATATATATATATATATATATATATATATATATATATATATATATATATATATATATATATATATATATATATATATATTTCTATTTTTTTCAATGCAGAGGCTTTTTTTTTAAAGTTAAAATTTCACTTTGCTTTTGTTCCACGCCAATTATATGTTACATCGTTTTAAGGCCTGGGTGTTTGCATAATGCCGACTCGTGCACTCGATCAGATGTTTATCGTGATATTAAATGCTTCCTTGGAATAATCGGACTTGGAGGAAATAAGGGAACGGGTATATTACAGTGGGTAATAAATAATAAACATTTAGGTCACCCATTGTTGAGTCCCGCATGAGCAAAAGCCCTGAGATCATTATTGCAAAGGAAGTGTGCAATGCTAACAATTACATAGCAGTGCAGATTGAACTGTTAATATCATAATGGAAAGGTTGTTTTAATATTTTCTCAAATTATTTTGGGCGGAATCATCAAGGCGAGAAAACAAAATGACTTTAGCAGTCTTTTTAGAGGATAATCCCGCCCAAAACTTCATCTTAACTCCAATCAGAATTGTTACATCATAAAACAAGTCAATGAAGTCTGTTACATTGGTAACATACCTGTTCCCTTTCAGGTCTTCCTGTCTGACTCCGCCTCCTCCAGGTCATTATCAGTTGGCCAATTAGTATGCAGCACCTAAGAGACCATGCATATTATATATATATATATATATATATATATATATATAGATATATATATATATATATATATATATATATATATATATATATATAGATCGGATATAGATATACAGACACACACCACACATATATATATATATTATAGATATAGATATATATATATATATATATAAGATATATAGATATATATATACACATTCTTATATTTTTTTACATCTTTTTTTCTCTTTTTTTTTTCTTTCACACACACACACACACACACACCCACACACACATATATATATATATATACTATATATATATATATATCATATATATATATATATATATATATATGCTCAGATTTTCTTTCCTGACTCCGCCTCCTCATTCTCGATTGGCCAATTAGCAATCTATTGGCCAATCAATTTTTTTTTTTTTAGTTTTTTCTTTTTTTGGGGGGGGGGGGGTTACTCAACATAAAAACGTGTCTTCTGTGTACAATTAACTAATTGATTAAAAATGATTAATATAAAGTAACGCGATGATGCCGCGATGAAGCGACGCCCAGAAAACTGTCCCGAATGCGTCGAAAATAACGAGGGATAAATTGTACCGAATACACGAGTAATTACGAGAAAACAACTTTTGTTATATTGAGATCGTGAGAGAATTAGCTCACTGTCTTAAGGAAAACGAAACTTATAAAGCATGGCTTCTTAGGACTTGCATACATTTGAGATTTTACCTTATTTTCACTTATTTTGTTATACATACATATCTATTTTTTTTTCTCATCATTGCCTGATGAATATATCGATCGCTTCATGTAAAAGCCTATACGACGCATCATCTAGACATTTCATGTACCTCAGTAGATGTTAGGCTAGCACTGAGAGTTCATACCGCACGTCTGTGTAACGTGTATCGAGGTGACGGGATGCGGTTTGAATCCCTTAAACCCTTTTACGTAAGACATCTTCGTTCATAGGTTGTTTTAGCGTCACACCGAGCATGTCTGACGATCGTATTTCACGGTCGCATCCAAGTGCCGAGAAGGACAAGGATCAAAAGGTGCGTTATATAAAAAAAAAAAAAATAAATAAATAAATAAAAACAGGGATGATCATCATTTGGGATGATTATGGATAAGCGGCTTGGAGGGAGTAAATCTCATCCTCGGATCGTTGCTAACGGCGCTTTTTCCTCGTTCTCGTTCGACTCGCTCTTTTCGGTCCACCCCCCACTACATTTCTGTTTCGCACCATTCCGTCGAAACGTGCCTCGCGTGTTACGGAAGGTCCGTTTCATTGATTTCGAAGTCAACGAGCCAATCGGCATTCCTGTGAAAAGGCGCCCAAAACGGCCGTTAGATGAGCTACAGAGAGCGGGGTTTGTGTTGGTAAACGATCCCCATACAAAAAAAAGAGAGTGTGTTGCGTTTCAGAAGTGAAATCGATTCCTGGTTATAAACACTATTACGTTTTATTTACATAATAAATGTATCGGTCGGTTATTTAGCATTTTAAACAGATATGCACCATTGCATCGGTGTACCAGATATGACATTTCGAAGCAAGTCACTAAAATGTTCCCCAAATGATCAAAACAGGTGAGAAATCAGTACTTAATACCTTCAGTATAATTTAGTTTAGGAATCGCTAGTACACAAGCAATTATGCGACTAAATTCAAATCGTTCCAAAGACGCCCCAGTTTAATATTCCCAATTTTTGCCCCATTCGTTTTTTCCATGGAGATTCCAGATGGCACAAATGAGATTTTTGGTCTGCTCTTGGCGTAACGAATATCTAATATTCGACATGCTTTTCTGTTCACCGTTGTGTTGATCCAACGTGTGAAAAATCCAAGGATTACATTATATTTATTTACATTTTTAATCACACAACACCTTTTGTTTCAAATAAACATTAACGGAGCTCCGTATGGTTATGATTAGAGGTCGAACGATAGTGGATTTTACCCATAGCTACTGTTAATGGACAGATACTATTAAACAATCCAAAACCAATTAAACCAATAAAAAAAAATATATATATATATATATATATATATATCTATATATATATATATATATATATATATATATAATATATATATATAGCACTCCACATAACATAATAATGCGCTTTAAAATAAATATGTGTAGTTACTAAGTATAATTAGACCATTAAAAAATGAGTATTCATTATTTTAATGAGGAATGTAAAATAATATTCAGGTGGGAAATGTAATGGCGCGTAGATTCAGTGATTCGCCTCTAGAGGCCGCTCTTGTTAAGACTGTAGGAGGCGGAAAAACTATGGATTTGGGCTGTTAGCCGATAGTTCCAGCAATCGATCAGTGCCGATTAATCGGCCATTAAATTGACCGCTAGTTATAATTGGTTGTTACATGATAAAGCAGGACTGCTTGGATGTACAGGTGTTCTCACTGAAGCGGATTCCAAACACAATATACAATTTTTGCAGTATAAAATTGTTTTTTTTCCTGTTTACATTCATTATGTCCTGGTTTAGAGCCCTGAAAAAAACAGACGAGAACATTCTATCATTTGTCATTAACATCATGAGATTTGCTAAACTTCCTAAACTACGGTGGCTGAGAAGGGCAAAACAAATGAGCAAATCATAAAACTAAATAACACAAGTAGAAATACAGAAAAGACCTGAATAAATTTGGAAAAAAAAATATAAATAATAAATATAAAAACAAAATAACGAAATCGGAAACACATTAATAAACCTGAAAGCAAAATAACAAATTTGGAACCATATTAATAAATCAGAAAACACAACAACAATTAGCGATTGGGTCAATTAATGCTCATTGGATTTGGCACCTGTCAATCAAGATAACATCCAATACAGGAGAAAGTGGGAAGGTGTGTGCGGGGAAAAGAACAAACCATGTATAACTACATACAAATGTCCTTCCTCAAAGTAACTTGAATGAATTCTATTTTCCCCTTCGTTTACCAGTGTTTACTTCTGTTATTTTATTATATGACAAAATATAATAGCCCAAAGAAAAATAAACGTACAAAAGATTTCCTATTTCCTGAATAAATTGATTGACAGGTGTCTTGTCCAATGAGCAGCAAGTTTTCCATTTTCAAACTGTACCTGTATCTTTTCCAGTTTGTAGGAATTTCTTAATGGGTTTTTTGTATTTATTTTGTTTTTGTATCTGTTATTTTGTTTTTGTATCTGTTATTTTGTGTATTTGTCATTTTGTTGTTGGATTTGTTAGTGTGTTTTGGATTTGTCTCGCCCACCGAACTAAACAAGCCTTCACTTCCGTTTATCTCCTGTGCAGAAAAACACTGGGTGTGACCAGATCATAACCATTACCTCATCCATTAAAAAAAAAGGAAAGATAAAATCGGGTGGAGTCATGTGGTGAAACGTCATGGTTCCTCTCTCACACACACACACACACACACACACACACACATGCATACTCACAAAGATGAAGCAATCCCACTATGGTTGTACCATATGTCCTTATAATGAATTGGTCAGAATGTTGTATAAGAGCCTGAGGGGAAATGTTATGTTCGTTTTGTTATTGTCCCTCTTTTTTTTTTCTTCTTCTTCTAACCCCCCCCCCCACTTCAGATGTACCGGTGCACAAGTGCAAGGAAAGCTTGTAGTGCTGGCCGTTGTATACTCTGTCATGTAATGAACTATTTTAGAGGCAAATATATTTGAAATATGAACCCAAATAATATAAATAAATAACCATAAAAGACGTGTTGTTGTTTTTTTTTTTTTATCATCTATAAATACTATATAGCTATAGCAGCATATGTATATATACAATATAGGGAGGGGTGGCAGATGTTAATATAATTAAAAATCCACTTTATGTTCGAATGTTGCCACAAAAGTCTCTGAATGATCAGCGGACACTTTTCTAGTGAAATTTTCTAGTGACTTTAAGTTAACGCTTACTCAGCAATTTGAACCACCAATATCGGCCATTTAGATAAAGTAGACACAGGAAAATGTGTGAGGCAAGAAAAGTGATTAGCACGTTCGCCTCACACCGCCAGGGTCCGGGTTCGATTCCCGTCTCGGCCATGTGTGTGTGGAGTTTGCATGTTCTCCCCGTGCCGGGGTCTCTGGTTTCCCCCTGGTCCAAAAACATGTACGGTAGGTTGATCGGCACCTTGGAAAAATTGTCCTATGTGTGTGCGATGGGTTGGCATTCCATCCCGGGTTTGTCCTTCCTTAATGCACATAGACAATCGGTAGAAGATGAATAAATGAATGGCAATTATGGTGGCAATTATTTTCTAGCTTTTTCCTATTGTTGACTGATTGACAAAGTGGATTGACCATTGTTTCAAGAAGTGCGGGTTTATTTCCAAACAATGCACTTTTTTTTCTTGAATAGAAAGACAATTTTCAGAGGTAGGTTCACAAGTTAGGACATCAAGGGAAGACTCACCATCTTTGTAGGTTTTGGGAAGGTGCCTTTAGCATATGAAAAACGCCACTCATGCTGCTCTATTGGTTGGACCTGATACGGACTTTCTGCTCATGAAGAATAGTCAGTATTTTGGGAAGCCGGCAAGGTACTTGGTCTAGACCATATGTGTCAAACTCGAGGGCCACGGCCCGAATGTGGCCCTCCATGACAATTTCTGATACCCGCAATAGCTTAAAAGGTGTATGATTCTCTTGAAACAAGAAATATTGTCGCTTTAAATCGTGCATTGACGATAATCTAAATCTCCCACAATGCATGCGACTACGTTATCCGCAAAGTGACGGCATCCCGCCACTAGAGTGCAGTGGATCCCACATCAACGTTTACCGAGGACGATTTTTCCAAAATGCATCATTGAGAAATTTCTATCCCAAAATGTCCAGGAAGCGAAAAGTTGATGCAGACGGAAGGCAGTTCCAAAAAACATTGGAAAGGCAAATACATGTTTGTGCTTCCAGGAGAAAAAAGCGCTATGTGTTTTGTGTTATGAGACGACGTCGCTCATCAAACACTATATACTGTCTTATAGTTACAACGGCCACTTCGAGGCCCACCATCATGCTGATGTGGACCACAGAGCTCCAAGTGTTTCTTATACTAGGCTTCAGTCCAAATTCAGTCATACCTACAGTACAGAGGGGGAGTCACCCAGATGTTCACACTCTCAAGAGTTTGGGGTTGCTGAAGATACCATTCACACATCACTAATAAGCCTATAATATCCCAACCATGATGCTAGAAAGGCTAGATGATAGCGACTTAATACTGTTTTCAATTAGTAAATGCAAGCTCTAAACAGAAATGGCAACAATGAGGCCAAGATTGTGGATTTGCAACCCAAAATGCTGCTGTTGTTGTTGTTGTTGTGTATCAAAATGGGTAGGAAACTTAAACATAAAGGGAAAACAATTGAGGGTAAATCATACAGAATGTGCTACTATGTCAATCGAATCTTACTTTGCGTAGCACAAAAGTATTCTTCAAAGCATTGGGGCTAAATTAATTCCCACATACATACTTTTTATACTTTAGTTCAATGTTTCTTTTGAAAATACAAATGCTGTTAGGATTTTATTCCCACCTCAAGTGCCACTAGCTAATCGATATTGAGTGGCACTAGATTAGTTATTGTAGCCATTTGTTTGTTTGTTTTTTGTTGTAAATCCTGGAATGCTTGACGAATACAGTTTTTGCTATAACCAATACATATTTAAAATGGAGTAAACAACCAACCAAATACAAGAGATGATAAAAGTAACAAACAGTTCCTTGGGGGCCAAAATCAATCCCTATTTTTAATTTAGTTGCTTTTGCAGGTGTGTAGCTCAGCGGTTTAAGGCATTGTCCCCTGGACTGGAAGATCACAGGTTCAAATGCTACCACTAGTGGGCCCTTGAGCAAGGGCCTGAACCCTCAGTTGCAAGTTGCTCTGGATAAGGATGTCTGGATAAGGACATCAACTTTACCTGTGTTTTGAACGTTAAAATCAGTCAAAAAAAAGAGTTTTAAAGACCTATATGAATAAAGACCTCTACAAATTTTTGCTCAGTATTGGTTGATACCTGCTTGTATTGATTGAAATGGGCATCGTACAACATTATGCCTGTAGAAATCATTTGTTCTGATGGTTTAAACATTGGAGAACCTGCAATAAGGGATGTGAGACAGTCATTCCCATGAGAAAACAGACACTTACAGACCAGATAAGGTTGCTCTTGACAGCAAAAAAGAAAGAAAAGAAATAAATGAGTAAACTTATGCAAGCACATGCAGGGTATTTCTTGAGAAACTGGTGTGGGAGGAAGAGAGACTCATTATAGAGTGGCATGGCATAGTAGAGGCTTAGAGGCTGGAGGCTGAATGTCAGGTCCAAGTGTAGGCTCTGGCGATCAAGTACGCCCACCAGGCTCTGTTTAGACAGAGGGAACCACCCGTGACTTACCTTGCTGGCAGGTAGACAGTTGATCTAAAGCTTGTATGGCTGCCAAAGAAAGGCCGCTAGTGCATGCAACACACAGTTATCACTTATTGCTTTCTTGCCTGAATGAAAAAACAACAATTTTCAGAGATCAACTCATAAGTGGGGCCATTAAGGGCCAAGAGTCAGGTGTCGGAGGCCAATCTTTTGAGGTATTTGGGAAAAGATTAAGGTGCCTTCAGCATGGAAGAAATAAACCTGTAAGGCCCCAGAGAAATGCCCGCCGTTCTGCATTAATAGCTGGTATTTGGGGACTCATTGGGTACTTAATAACTTTGAAGAAATGCAAGTATTTTGAAAAGCAGACAAGATACTTGGTCAAAACCATTGGCAATACCGCATTGGTTTTAGTTCTCAACCTGACGGAGAACATTAGGCATGAGGGGTCTTAAAAGGGGAGTCACCAAGATAGTCCAACCCCAATCAAGAGCCATAGTGGATCCCACTGTTCAACACTGTCCACAAAACCTTGGGATCCACTATGGCCCTTGATTGTGGTCAGAGTATCTTGGTGACTGTCACCAACCTGATGGAAGTCACCAAGATAGTCTGACCCCAATCAAGAGACGTAGTGGATCAAGGTCTCCAGCATGACATTGGGATGCACTATGGATCTTGATTGGGGTCAGACTATCTTGGTGACTCCCCTTTTAAGACACCTAATTTCTTTTACCCATGGACTTTGCCAGTATGACCTTGGGATCCACAACCTGTCTTGATAGGGGTCAGATTATCTTAGCGACTATGACCAACCTGACGGGATTTCTGCATTAAGAGTTTTAAAAGGGGAGTCACCAAGATAGTCCGACCCCAATCAAGAGCCGTAGTAGATCCCAAGGTCACCAGCATGATCTTGGGTTCTATTATGGCTCTAGATTGGGGTCAAACTATCTTGGTGACTTTCACCAACCTGATAGCTCTAGGATTTAGTGAGTCACCAAGATAGTCTAACTACAATCAAGAGCCGTAGTGTATACCAAGGTCTCCAGCATGACATTGGGATCCACTATGGCTCTTGACTGGGGTCAGACTATCTTGGTGACTCCCCTTTTAAGACACCTAATTCCTTTTCCCCATGGATTGTCCAACTTTGCCAGTATGACCTTGGGATTCCCTCTCTTGATAGGGGTGATCTTGGCAACTGTCACCAACCTGGTAGGATTTAGGCATTACGTGTGTTAAAAGGGGAGTCACCAAGATAGTCAAACCCCAATCAAGAGCCGTAGTGGATCCCAAGGTCGCCTGCATGATCTATCTGGGTGATACCCTTTTAAGACACCTGATTTATTTTCCCCATGGACTGGAAGTCTTTTACTGACACTGTCGAGATCTTTCGAATCTGCAGCTGTTGTTGCAGTGAATCAATGGAATTGCTTCAGAAGAAGCGATAACAGCGCAACTTTGTCTGCAAGTGCCTCACGCTCAGACACAACACTAATTAGACTTTTCGAGTTCTGCCTGATCGAGTTGTGATTGAAAACTTTAATTAGCCGATTATCTTGAGCGCTGTCATTATCCTCTCCGAAGTGTGTGATGAACATGAGTGCACTAATAGCTGCTTTAGGAGGGGGATTTATGAGCTATGGGTTTTTGTCATGGCTGATTGGTCCACTATCTGTCTCTCACTCTCTCTCTGATTTATATGCAAAACAATAGTAAACCTTAAAATCACATTATTACGAAGAGCCAAAAGTGATCCGTTCTCACCAACTCAAACATTTTCGCACATTTTGTCAAAATTATCAAGCATTATCAAGATAGAAGAAGTTGTTAAAAGATGGGCTCTGGGGATCCTTCAGCTTGTACACACACACATTCACACATTGTGGTAACACTGGCTACACATAACTGTCCAAGAAATAGATGTGATTGCTACCTTGGGAGGGAGATTGGAATGAGTGGTTCAACAAGTGTCCACTGCCGGGCCCAAGAGCAAGGCCCTTAACCCCATAGCTGCTCTGTTGTGTGAAGGAGATAAACAAAAGTTACTCTGGATGGTGGGGGGTTAAAAAAAAAGATTAAATGGTCCTAGAATTGGCATTTTGGGTCTTGAAAAGGGCGTGCTCATATCCCATAATGGACTTGGGATGTGCAGCTCCATACCTGAAGTGGATGTGATTCGCATCTTGATCCGAATACATTAAATATAAAACCAATCTGATGCATTTTAACCCAATCACGATGCAGTGCGAGCCAACATGGATTTGATTGAACAAAATGTTATTGAATGCAATATAAATATATTTATGTGCAATTTATAGTTTTCTTGTATTTCTTTGGTTCAGACAGGCAACAAATCATCAATTTACATTTACAGCATTTGGCAGACGCCCTTATCCAGAGCTACTTATAACTGATCAATTGAGGGTTAAGGGCCTTGCTCAAGGGCCCACTTGTGGCAGCTTGGTGGTGGTGGGGTTTGAACCCATGATCTGGCACCTTAACCACTGTGCTACACCACCTCCCTCGCTTAATTTACTTAAGCGCCTGTTGATTTCAAACATGGCCTTTTCAGCAAATCAATCAATCCATAAACAAAAATCAATTCCTTATTAATAAACTTAATTAAAATAGTTATTTTCTTGTTCTGATAGATGCAACTTTATATCTGCCATGTTCATTTGTATTATATTTGTATTATATGCATTTCATTTGTATTCATTTGTGTTATAAGGAGGGTGATGGTAGCCCAGTGGTTAAGATGTTGGACTCTGGACCAGATCACTGGTTCAAACCCCACCACCACCAAGCTGCCACTAGTGGGCCCTTGAGAAAGGCCCTTAACCCTCAATTGCTCAGTTGTAAGTCGCTCTGGATTGCTCAGTTGTAAATGTAAATATGCAATTCACAGGCCTCAGTTGTAAGTCGATCTGGATAAGGGCGTCTGCTAAATTTACATTTGCGGTATTTAGCAGACGCCCTTATCCAGGGCGACGTACAGGAAGTGCTTTAGGTCTCACTCTAAGGATAAGATTTAGTCAAGAAAGGTAAATACAAACTCAAGTACACGAGGATAGACAGTTGCCCGTTTTTTTTTTTTTTTTTTTTTTCCTTGACAGAAGTCGATAAAAGAGAATAAAAGGAATGTTAGGATAGGTGTTGTTGGAAGAGGGAGGTCTTCAATCGGCGTTTGAATGTAGACAGTGTCTCCGTTGTTCGGACATCCAGTGGAAGTTCGTTCCACCACATCGGTGCCAGAACAGAGAAGAGCCTTGAGCTGGTCTTACCTTTTACCCTGAGAGACGGTGGAACCAGACGAGCAGTGCTGGACGCTCTCAGGCAGCGAGGTGCAGTACGGGAGGTGATGAGGTTGCGGGGGTAAGATGGTGCAGATCCATTTTTGGCTTTATAGACGAGCGTCAGTGTTTTGAATGTGATGCGTGTGAGCAGCTACAGGAAGCCAGTGGAGCGAGCGCAGCAGTGGGGTGGTGCGAGAGAATTTAGGCAGGTTGAACACGAGTCGCGCAGCTGCATTTTGAATCATTTGCAGTGGACGAATAGCGTTCTGAGGTAGACCTGCCAGCAGAGAGTTACAGTAGTCCAGTCTTGAGATGACAAGAGACTGAACCAGAACCTGAGCAGCCTGTGTGGATAAAAATGGTCGACTCCTTCTGATGTTGTATAGAAGGTGACAACAAGAGCGAGTAACGTTAGAAATATGGGAAGAGAAATGCCGTAAATGTAAATGTAAATGATATATAAATAAATCACTTTATATTTATATAAATGGCAATAAAAATATATAAATATAAAATAAAATCAATGCATCGCGACTTTATTAAGATGCACCGGTTCAATGGTACATTGTTTGCAACCAAGTATCCATGTTGTACTCTCCTGTGGTGCATAATTTGAATATTTTGTGCTATTTTAACATTCTGCGTTCGTTCCTGCACGAGTCATAATAAAGTACACCTTGGTTTTACACAATGAATGTTTTCCCTAACAAGCAGCATATTCTTAAAGGGAATCCTGGGAATCCAAAGAAAAAAAAGCGCCAAAGAAAAAGTCATTTTCTCCCTAGTTATCACTTAAGAAGGAAAATTCAAGGGTATAAACTGAAAATAATAAACTCTGGGAGCATGCGTAGTTGTTATTTATTTATTTATTTATTTTTGTCATTTCACAAATATAATTGCACCATTCATTCATTCATTCATTCATCTTCTACCGCTTTATCCGATGTTCACTCGGGTCACGAGGAGCCTGTGCCTATCTCAGGCGTCTATGGGCATTAAGGCAGGATAAACCCTGGATGGAATGCCAACCCATCGCAGGGCAC
>JACRUU010000014.1:7078171-7090671 GCA_030449085.1 Kryptopterus vitreolus
GCAGGACACACACACACACACACATTCATACACTAGGGACAATTTTTCAAGGTGCTAATCAACCTACCGTGCATTTTTATGGACCGGGAGGAAACCAGAGAACCTGGAGAAAAAACCCCTGAGACACGGGGACAACATGCAAACTCCACACACACATGGCCGAGACGGGCATCGAACCCGGACCCTGGTGGTTTGAGGCGAACGTGCTAACCACTAAGCCACCGTGATCCCCATACTGTTTATATTATATATACTGTTAAATATTTTTTTATTGCTTACGAACAAATCCATTTTTGCACAACATGTACTGGTTGGTGAACTGTTTATTGTCTTGTCTTTTTTGTACTTTGCTGTTTTTCTTGTTCTGTGTTTTGTTCCTTTATGTTGTTTGGTATAGCACCTTGGAATGCCAATAAAGCCTACTTGACCTGATTTGATCTTATGGAGGGCATTTAAAGAGTTGCCTCTGAGAAGGGTTAAACAGAGTTTCTTCCCCAAATGAAATATGTGCGATTACGGTCCAGCTTTTTCATGGACTCTATTTTTTCTTTTTTAATATATAACTTAGCCCAATGCTATTACTATTATTCCCCCCCCCCCAATTGTCATTTCATTGCCATGCGATCTTCTTATATTTCCTGATTTCATTCTTCCCTGAACATATGGCCGGCTAATCAGTCTAGTCTTTATTTGAATTCTCTTCCAATTAACCTTCTGTTGCGATTTGTTTTTACCACCACCGCGTTTCTTAATTGCTTTCAGGACTGCATCAGCACTTCTTGCTGAAATCCTCTCCGAGATATCTTTGTTAATTAACGATTTGGTATTTTCATCACAGAGCCACTAGATTGGCCGAGAGCTTTTGCGTTAGAGATTAAATGACTTTCCCATGATTTGTCGCCGCGGCTAATTCCGCCGATCTCACATTCCCATAATCTGGTCTAATTTTGGAAAAGGATAAATATATTAGGCCACGCCCACTTTGGATTGAACTCTTTGAACCACACACACACACACACACACACACACACACCACTTGCATTGTGTTTATCTTATTGTACTTAAAGTTAACTTAACTCCCATGGTCTCCCCCCCAAAAAAGCTCTCTTGTGTTGTATACCAATGCAGAGTAATGCCCAGGCGTCTGAGAAGAACGGCTTTAATCCCACAAAAGACGCTGATCGATCCCTCCACTTCCCTGCAGGCTTCTTTCATTCAACACCCATCTATTTTCCAGCTTCATGTGTAATCAATGCTGCGCACAATAATACCCTTTGGTTTGCATTTTTCCTCTTATTGATCCCACATTCCGCCTTGTGATCCTTCATCCCCCCGTAGTAATTATACCTCCTCCAGCGATCCGGCTTGTGCTCTAAGTGATCCCACATTTCCCCCCAGTGATCCCACCCTCACTTCCCCCACATTCACTCATTTCTCGGTTTTAGCGATCCCATAATCTATCTAGCAGTAATCATGCACTGTATACCTCCCACATTTCCCTCTATCGATCCTGCACCTCCCAAGCTGTCATCATTTTCCCAATTGGTCTTGCATCTCATCAAGTGATCCTGTATCCTCCCAAGTGGTCCTGCACCCCCTGAAGTCATCCGGCATCCTCTTTGGTAATCTTTCATCTCTCCTGCATACTTCCTAGTGATCCTGTGCACTCCTTAAGCGATACCACATCCTTTTACATTTACGGACACCCTTATCCAGAGTGACTTAGAATTGAGGGTTAATGGGCTTGCTCAAAGGCCCTCTAATGGCAGCTTGGTGGTGGGATTTGACTACTGAACTACCTCACTGTTCTTCTAGGGGCTACTATCCTTCCTAGTATCACAATCCTCCCTAGGTGATCCCTCAAAGAGATGCTGCGTCCCACCAGGTTCACCCCAGCAATTAGTGCTTTCTGCAGGGTATGTGTGTGTGGATGTTCTCCCAGTGCCTCAGAGGGTTTTCTCCGGGTTCTCTGGGTCCAAACAAAAGGAGGTAGGTTGATTGGCACCTTGGAAAATTGTCCCTAGTGTGTGAATGTGTGTGATTGTGAGTGTGTGTGTGTTCTGTGATGGGTTGGTGTATCCTTCCTTAATTCCCATAAACGCCTGAGATAGGCACAGGTTCCCCATGACCTGAGGGAAGATCGGATGAAGCAGTAGAAGATAAATGAATGAAGGGTAGAAAAAAACACCCATTTGTGACGATGTGTTTATTAGGACTGTAATGCTTCGACCAAAACTGGCAACGGCTGGCTGACGTTTAAGGACTTGTTTTAGCACCTTTCATTATCGCTTTATCTGGAAGAGACTCGTGATTTAACACATCATATGAAGGTTAAAGCGCTAATCTCATACACAAAGTGAAGTTGTTCATTGTCGTTTCTCATTTGTTTCTAGTCTGTCTCTCTATCTGTGTAATCAGGCATACCATTATGACCTTCCCAATATTGTCCCCATTTTCTGCCAAAGAAGTCCTTTAAAGAAGAACCTTTATTTGTCACATATACATTACAGAACCGTGAAATAGTTTCTTTGCATATCCTAGCTTGTTTGTTGGAAGCTGAGTCCGAGTGCAGGGTCAGCCATGATACAGCGCCCCTTGGAGCACAGATGGAGGTTTAAGGGCTTTGCTCAAGGATACAAGAGAGGCAGCTTGGCGATACTTGGACTCGAACCCCCGTCAGTAGTTCAGCACCTTAACCAGCGCCTTTTGTTACAGTAGTTCGTCTATTGCTCATCAACGTGAATCATGGACCCATGACCCTGACACCCGGGTTGATCGCTGTTCCTTCCTTGGACACTTTGAGCACTGTAGAACAGCAACACCCAACCGTGTTCATCTGACCCGGTAATCTACTCATCACATTTTGACTTCTCGGTCACATCCTTATGCTTTGCCCATTTTTCCCTGCCACAAATGTTGTTGATATAGCCAACCCTGTAACAGGTTCCATGATGAACCGAGAGTGTTAATCACCGCTTATAATGTTATTATGTCATAGTAGTGAAAAAGAGAGGGAGAGAGAGAGAGAGGGAATAGGGAAGAGTTTAAATCCCTGGGGTGTCAGCAAAGTAATGGAGAATATGTTCAGAGGAAGAAAGGAGTGCAGGCAGGGTGTAGCGAGTGAAGAAGAGTTTCGAGTGATGGAGTGGTATCTGCAAGAGTGAAGGAAAGTTTCTAAGACGGCAGCGAGGTGACACCTTTGATGAGGTATGTGTTTGACAGAAAGACAGGAGGTGGAGCTGGAGGTGTCAGAGTTGAAGACGCTGGGAGTGACGAGGGACTGCACAGGGTTTATTAGCGGGACTGAACAGGCGGGATGTTCTGAAGGCGAAAAGAGAGGTACATGGGGTAGAAGAGGGTGGAGCCGCCAAAAGAGAAGGCTTAATGATGTGGTGAGGAAAGACATGCAGGTTTGACGGAAGGCGATATATAGACGGATGATCCGCTGTGGCGACCTCTAATGGGTAAAACCCGAAAGATGTTTTTAATATAGGTGAAACAATATGTTTTCAGGTGCATTACAGGGTGCATTAATAATGCGCCCCAGAGCGGCGGGCGCGGTGAATAAAAACATCACACGTTTATAGTGACAAATGTGCATTCTGGTCCCGTTTGCTCTCTGTCAGCGCCTCTAGTCATTACTAGTGTGTTTTTCAGGGTTTGTCTGTGTGTGTGTGTGTGTGTGAAAGAAAAACAGTCAGTTTACAGAACATTATGTGTACCAGTCTCTCTTTTGTATATGCGTAAAGGAATTATACGGCGAAAGCTCTGGCTTATCTGCGAAGGTAGACGTAAGTGAAAAGCAGGGGTATGTGTTGGTATGTGACACTTGATCCTGCACCTTCAGGATGTAACTAGACATTTAATGACTACGCGGTAGGTGATTGCATGCGTTTTCATCATGAGCTTGTGTGGAGTGACAGGAAGAAGAAGAAGAAGAAAAAGAAGAACGGGAGGTGCTGCGACTGTGTAAGTCGGAGCAAGTGCAAGAGGAAAAATGCAATATCGCTGTTACATATGCAAAAAGCACATTCTTTCCTAAAGTTTTTTTTTTTGTTTTTTTTTTTTTGTTTTTACAATGACCCTTTTTAGGGACCTTTATTTGTACATGCATTTGTCTGTAGAAAGTAGTTTTAGCACAAATGTCCTTCTAGGAAAGGGGTCGGCAACCTTTTTTTGGCTCATTGACTTTGGGCTGGTCCAAGCACCAGATGCTAGGAGAAGGGTGTAGCTGAGTGGTTTAAGGTGCTGGGCTACTGATTGGAAGGTCGGTATCGCCCAGCTGCCACCCTTGACCAAGACCTTTAACCATCTGTGCTCCAGGGGGCGCTGTATCATGGCTGACCCTTTGCATATCCCAACACGCTGGGATATGCGAAGAAACAGTTTCACTGTGCTGTAATGTATATGTGACAAATAAAGGCTATATGTCATACATGAACATATGAAAGACATACTCAAGTGTCACCGTGCTTAATGCGCCATCTGGTGGAGTGTCAGGCAATTACAGGACAAGATCAGATCAAAATGAATGCAGTCATAATTTTGTAATTTTGTCTTTTGAGGGCCGGATTAAAAGGACCAAGGGGCCGGATGTGGCCCACGGGCTGTCGTTTGTCCCGCCCCTATTCTAGGAAGTTCTCCAGGATCTTAATGTTAGTAAAGTCAGGTGAGGTGAGGTGAGGAGGCCCGGGGTGCCTTCAGCATTGCTGATTCATTTCCAAAGGGTTGACTTGCTCTACCAGAGCTGGATACCTTCCACTCATTTATGGCAGACTATTCTTTATCCAGACTGACTTCCATTTTTATATTGTTCATTCATCTAAGCAGGGGCATGGTGGCTTAGTAGTTAACACATTCAGCTCGCGCCTCCAGGGGGGTAGGGGGTTCGATTCTCACCTCCACCATGTGTATGTTGAGTTTGCATGTTCTCCCTGTGCCTCAGGGGTTTTTCTCCGGTTACCATGTGGAAAATTGTCCCTAGTGTGTGAATGTGAGTGTGTGTGTGCCCTGCAATGGGTTGGCATTCCATACAGGGTGTGCCCTGCCTTGATGCCCATAGACACCTGAGATAGAGCACAGGGACCCGAGTGAGAAGTCGGATAAAGCAGTAAAAGATGAATTAATGAAATGTAATGGAATAAGCAGTTATAGGGTTAAAGAACTTGATCAGAAACCTATGTTGTGGTTGGGATGCTGTGACATTGGAATACAAAGACCACTAAGATAGCACCTTTATACCAACCATTGCTAGAACAAGTTTGCCTGTCCTAGTTCAAATACAGCGACAAGCTGATGCTACATAGACATATTATACCAGTCGTGTGCATTTGCAGTGTATCTACACCGTGCTTTCTTCTCACCGTGATACCTTTTTATTGCCTGAGCATGTCATATCCTGTTGTGGTTAGCGTTCCCGTTTCCTTTCACAATGCGGTAAAATTACAAATGCACACTCGAATTTGTTCCTGTGGCTTCACAAGTATAAAATAGAGCACATAATCGCTTGAGCAGCAAAGCATAAATAAATAAAGCTGTCATAAATAAATTAGCAGCAATAAAAAAAATAAAAAAACAAAGCTCTAGTTTCAACTCGCTTGGCCTACCAAAGCCCCCTCAGAGATTCCCCTCCAGTTGGCAATTCACTGGAAAATCTAAGGGCTGAGTCGTCCATTCAGACACACACTACCAGATATTACTTATGTATTACGCTATCGAGCATTATATCATGTTACACATGCCACTAGAAGGAGGTTCTTTTTTTTAACATTTTTGCAATGCACAAAACCCCCTATCATTAGCACGGGTGAAAGTTTTATAAGAGCAGATATGGAGAATGCTGAGAGCTGGTGCAGCAGAGGACGGTGCTCAGGGAGCATTAAAGAACAGAGCGAGGAACACCAGAGTCAATTGGAAACCTCTGGAAGCATTCTGCTGACTTTCTCCTTCCGCATTCTGTCCATGCAACACGTCTGGGTGGTGTTAATATACAAAAAGCACAAATGATAGGATATATAACGAAGGCCTGTCATTCATTCATTCATTCATCTTCTACCTCTTTATCCAATCTTCCCTCGGGTCGCGGGGAGCCTGTGCCTATCTCAGGCGTCTATGGGCATTAAGGCAGGATGCACCCTGGATGGAATGCCAAACCCAATGCCAGGGACAATTTTCCAAGGTGCCAATCAACCTACCGTGCATGTTTTTGGACCGGGGGGAAACCGGAGAACCCGGAGAAAAACCCCCTGAGGCACGGGGAGAACATGCAAACTCCACACACACATGGCCGAGACGGGAATCGAACCCGGACCCTGGCGGTGTGAGGCGAACGTGCTGACCACTAAAATGTTTTTAATATCAATGTGTTTGCTTTATTGCAGGATTTTATCCACTTGAAACTGCTTCAACCTTTGTGATCGTATTAGTCGCTTCTGGGTTTCGTGTTGTGGTTAAGAAACGCAAATTAAAATTTTATAAACCTTATTACTTAACCTTTTATAAACCTTGACTCGTGTGTGGTTCGCCGGTCATTACGGCGAAGTGCGATTTTTGTCAATTTTTGATTTTGTTTACACAGTCACATCGACACAATATGTTCAACGGAAAGCCGGCTTTCCCATTGCTAACCCTTTCCCTAATACACAAACAATGTCCTGTTTCTAATACTCTAACTAACTGTAACAGATGTTATGATTAAATACATTTCTCTCAAAATCTCTCCCTTTAATCAAATTAGTTATTTTTTTTTTTACTCTGGAAATGATTTATTGTTAATTTCAATGTTATTTTGTTTAGTGGTGGTTTGGTTTTAAGTGTAAGTGTAAAATATGGGACGTGGCTCCTTTAAGAATTGTGTTCCGGTTGCTTTTCCATATAAACTGTTGATACGTTAGTAGATTAGATTATATGAAAATGCATTGCGTTCACAAAAAGATATAAAATGCGCTTTATTTGCGTAATACGGATTTGGGAATGCGATGCGCTTGTTGTAAGGTTCCATACGGTAATATACGCTAATATAGTGAGGAGGAGATCATACCTGTTGTGAATGCGCGATATATATACCTGTTGTGAATTGTGGGAGATATAGGAGATATAGATATATATATAGTATATATAGATATATATATATATATATATATATATATATATATATATATATATATATTGTGAAAAAAATATATATATATATATATATATATATATATATATATATATATATGTATATAAATATATATATATATAGCTCTGAAATATGTGGTGAGAGCCACAGCAGGGGTAGATTCCCATCCGGGGTGAAAGCTAGAGCTGAGGAGTCTCTGAGCAATTTAAATACGAGTCGAGGACGAGCGAGACACCGATAACAGACGACTCGCTGCTGATTTTCCCCGACGCCTATTAACAGACATCAGTCTATCTCTTTCTCTCTCTCTCTCTAAAGCTGGCCCTTTACTCTCGCTCTTAGTCTGCGCCTGCTTTTCCCTGTGAAAACATTATCCGTCATCGGATGATTAAGGAACCGTGTGAGAGACACAAAACCCGATCTCCATCATGGTGATATGGTGGTTTTTGTGTCCTCACATCTCTCTAGCGTCCCATTGTCTCCTTCTTCCTGAACATTTCCTCACAGGCATTTCTGTTTTTCTTACGAATTGCAAACGTATAAGTATAAACACTAAATTGACCTTTAATGCAAGACACATTTATGTCCTTTCCTCTGGAAAATACTTTTTAATCACTGAAGATTTTTTATTTTTTGTTTTGAACCAATGCTCAAATCAGGAAACACAATCCGCCATGATGCACAATTGAAATCCGGCGATTAATACCGTCCGTGGGGAAACATAGCAAAATGTTCTGTTTAGTGTTTAGGGATTTACATCATTTAAAATACCATGTGATCTATCACAATAAAAAAAAAAAAAGAAATATATATATATATATATATATATATATATATATATATATATATATATATATATATATATATATATATATATATATATATATATATATATATTAAGGGGGGCACGGTGGCTTAGTGGTTAGCATGTTCGACTCACACCGCCAGGGGTCCGGGTTCGATTCCCGTCTCGGCCATGTGTGTGTGGAGTTTGCATGTTCTCCCCGTGCCTCAGGGGTTTTTTCTCCGGGTTCTCCGGTTTCCTCCCCCGGTCCAAAAACATGCACGGTAGGTTGATTGGCACCTTGGAAAATTGTCCCTAGTGTATGAATGTGAATGTGTGTTTGTGTGCGTGTGTATGTGTGTGCCCTGCGATGAGTTGGCATTCCATCCAGGGTGTATCCTGCCTTAATGCCCATAGACGCCTGAGATAGACACAGACTCCCTGTGACAAATAATGCTCATGTATTTATATGCAATAAATAAATAATAAATTTATATATATATATATATATATATATATATATAATAAAAATTTATTAATTTTATTAGTTATTTATTGCATATAAATACATGAACATTATTTGTGGCCATAACAGTGTAGAAAGATAAAATATAGACGTTCTAACTTAATAATAAACAAGCTGCATAAAGCACTCTTCCTCTTTGCAGACATATTAGATGAGATCTCTATCACCTTTAAAAGGTTTCCTTACTTTCTTGTTTTCTCTCTCTTTATATCGTTTTCTCTCTCTTCCCTCTCATTCGGCCCATTGAAATTCGCTCCACTCAGCAGCCGAGCGCCGTGTCACAAACCATTAACGCTGAAGCAACACAAAAACAAGAAGCGAGACCGAAACAGGGGACGGAGAGAAAATTAAACCGTACAAATGTAAATGGATGAGGAACAAGGAGAGCATTAAGGCGGGTTTTGGAGATGAAAGAGGGAGCGATAGAAGGAGAGATCTGGCAGGGGAGAACTTAAAAGTGTAGCTAATATAGTTCATATAGGACCAAAAAAAGTGTGAGTGTGTGTGTCCTGCGATGGGTTGGCATTCCAATTCAGGGTGTATCCTGCCTTAATGCCCATAGACGCCTGAGATAGGCACAGGATCCCTGTGACCCGAGGGAAGATCGGATAAATCGGTAGAAGATAGAAGATGAATGAATGAATGTATGTATGTATGTGTGTGTGTGTGCGTGTTGTGTGTGTGTGTGTGTGTGTGTGAGTGTTCACATATTATTGTTTCATATTTTTTACAATCTTTAAAGCTACATTAAGACAGTGACATAGATGTTTTTTTTATACATATATATATATATATATATATATATATATATATATATATATATAGATATATATATATATATATATATATATATATATATATATTATATATTAGTAGAATATATATATATATATATATATATATATATATATATATATACACATGTCATTTCCAATGCTGTGGGCACAAGCAGTATTGAAATGATTTTCTTTTATTTCAATAGAACAAACAAACATATAAACTGTACATGCTGTATATACATTTCTTTTTATATACAATCCAGTGCATTGACTTCTATTCTGAGGTCATGCATGAAAAGCCTGATAGTGTGGAAGTTTATATACACTTTCACAAAGATCTCATTTTGCACTTTTCATTTCTTTTATATGTGTTTTTTTTTATCATAGCAGGAAACCTATATTTAAATAACAAATAAGACCAAGTGGGTGAAGTCTGATGGAGAATCCTGCAGTGCGTCTATGTGACTAATTTCAGTGTCTCAGGTGTCTTGCACTGTTTCTTTTTATCCGTGTGTGTGTGTGTGTGTGTGTGTGTGTGTGTGTGTGTGTGTGTGTGTGTGTGTGTGTGTTTCTCAATGCACACAAACACACTGACAAAATCACACACAAACAAAAAGCACTTCTCATTACAAGAAGAAATGTATAGATCCTTATTTATGTTTACGACTTGCATATTCTGTACATTGATTTTTATTATTATTTTTTAAGAGTAAATAGTTTTGACCTTTTTTGCATATGGATTTTTTTTTTTTTGCAATGTATTTGTGTTTGTGTGTTTGACAGCAACCACTCAGCAAGAGTAAACAAAAATTCATGAGTTGATGAGTTAATGATAAAAAAAAAAAAAAAAAACTAAACAAAAAAAACAAAAACAAAAACGAAAAAAAAAAAAAAGTTTGCCTCACACCTACAGGATCCGGGTTCAATTCCCGTCTCAGCCATGTGTGAGTGGAGTTTGCTTGTTCTCCCCGTCAGGGGGTTTTTCTCCGGGTTCTCCGGTTTCCCCCGGTCCAAAAAAATTCATGTATGTGTGTCCTGCGATGGGTTTGCGTTCCATCCAGGGTGTATCCTGCCTTAATGCCCATATACGCCTGAGATAGGTACAGGCTCCCCGTGACCTGAGGGAAGATCAGATATAGTGTTAGAAGATGAATGAATTAATATAATCAAATATTGTTGTATTTAACTGAACTTCTAAAGATCTAGTATCACTCTCTTAGTGTTCATGATGGTTTCCTCTCCTGGCCAGTTATACGAAGACACCAGTGTGTGAAATGATCATCTGGTTAATGGTTTAAATGGTTTTCCAGGCGTGTGCAAATAAATTTAAAAAATCCACTTCTAAAATAAGGTTAGCAATTTTACAGAACCAGATCAGACGGATTAAGTATTTGTTTTCTAGTCTCTCTCTCTCTCTCTCTCTTTCTCTCTCTCTCTCTCTGACACATCGCTGTGCTTGAGCGAGCCTCTTCAGTCTGGCAGTCTTCACTGGTGATAATTACTCAAGCTGACAGTGCGACCCAGTGCTGAAATATGTCTTCCCTGCCCGGCCTCCATGTTCCGAGCGTGTATATTAATCTCGGAATTTCTCTTACTCGTTACACGACAAGCTATTAAACCCTTCTTCTTACACTCAAATGGTTGGGCTAAACAGAACCTTGATTGTGAACTGAGAATTTCCTTACACCAGACAGTAACCCAGTATTTACCATAAAACAAGCTATTTTGTTCCTTTAATGGTGATATGAAGTGCAGAAACAAACCTGAACTTACTGAACATACTTAGATTGCTTTCATACATATCATGGTATATCGGGGTCGTAGTGAAAGAGGATGCGATGCCACTTGTCCAGTTTTGAATGCATTTAATATATATCAAGAATAACTCAAATTAATTCAACATTGAACATTCCATGATGTTTATTGTAATATAACTGAGTAACTACAGTTGATATGTGTTTATTTTTTCCTATAAAAATAACTGAAACTTTTTACTTTTCGTTACAAAGTTTTTTTGTTTTTTTTTCGTTTCAGGTTCTCAATATTGACGATCCATTTAACGTCTCGCTCCCGAGTAGCTCTCGAATTTACCGTGAATTTGTTCAAACACAAAATGTGGTTTGGAAACGATTCTGTTTAAGGTCTGAATCGCGGGTGGTTGATCGTTCAATCATGTCTGTAACCACATTTTCTGAACGCCTGAGAAGCGAAAGAGCGGTATGCCGCAGTACACGTGAGGGGGAAAAAAACAGAAGGAGAAGAAAAAAAATCGATAAGAAGCAAAAATCTCCTTTGATTATGCCGGAAATCTGATCGCAGCAAGAGAGCGAAAGCGAGAGGCAAACAACGAGGCGGGAAAAGTAAAAAGAAAAAAGTGGAATGCTGATATCTCTCTCTCTCTCTCTCTCCAGAGACCACCATTACCTTCTATCGTCTCCGTGCCTCTCTGCCAGATTGACTCATTTAAGCCATTGACTGGCTGCAGTGCCTCTGTCCTCCTTCTCCACTCCACCTTAAATGACTGTTCTTATGGAGAAGAAAACAAAAACATCCCCGCAAATTACACTCGAAAACCCTTTAATAGACTCAAGAACCCATATATATACACACACACACACACACATATTATATATCTATATATTATTATATATATATATATATATATATATATATATATATATATATAAGTGTGTGTACCCTGCGATGGACTGGCATCCTATCCAGGGTGTATCCTGCCTTAATGCCCATAGACGCCTCAGATAGGCACAGGCTTCCCCGTGAACCGAGGGAAGATCGGATAAAGCGGTAGAAAATGAATGAATGAATGTATATGTATATATATATATATGTGTGTGTGTGTGTGTGTGTGTGGTGTGTGTGTGTGTGTGTGTGTGTGTGTGTGTGTGTGTGTGTGTGTGTGTGTGTGTGTGTATTGTGAATATATGTTAATGTATTGTCTGATCAGTAGAAACAAGCAAACAAAAAAGAATAAGGTGCTTAGTCATGGCGATGAAAAAAACCAGCGTAAAAAAAAATGACATGGTTTCATTTTCCCAGCA
The DNA here is from genome assembly GCA_030449085.1 of Kryptopterus vitreolus. Classification (NCBI taxonomy): domain Eukaryota; kingdom Metazoa; phylum Chordata; class Actinopteri; order Siluriformes; family Siluridae; genus Kryptopterus; species Kryptopterus vitreolus. The sequence goes on from JACRUU010000014.1 coordinate 7,090,443, forward strand.
GGCATCACACAGCCTCGAGGAAGCCATACATCAAGATTTTCTTTGTCCTAACACCCGACTGAAGAAATGAACTTTCTCTGGCATCTCAGAAACACTTAAAAGGCCACTCGAATCTTTTATAATAGCGATTTTGACTTAATGCTCTGATTCTTGCTATATCTATATATATATATATATATATATATATATATTATAATATTATATATTACAATACTACAATGCCATAATA
>JACRUU010000014.1:7093171-7100671 GCA_030449085.1 Kryptopterus vitreolus
ACGTCCTTGCTCAATGGTCCATCTGGGATGTGAACTCATAACCTCTAATAACCAATGAACTCCCACTTCCACAGCACTATTGAGAATAAATGATCCAACTTTTGGCCTTCTCATTACCTCGACACGTTTTATAAGCCTCTGGCACTAGGGGTGTATACAAGTCAAAATGGTTTTGTTGCCCCAAAAATGACTTTCATTCATTCATTTATCTTCAGTAACCTCATGCTCCTGGGCAGATCTCATTAAATCCAGGGTTTATCCGCCCCCTCTCCAGCACAGGGCACATGAAAGCTATATAGCCTAGAGGTAGCGTATAAAACACGACAAAGACAGTAACCCCATCTCAGGTTCACGTTGGACCACTTTGCGCTGGCATTGCTGAAGATTGGTTCCACCTGAAGCCGCTCAGGTGTTTCAGTCTCTGGTTAGATTTGACCCTAAGGTAGAACCCAGATGCAGATATGCACTTTCTTTCACATTCGAAATCTGACAGGAAAGATATTCCAGATGTGTCAGTCACATGCTGGAAGGTGGGGTTTGTCATCCTCTAGTTAGCTGCGAGGCTTCCATGGTAACATCTGTTAAAGCTCCAGCGTGGGTGTGACATCAATATCTGAGTTAGAGCATGAGACGATGTGAAGTGAAAAATGGTATATAATTCCTTAAATCATATCTTATGATGCTGTAGTATTTGTTATAATACTGTATTATTGGTTTTAATAGAGTACTACTGGTTATAATAGAGTACTGTTGGTTATAATAGTACTACTGGTACTGGTTATAATAGAGTACTGGTTATAATAGAGTACTGGTTATAATACATTCCTACTGGTTATAATAGAGTACTGTTGGTTATAATACAGTAGTACTGGTTATAATACATTCCTACTGGTTATAATAGAGTACTGTTGGTTATAATACAGTAGTACTGGTTATAATACATTCCTACTGGTTATAATAGAGTACTGTTGGTTATAATACATTACTACTGGTTATAATAGAGTACTGTTGGTTATAATAAAGTACTACTGGTTATAATACATTACTACTGGTTATAATAGAGTACTGTTGGTTATAATGTTGGTTATAATACATTACTACTGGTTATAATACATTACTATTGGTTTTAATAGAGTACTACTGGTTATAATAGAGTACTGTTGGTTATAATACAGTAGTACTGGTTATAATACATTACTACTGATTATAATATAGTACTACTGGTTAAAATACATTACTACTGGTTATAATAGAGTACTGTTGGTTATAATACATTACTACTGGTTATAATACGTTACTATTGGTTTTAATAGAGTACTACTGGTTATAATAGAGTACTGTTGGTTATAATAGAGTACTGTTGGTTATAATATAGTACTACTCGTTATAATACAGTACCGTTGGTTATAATGCAGTACTAATGGTTATAATACATTACTACTGGTTGTAATAGAGTACTGTTGGTTATAATATAGTACTACTGGTTATAATATAGTACTGTTGGTTATAATACAGTAGTACTGGTTATAATACATTACTACTGGTTATAATATAGTACTACTGGTTATAATACAGTACTATATACAGTAGTATATATTATATATATATATATATATTATATATATATATATATGTGGTGTGTGTGTGTGTGTGTGTGTGTGTGTGTGTGTGTGTGTGTGTGTGTGTGTGTGTGTGTGTGTGTACTATAGTAATATTTTTTTTCCTATTTCTATTCTTAGTTAAACATTACATTTTTATAATACTTTATACATTTGTACTTTATTTATATATTTATTGTCATATATTATATATAATTTCACTACATGCCGAACTCTGTATGAATTTGTAGGTGACGTTTTGAATTTGATTTATATTTTAAATACATATCACAGGGTATATGTGACATATGTGAAATATAACAACATGAATATGCATGATGTTGAAGAAATTTGAAGATACAATATATTGCCAAAATGCAAAATATTTATTATACCACATCAGAATCCACCCTTTAAAACGTAACATTATATCATGACTTCCATATAAAGCGTTGGAGTTTTTTTGGATTGAATTTTCCTTCTTTACCTCCTACCCTTGGGTTGACAGCTTGCATCATCAGAAACTAATTACCGTTCTTACGCCACCTCAGGTACTCCATGTATAGCAGCTCTAATCCCCTGATCACATTCCATTCTGGTGTAAATGCTGTGGTTTAAAGAATGAGTAAGTGGGTTAATCTCATACACCTCATAAAACCGACCCTATGCTTCCCATGACTTCTATACAATATCGCTCATATGAAAAATCGCCTGATCGTTGAATTAATTGAACCCTCTAGACGCTCCTAATAATCCCTGGAAGAGTGTAGAACTGTTCATGGGGACTCAGTGGTGCTATCACCAATACCAATGTTGGGACGGTTACTTTGGTAATGTCATAGATTACGGATTGCAAAAGACGCTATTCAAAATGTAATCAATGAAATAAACCTTTCAAAAATAAAGTAACTGATTACTTTGAATTACTTTTTGATTACTTTCATTTGTCCACTAGGTGGCGCTTTAAGTTGGGATTCTAATAAAAAGCCTCAAACCCTCAAAACAAAATCTGTTCTATTTTTCGAAATGAAATTTTTTTCTCACTAACTGGAATGAATTATTGTTACATTTATTTTGCAATTAAACCACGTAACGGCGTAATATGTAACTAGCTAAACCCCAACAATAGCTAATACATAGCTAAATATACTATGTAGCTTTCAGCTGTACAGATCCCAAACACCATAATAGTATATCTAGCTAGACATTCATTTCTGTAACAAATAATATCCACAAATTGCCTATATTGCAATTGAGGACCATTTTATATACATTAAAAAAAAAAGGAAACCTTTCCATGTATAAAGGATATTTAGTACAGAGAGATATTATTCTTTCATACTTGGAAGGCTGATTTGCAATTTTCTGTCGTCGCCCATTGTACACAAAGCACAAATACATATTTGAATAAGCCCACAACAATTTTCCACATGACTGCTCATGGACAGGCTGAATGTGGGAGAACAAATAGATCAGTGATGGTGTAACTCTTGGCCTTCTCATTACCTCGGCCCGGGTTTATATACCACTGGGGAGGGGGATAGGAGGAGGGGGGGGTCGTTGTATATCAGGCAAAATTGTTTTGTTGCCCAGAAAGTACTTTCGTTTATTCATTTATCTTCAGTAACCTCACGTTCCTGGGCAGGTCCCATTGGATTGCAAAGTCTATTCCCAAGAACTCTTGGAAGCTTTAGAGGCCAGGGGTAAGATATATCTAACACGACATCGCCAGCGCAGGAGACTCTGGAGCTCAGTGCTGTTACCATCTGGACATTTCCACCAAGGCCACTCAGGTCTTTTAGTACCTGATCGTTGCGATCTTTTCCCAGATCTCCCCTGATCTGTCCATAAGAGACAAGATATTGGTCTGTGAAAGCGATCTGATGGTTATCATACATTAGTTAGCTATGACGGTTCCATGGTAAGACCTGCTCCAGCCTGGGAGCGAGATAGAGATCGCTGATCTGTTCTTTAAACGTGGGTCTGATCATGTCGAATATTAAGTGAATTACTTTTAACAATAAAAGACGTTTATTGTTAAGACCCTTAACTTAAAGTTACAGTATTGTACTGTACTGACTAATTATGGTTAAGACTAGACTCAACTAGACTAGATTCATTCATTCATCTTCTACCACTTCATCCGATCTTCCCTCGGGTCATGGGGAGTCTGTGCCTATCTCAGGCGTCTATGGGCATTAAGGCAGGATACACCCTGGATGGAATTCCAACCCATCACAGGGCACACACACACACACACACACACACACACACACACACACACACACATTCATACATTAGGGACAATTTTCCAAGGTGCCAATCAACCTACCGTGCATGTTTTTGGACCGGGAGGAAACCGGAGAACCCGAAAAAAAAAACCCTGAGGCACTGGGAGAACATGCAAACTCCACACACACATGGCTGAGACAGGAATCGAACCCCGACCCTGGAGGTGTGAGGAGAACGTGCTAACCACTAAACCACAGTGCCCCCCCCATATATATATATATATATATATATACAACCAAGATGGGAGGCGTGTAGCTCAATGGTTCAGATGCTTGATTACTGATCAGACGGTCGGGGAGTTCAAGCCACGGTATCACCAAGCCCTCAACAAGGCCCTCCATACTTTTATGCACCACTGGTGCTGTTTCATGGCTGACGCTGCGCTCTGACCCCAGCGTCCAAAAAACAATCTGGGATATGGGAAGAAAAGACTTTCCCTACACAGGATCAATAAAGAATGGAAAAACAATGCTAGGGCTTGGATTCTTAAGCTATTTGTCCATTAACCCCCCTTTAAATGTTGCATTTGCCAAATGCCATAAATGTAGCCGAAACTACAAAAAGGGTTGCTAACAGGTTCATGCAGGAAGAATTCATTGTGCAGAATTCAACGTCTAAAGGAATCATTTTCTTCGATGAACCAATAAAATGAGGAAGAATGATTGCTATCCAATCTCTGCGTCTTGTACAGAATGAAAGAACGCTCTTTATTTGGTTTTTGATGATCGATCGTGAATCTGCGCATGATTTAAAGGAGATTTCGGCAGCAGAAAGAAAGAAAGATGAAACCCCATCATTCCGGAGCGAAAAAGGCTATTTCCTTGCGTCTGAAGTATGCATATTCTATATCCCTGAAGCCCTCGTGCTCGATGTTTGTCATATACAATCGAAGGCTGAGAGCTGTTCTTACCCCCCCCCCCCCTTCTAACAATCAGGTAAGTGACACCGGGGAGAGAAGTGGCCTCTCGTGCCGCTGAGTCTGATTCACTTTCTTGCTTTGTCCCTTTTTTTTTTTTATCCTTATCCTCTGCCTGGATATTACAGAGAATGGAAAACACACCAAAGTAAAAAAGGTGAAGGAATGAACAGAGCTTTTGTAAAGTTGTCTTAGAGGAAATCTCATGTAGGACCTGATTGATCCCGGAGAAGCCTGGTTTTGGACGCCTGATCAGTCATATCTGCTTTTTTTGAAGATCGCATTAGCATCCTTTATAAAAGGATCCTTTATAAAATCTTTTATAAAAAGGATACCACTCTACTAGGACAATGTGGGATTTGACTCAACCACAAGGGGGCGTTAAGGTGTGGTCAGAGCTGCACAGCAGGAGATCTTCTACTTTAACCGGTGTAAAGCATGTCGGGTATCAAAAAAGATCCAGAGAGTAGTTTTGTAAGACGCCACCAGATGGCAGTACAGGGTCTGCACGCACAGTCACAGGGAGCACCGGCCTAGGAACACGTTTGGTACACGTTAGATATGTCGGTACAGATGTGTTGGATTTTATGGAAAGCGAACTGTATAATGGGGGGGGGGGGGTCCATAAAACGTGACTTCTTCAAAGGCTTTTTCGGTATTTTTCTCTTGCGGTGGCATTGCCAATTGTTTTTCTATAATTATTGACACACATACACAGCAAGCTTTGCCTTTCAAATTCGGCTCGGGCGTTTCCACACGACGCCCATGTCAGACGAGAAACGGGACTCGCTATCAACCCTCGCCATCTCTGATCTCCAGATGAGACGAACCCCATTTCCGACGAAATGATCTCGGAAACCCTTTCGAGACTTCATTTTGGCGCCGGCTTCGCCTAAAGAGATCGCGTCTTTTCATTACAGCGCCAGGATTGCTTTGCGCCCTATCAGTCATCCCAGATATTAAAAAACAAAACAAAACCAAACAAAAAAAGAAAAAACACACACAACACACAATTCTTTTACTCTGTATTAAAGTCATCCATCCGGATGTTCGCGTGTTTTTCTGAACATCAATTCGCATGTTGTGTCTTTTTTATTATTTCTGGAGTAAAGCGGGTGTTTCCCTTGATGTATATTTAATGTAATAATGCTCGTCTGATCCCTGGGCTTTATTTTGTGTGTATTCACATGTTGTTCTGGTGAAGAGGATGATGATGTTCCGGTGTGCGTGCGCGGGAAAGGACCTACATCGACCCTCGCGACCCAAACATCGTATGTGAACCATGTCATGCACGTTTGTCATGCGGTGATGTAATCAAATCTAAGACTGAACTTGTTAACTAGGGTATAAAAATGTCTAAAAATGGAAAAACAAATGCTTCAGGGAAAGAAAAATAGAAAAGGGAAGGTGATGGCAACCCTTTTTTTTTTACCCCTTTTGTAATTATCGAGGCCAGAAGTAACTTGGTCTCCATGAATTTAGAATTAAAATATTTATACACGTTTTTCTTATCCTGAAATGTGTGCACATTTTTGGCCGACTCTGTAAATGTCTAAATCGGCAGTGGGAAGCCATCAGGGCCAAATCTCCGTCAGAATCACTGACTTACATTTTAATATATTTCCATATTACATCATTCTTAATAGTCCATTCTCTTTATATTGTAGCGTTTCTAAAGTGTACTTTAAATAGAGCACAGGTGTCAAACTCAAGGCTCGCGGGTGGAATGAGTGGCGTAAAATAAGGCGGCTTTGTTAAGTGACAGCATCCCGCCACTAGAGTGCACCGTATCCCACATCGGCGTTTACCGCAGGGAATTTCTTCCCAACCGATATCTATCCCAAAATGTCCAAGAAGTGAAATTAAATACATGTTTGTGCTTCGAGGAGAACAATGTGTTTTGTGTTATGAGGTGGCGTCGCTCATCAAACACTATATACTGTCTTATAGTGACAGCTGCTCCTCTGAGGGCAACCGTAATGCTGATGTGGCCAATGACATTATACTTCTGAGTTAGTGTTTTTATCCAATCAGATTTCAGCTGTCTTTCCTGGATACATTTTCCCCAAAACACACCTTCTGCCTTTATTTGAAAACCCCAAGAAAACTGTAACCCGCAGTAAACAATGCATGAACGATACACTCATTTTATCCAGTGAGTATCGATGCTACAGTGAGAGAGATGTGTTGAATTGTGCACATTGAGTTTACTGCTTTACATTCTTTCTTGGGATTAGTGCTCTTCTCTATAATATTGATGGTTTCTAGAGTTATAACGATAGTATTAATATATATATATATATATATATATATATATATATATATATATATATATATATATATATATATATATATATATATATATATATATAGAGGGGCATGCTGGCTTAGTGGTTAGCATGTTCAACACACACCGCCAGGGTCGGGGTTCGATTCCCGTCTCAGCCATATGTATGTGTGGAGTTTCCTGTTCTCCCCGTGCCTCAGGGTTTTTTTCTCCACGTTCTACGGTTTCCTTCCAACGGTTTCCTCCAACAATATGCACGGTAGGTTGATTGGCACCTTGGAAAATTGTCCCTAGTGTATGAATGTGTATGTGAATGTGAATGTGAATGTGTGTGTGTGTCCTGTGATGGGTTGGCATTCCATCCAGGGTGTATCCTGCCTTAATGCCTATAGACGCCTGAGATAGAC
>JACRUU010000014.1:7103171-7113171 GCA_030449085.1 Kryptopterus vitreolus
GAATAAGAAGAATCTGTTGAATAAATAACTTTCAAAACGTACCTTCTTTACATTCTTGTATCTCCTCCTGAAGCGTTTAATCTAATACGGATCCTGGGAATACTTATAGTAGGGTCTAGGGATCTGCTTAATAGAAGCCGGAAGTGCTTCTAATGATTCCTGTTGCCCTCCTTGGATATTTCTATTTAAAACCCAAACAGATTGGATTGATTTATTTTTTTTCCCAGGATTCCTTTGACTTAATGTATCCGCGGTATTTCATTTGTCGAGGCAATTAGTGCTTTAATACCCGAACGCCTATTAATAATGAATTGATACGCTCTTCCATGATGAATGCAGTAATTTTTGTTAAAAAAAAAAAAAGAACAAATTTCTAATCACTTTCCATCTTCTCTTTTTTTTCTTCCTCTTCTTCCTTTTCTACAATACACCCAGCATATTTTTATGGATGAACACTGGGAAAAAAAAAAACAAAAAAACAATATATCAGTATACTATGCGATTTAACATCGCACGTGGGACAGTTCGGAGATGACAGTTTGGTAATCAAGGCACCAGGAATGAGCGAAGCGATATAAATATGGCACATCATTGCAAGTAGGGCAGCAAAAAAGCGTAGACTATACTATACACTGACATTTCAGTTGCGGAAGAGGATTCCCTCGCGAGATGGATGTGTGATGCAATAGACATGATGCAAGATGAAAATAAGATCAAATTTCTTCCCCAAATGTGGGCTGAGACATCGGGCTGATGCAAAAAAAAAAGATGAAGAATATGGATTTTTTTTTTTTTATGAATATTATTGGATTATATCAGATGCATCATACACCACAGACTTATATAGACTATATATATATATATATATATATATATATATATATATATATATATATATATATATATATATATATATATATATATATATATATAAAGCAATGAATCAAAGGCAAGTAAGTTGCTGTTGTTTTTTTTTTACATAAAAAAGGCAAGTTTAAAAAAAAAGCCAAATGTATTTTTTATGGGGATTTTATACGATAAACCAACACGGTACATCAAATATATGTGGAAAAAAATCGTGGCATGTGGTGTGCGTATGTATTCACCCCCCCCCCTTCCTTCCACCACCACCCCTTAATAATATCTTTCAGAAGTCAACAAGAAGATCATTTAGAGACTTTTTTTTTTACTATTTTTTTTTATTTTTTGAATCAATCAGTGTTATTTCATTATATTTATATATTTTTCATTTTATTTTTGCTTGATTAAGCAAAATAGTGAATAATAAAAATGATTAAAAAAATGATAGCATTATAATACACTTTATACTGGTCACACTTTATACACTTTATACTATTTTTTATTCAATTGTATTTTTTATTTTTATTCTATTGTATCTTTATACAATAGACAATTATATATATATATATATATATATATATATATATATATATATATATATATATATATATATATATATATAATAGATATATATATATATTTGTAAATGTTTTTTCTTTTTTCACTATTTTCTTTTTCTTTTCTTTCCATTTCGCTTTTTTTTCGCTGTCGTTGCTACATATGCATGGGTATGTTACAAATCGATATTATAATATATATATATATATATATATATATATATATATATATATATATATATATATATATATATATATATATATATATATATATATATATATATGTATATGTATATATATACATATAATAAATAGAATAGAAAATAAAAATACATGTGATAACAACGTTACTTCAATGCTGTACTTCTCTGTGCAATAATTACTTATTTAAAAATGTGCAAGAACCTTCAATCCTTTCATTACGTCACTTTTTTCCTTTCCATCCTACTTTAAAAACTGTTGGTCGCCAAATGCTGCCACCAAAACAAATTCCTTGTAAGTGTAAAACCTACATGCCAATAAAAACTCTTTCTGATTCTAATAATTCATCTTCTACCGCTTTATCTGATCTTCCCTCGGGTCACGGGGGGTCACTATCTCAGGCGTCTATGGGCATTAAGGCAGGATACGCCCTGGATGGAATGCCAACCCATCGCAGGGCACTCACACACACACACACACACACACTCTCACCACACACACACACACACACACACACACACACACACATTCATACACTAGGGACAATTTTCCAAGGTGCCAATCCCCAAGGTGGGGAGAACATGCAAACTCCACACACACATGGCCGAGACGGGAATCGAACCCGGATCCTGGCGGTGTGAGGCGAACGTACTAAGCCACCGTGCCCCCCTTTCTGATTCTGATTCTAATAATAATTAGAATAAATCATAGTACTTTCAATTTTTACTTGAAGTGGAGCATGGAATAATATTTTATCTCCATTTTTAACTACTCAAATTGTTTGTATTCTACATCCGCTACTGATCATTGTTGTTTTTTTTCTTCTTCTGGAAAAACACACAAGTGTTTGAGTGATGAGGTCGTTATTCAAGCATCATTACATCAAGCATCAAGCAAGCCTTCCTTAAACATAATAACTTATTTGGTTCTTCCTTCACTTCCTTCCTGGACAGGAAACCCCCGGGGTGGCTGTGCTGAGCAAATGAGGTAAATAAAGGTAAATAAAATCAAAGCAAAGCATTATAAATATAATGGTTTAAATATATATATAAAAAAAAAAAAAAAAAAAAACACTCCGACCCGGTCACTGTAGTCTCCTTTGGTAAAAAGCCGATTCTGCTCCTGGGTCATTTGAACAGTGCGTTCCTGAGTCGTCTTCTCTGGTACACTTCAGAGAAAATCCACACCGGCGGCAGGTCACGGATAAGCGACCCGGCACATCCGTCGCTGTTTACTTTCTCTGATAAAGCTACTACAAAGAGAGATGAGGAGCAAACAGGTAAGGAAGGAATCGAATCCGACACAGGAGACGATGTGAGAATGAGCTCGTGCACTTTTGAACCACTTGTATTTGTTTATCTCCCCCTCCTTCCTCGCCCACAAGCGTATCGTCTTCCTCAAAAATATCGGAACGGAGTCTTTTGATATCAACGAGGAATTTGGATTTACAAAGATGCCCCGCCCCCTTTTTTTTACACTTAACAATTTCGAAGATGTTGCTCTTTAGACCATCCGCTTTTTGGGTGAGCAAAAGTATTGGCCTCTTCTTTCGGCTTCTCCCGTTACGGGGCGCCACATCGGATTCCTCGTCCTCTCCATACCTTCCATAAACTTCTTCTTCAGCTTTCCTCTTTTCCTCCTTCCTGGTACCTCCTTCCTCAGCATTTCCCATATCCCTCCTCCCATCTCAATCTATCCTCCGTCACCTCGTCTTCCAAAACATCCTACATGCGCCGTCCCTCTAAAAAAACCCATTCCTAATCCTGTCCATCCTCGTCACTCCCAATGAACATGTGAAGGTATTCAAATTGTCCAATGGTGTCCAATAACGTCATCAAACTGTTCTATGGTGAAGTTTCTCCAACCATATAGCAGTTTCCTTTCTTTTGGTGTCTTTCTCTGGTGGTTTATAGGGAAGGGGGTGTAGCTCAGTGGTGTATTGATTGGATGGTCCTTAAGCAAGGTCCTTAATCCTCTGTGCTCCAGATGGCGTGGTATCCTGGCTGACCCTGCGCTCGGACCCCAGCATCCTAAAACCATCCGCGAAGAAACTATTTCACTGTACTGTAATATATATGTGTGTGTGTGTGTGTGTGTGTGTGTGTGTGTGTGTGTGTGTGTGAGACAAATAAAGGCTCTTTCATTCTGGTTGTTTGATCGATCTCGTCTTCTTGAAGTAACATGTTGCACATTCGAGACCCGGCCGGCGTAAAACTTCCACGTCTTCTCCCCGATAAATCCATTCATGTTGGCAATCCATTTCGGGTCTTGCTTTGTGAAACCCCAGTTACTGTAGATCGAAGGCATTTTAACAAAAAAAAATTCATTATACTTCCACTATCATGAGTTACATCACCTATAAAGATTAATGAGCCTCTCCCAGGAGCAGCCGTGCAAATCCTGAGTCCTGGCACCTTCACCGTGCTTGATTGATGATCTCGGATGTTTCGGATCATGAGCAGATCCTTTCTTTCTCCACACTTTGGCTTTTGGTAAAGTTGATTCCTGGTTGCAGAACATTCATGGCTTATTTGTATTTATATATATTTGTTTTGTTTTATGTGTGTGTGTGTGTGTGTGTGTGTGTGTGTGTATGTGTGTGAGTGTGTGCCAATCAACCTACCGTGCATGTTTTTGGACCGGGAGGAAACCGGAGAACCCGGAGAAAAACCCCCTGAGGCACGGGGATAACATGCAAACTCCACACACACATGGCCGAGACGGGAAATGAACCCGGACCCTGGTGGTGTGAGGCGAACGTGCTAACCACTAAGCCACCGTGCCTTTGTCTGAATATATATATAAAATTAAAGCTGATGTTCATGTTAACGTATAATAGTTTAAAATAAAAATTTTGTTTGTTGGTAAATAATATCAAATTTACGCATGTTTATTTATTTTTAACAAAAATAAACACCTAGTGTTGATTCCAGGTCCGGGCACCGCAGTACCGCTTCTGACCACTAGTTGAAGAACCCTGGTTTAAACAGTCACTCTATTCAACCTGGGCAACAAGTAATATCTGTCAGTCACATGTTCCAATATTTATGCTTCGGAAAGACGAGTAAATTCATCCAATAGCGTGTCGAGATGTAAAGCTCAAGTTCCTTTTGATGGGAATCCAAAATATCCTCAGTGTATAGTAAAGAGAATATTCGCTTTGGCTTGGTGGATCAGCATTAAAAAAAAAAAAAGACACATTTGCTTGAACTCAAATGTAGACAAAAATGTGTGTTTGAACAAAACATGAAAAGTAAATCATAATGACTTGCACATGCAGGGGGTGTAAATTCTGGTCCACTACCTGCTGATGGAGAAATCAAGTGGAGTAGATTCCCTGCTAGCGCAAGCTGCCTGCTGCAGAGCCACACTGCGGCCGGTCTGTTCCACAGCGGATGGCTGGCCCAGCCAGAAACCTGATTAGAAACATGCCTCTTTTTCTTTCTGTTTGTCTTTCTTTATTTATTTCTTTATTTTTTTTGGGGGGGGGGGTTGGGGGGTTTGGCACGGACATGCCGATCTGCTTACTCGGTGTCTTAACGTCTGTGTGCAGCTTCATGCAGGACGCACCAAATGTCAAAGTCTGTCATTGATTCCAGTGAATAGAGAAAAAAATCTTTCATTAAATGCTTTCATTAAGTTACATTTTGGTAGACTTACATCTGACGGTTAAGGGCCTTGCTCAGGGGCCCACGAGTGGCCATTTAAACTCCCTATTTAATGTCTTTTTAAAAGTCTTGAAAATCTTTGCCCCTCCCCTTATCTGATTTCAACATGTAATTAGACTTAAATATACTTTATTTGTCCTTTAAGATCATTTATTTACATCTATTTTAAATTTTTTACATTACATATATTACTAATTTATATTACATCTGGGGATGAATATTTACATTTGCGGCATTTGGCAGACGCCCTTATCCAGAGCGACTTACAACTGAGCAATTGAGGGTTAAGGGCCTTGCTCAAGGGCCCACTAGTGGTAGCTTGATGGTGGTGGGGTTTGAACCCGTGATCTTCTGGTCCAGAGTCCAACACCTTAACCACTGGGCTACCACCTCCCACATGAATGTAATCAAATGTAACTTTTATAAATAAATAAATAAACAAACAAACAAACAAACAAGTAACTAAATACATTACAACATTGCAGGTGATGTCATATTTTTAAAAATGAAACGAAAAAGAAAAGACAAAAGAAAAGAAAAATAAATGAAATGTGATAATTGTATGTGGTTGTCATTATTGGACTCTTTTTGGTCAGTTTGAGAGTTTGTCGATTGATGTCTTTAATTCAGACCAAAATATTATATCTTTTGATTTATATCTTTTATTTATTTGTATTTTTTTCAAATGTGAAGTACAATTGTTTTACTTTTATAAATGTGAGTATATATGTGAGAAATAAAATCTGAATTGCATATACAGATATATTTATTTTATAAATAATATAATACTAATATATGGAGGCACGGTGGCGTAGTGGTTAGCACATTCGCCTCACACCGCCAGGATCCGGGTTCGATTCCCGTCTCGGGAATGTGTGTGTGGAGTTTGCATGTTCTCCCCGTGCCTCAGGGGATTTTTCCCCGGGTTCTCCGGTTTCCCCCCGGTCCAAAAACATGCACGGTAGGTTGATTGGCACCTTGGAAAATTGTCCCTAGTGTATGAATGTGTGCCTGAATGTGTGTGTGTGCCCTGCGATGGGTTGGCATTCCATCCAGGGTGTATCCTGCCTTAATGCCCATAGATGCCTGAGATAGGCACAGACTCCCCGTGACCCGAGGAAGTTCGGATAAAGCGGTAGTAGATTTAGGTAGAAGATGAATGAATGAATGAATGAATGAATAATACTAATATTATATTATTAATTATATTATTAACATTATTAATATAATTTAATAAGAATATATTTCGAATATATTACGAATATATTCGAAATATATTGAGTTTTATGTTGAATTTTTCACCATGAGAAAATCACCAGGGACTTTCAAATAAAACAAAACAAGTATGTTTATAACTGGTGAAGGTTTAATGGCAATTTTACGGCATTTAAGTCCCTTTTGTGTTTTATCCTTTAATTATATAGCTACTTCCATTCGTGGAAATTGTGAAAACCAACGTCTATTGCTCTTCAGCATGAACAGGAGACGAATATCGACATAAACAACCCTTGTTGACCTCTATAATCTGATTTTAAAAGCAGGATTAGCCCGTTTTATACATCGCCCAATGGCGCTATTGGACTCCGAGTTGGTGTTAATCCATGTTCTAGACCAACTATGATGTTCTTGGTCGAATGGGTTATTTAACAATTTGAACAAGTGGGTTAATTAATAAGGTATTTCTTATAACAAGCTGGTTGAAATGAAATATATGATATATTTAATACACTGTATGTGGAAGGACTTCTCTTCAGGGCCATTTAAAAAAGAAAAAAAGGGGAAATCGAGTGTGTTTTTATCTGTTGTAGGTTTTCGACGAACATAATTAACCGGCCACTCCCATTTCTCATCGACAGTGACGAATATAATTGTGAAAGCCAATGACGTCACGCTTTGCTTTGGACACGAATATTGACCTGAACATCACCTTGATTGGTGTGTAATCTGATTTTAATGCATAATAATCCCATTTTGTGGCGCCGTTGGAAAAATGTATTAATTCATTCATTCATTCATGTTTCTCCGATCTTCCCTCGGGTCACGGGGAACCTGTGCCTATATCAGGCATATATGGGCATCAAGGCAGGATACAAACCTGTATGCAATTCTAACCCATCACACACACATTCACACACTAGGGACAATTTTCCACGGTGCCAATCAACCTACCGTGCATGTTTTTGGACCGGGAGGAAACCGGAGAACCTGGAGAAAAACTCCCTGAGGCACGGGGAGAACATGCAAACTCCACACACACAAGGCAGAGGCGGGAATCGAACCCCCTTACCCTAGAGGTGTGAGGCGAACGTGCTAACTGTCACAAAATGCTAACTCAGACCAGATTTCTCTTTTATTGATTTCTCAGATAATTGTTGTCCATTTTGAGCACAACATTTTATTGAAAAAGAAGCACTTATTGAATAATTATGGAAGGAGTGTCCAATGTGTTCGTTTTCCACCATTCATTCATTCGTTTTCTACCGCTTTATCTGATCTTCCCTCGGGTCGCGGGGAGTCTGTGCCTATCTCAGGCGTCTATGGGCATTAAGGCAGGATACACCCTGGATGGAATGCCAACCCATCGCAGGACACACACACACACACACACACACGTTCACACACACATTCATACACTAGGGACAATTTTGCAAGGTGCTAATCAACCTACCGTGCATGTTTTTGGACCAGGAGGAAACCGGAGAACCCGGAGAAAAACCCCCTGAGGCACGGGGAGAACATGCAAACTCCACACACACATGGCCGAGATGGGAATCGAACTCGGACCCTGGCGGTGTGAGGCGAACGTGCTAACCACTAAACCACCGTGCCCCCCGTTTTCCACCATGAGGAAGAAAATTGTAGGCTCTCGTAGCTTTTATGGGAATCCGACTGTGACCTTGTCGAATCCGATTGTGATCCTTTAACTAGACATGGACATTTCCTGAAGAAAATACTAGTGGTGCTTGACGATGCAAACCGCGGCTCCGGGCACGACCTTGAACCCTGCTGGGCGTTTTGTTTTTAGTGCTGACGTCGAAACGCGAGCTTGTTCGGAGAAACGAGCGTTTAGTCGACCTTTTGGCTATTCTTTTAAAGGGGGCGGAGCCAGTGACGTCACATGATGTCGTGAAAGTAGCCGGCATCCGACTGCTGCCGACGCACCACATGACCCCGCAGTCAAGCCTGCTTCGACATGGACATGCACACATATTGAGAATGTACAAGATGAGGTGTGATAAGAAATGGAGCAGTTATAGAGCAACAAAAGCAAGAAGGAATGTTTTTTTTTTTTTTCATTTATATTGTGTGTGGAAAAATTTTTTTACGATACCCTCGAACAAAGGAAAACAGAACAGAACGGAATGCCAAAAGAAAAGAGCTGAGGAGGAATAACACACTAAAGAGACGAATATAATGTGCTTTGGCTAAAGGGGTCTCCAGTGATTAAGGCACATGTGACAGATTTCTCTGCCCAGGGATTTTCTTATGCTTTATTGAAACACAGCCAGACCGAAACACAATCCAGGACACCACGGACTACACACACTGTACCGGCTGGGATGTTAATGATGTGAGTGTTAAATGCTGCTAATAATTAACAGAATGTCAAAATAATTAGAATAAGTACATTTTTAGTGATGCTTGTAAAAACATCACTATTATAACCTCTCTCGCTTCTCGTCCCGCAGATTTTTGTCCGATCGTCACAAATCATCCCTCATATCGTGCGCCCCCTATGGTGTGAAGTGTGCTATTACTTTTATAAGGAACCGACCCCGAACCAGAATTTTTTCCCATAGAAAATGAATGGGGCCGAAATTTCGGGCCTTATATTTTGGCCTACGAGCATCTGTCATGCTTATGTGGCAAATCCACTGGTAGGGGGTCCGGAGTGGATCACGATCATATATCTCCCGAACCCCACACACATTCGGAATTTCGGGAAATCCTCAACATTCCGGCCCCTTAGGGAATGAATAGAGGCTCTCGGGCCTGTGTTCGCCCGACATGCACATTTGACATATCCACTCATAGGTGAGATGGAGTGGCTCGCGAACATATAACTTCTGCATGGCGTCACATTTTGTGGGAAACGCCGTTTTGTGCCCAAACGTGAAAAATCTGCGAAACTGCGAAACTTGGACACAGGGTCATGTGACATGTCTAAACGCTCAGTCCAAAAAACATGCACGGTAGGTTGATTGGCACCATGGAAAATTGTGTATGAATGTGTGTGTGAGTGTGAGTGTGTGTGTGACCTGTGATGGGTTGGCATTCCACCCAGGGTGTATCGTTCCTTAATGGTTCAAATCCCACCACCAGCACCACCTAGAAGCTGCCCCTAGTGGTTAAAAAAGGTTAAAACTGGGTTGTTTTTTATTTTATTTTATTTTAGTCCTTTTAACTAGATTTAAGTGAACCTCGCTTGTTTCAAGGAGGGCATTTATTTGCAGTGTAGAGGAAAATGAGAGGGAAAGAAAATAGAAGACAGGAGAAGGAAGAGGAGGAGGAGAAGGGGGGGGTCTGATGGTGAAACTGAAACGAGTCAAGAACAGAATTAGCTTTAGCTGAGTGAGTGCAGGGATTAGGGTGCCAAGAGAAATGGACCGCTGTTTAGACTGGGATTTATTATTTAAACTTTTCCGTTCTTCGTTGCCCCCCAAACACGCACACCTACCCACACAAACACACACACACACACACACACACACA
>JACRUU010000014.1:7118171-7123171 GCA_030449085.1 Kryptopterus vitreolus
GTCACTCAAGAGAGTCAGAGATAACAAGATATCCTTCCAAGTCCTCCCAAGTTGCTGACCCCATGACTTCACTTCGGTGGAGAACGGTGGGATTCTGACAGCTTTGCTGAGCCCAGAGGAGAATTCTGCGAGTTGGAAATGGAGTATCAGAAGACGGTGAAAATAAAAACGTGCCTTTTTTCCCACCCATTTGGACAATCTGCTTACAGAATTTGGCAGACATTTGCATAATTTGGCAGATTCCTTTATCCAAAGGCGACTTACAACTGAGCAATTAAGGGCCTTGCTCAAGGGGCCACTAGCCGCAGCTCGGATTGGTACTGGGATTTCAACCTGAGACTTTCCAATCCAGAGCCCAATGCTTCAACCACCGAGATCCACCTGCAATTACATTTAAGGCATTTTGGCAGACGCCTTTATCCGAAAGCGACTTACAACAGAGCAATTAAGGGCCTTGCTCAAGGGCCCACTAGCAGCAGCTTGCTAGTACTGGGACCTTCTGGTCCAAAGCCCAATGTCTTAACTACAGAGCTACCACCTACATTCATGGCATTTTGGCAAACCGCCCTTATCCAGAATGACTTACAACTGAACAGATGAGGGTTAAGGGTCTTGCTCAAGGGCCCACTAGTGTCAGCTCAGGTACTGGGATTTGAACCTGTGACCTTCAGGTCCATAGCCAAATGCCCTAACCAGTGAGGTACCACCTACATTTACATTTACAGCTTTTTTGCAGATGCCTTTATCCAGAGCGACTTACAACTTCCTCAACTTACAACTTCCCCTTCCTCAAGGGCCCACTAGCAGCAGCTCGCTGGTACTGGGACCTTCTGGTCCAAAGCCCAATGTCTTAACCACAGAGCTTCCACCTACATTCATGGCATTTTGGCAAACGCCCTTATCCAGAGCTACTTACAACTGAGCAATGGGTAATGGTCTTGGTCAGGGGCCCACTAGCATCAGCTCGGTGATACTGGGATTTGAACCTGCCTTAACCACTGAGCCACCACCTACATTTACATTTACAGCGTTTTGGCAGATGCCTTTTTTTTCAGAGAGACTTAAACTGAGCAATTAAGGGTCTTGCTCGAGGGCCCACTAGTGACAGTCCAAGTACTGGGATTTGAACCGAATGCCTTAACCAGTGAGCTACCACCTACATTTACATTTACGGCATTTTAGCAGACGCCTTTATCCAGATCGACTTACAACTGAGCAGTTGAGGTCTTGCTCAAGGGCCCACAGCTCAGGCACTGGGATTTGAACCAGCAACCTTCAGGTCCAGCGCCTAGTGCCTTCACCATAGAGCTACCACCTATATTTGCATTTACTGCATTTTGGAAGACACTTTCATCCTGAGCAACTTACAACTGAGCAGTTGAGGGCTAAGGGTCTTGCTCAAGGGTCCACTAGCGGCAGCTCAGCTACTGGGATTCGAACCTGCAACTTCCAGGTCCACATATCCAAAGTCATAACCAATGAGCTACCATTTACATTTACGGCATTTTGGCAGACGCCTTCATCCAGAGTGAATTACAAGGGAGCATTTGAAATATCATTGTTTACTTGATTCAAAAAATAATAATAATAATTGTTTTGCCAGTAAGTGAAAATGTACTTATACTTTAGAGCACGGCGTTACTGGGAAATTGTCTATTTCTCTATTGTGCTTGCCAACAATAGCAGCATGACTCGGCAATATCGATGACAAAGGTTTTCCCCTTTGTCATCAAAGTTTGCATGTGGATTTTTGCACACGCCACCTTCCACAGTGTCACGGTATTAAAATGAAGAAAAGAAAAGAAAAAGAGATAGATAGAGAGAGAGAAAAGAAAAGATAAATTAAATTCACGGAGTTTAGCTTTGACAGATGAAGTTACAGTGTGAGAAATCTGATCTCTGTCGAAGTTTCTGCAGCCCTTTAAAGTGCAGCCTCATTAGAGCGTCTAAAAGCCCGGAGACCTTGTTCGGCACAGACGTGTTTCCAGCCTGTCTGCTTTGCCCGATCGAGTGGTACTCTGCAAGGAGGGTGAGAAGGGAAAGGGAGGGAAAAAAAAAAAAAAGAAAAAGAAAGGAAGGAAAAAAAAAAAAAAAAAAAGAAGAGTTGGCTGGTGGAGAAAATTGTGTTGCATGTCAGCTCTTTAAATATCAAGCGTGTCATGCAGGCAGAGGGTGGAAACAGCCCGGCCACATTTGCCCTTTTCATAACGTCTGCACCGCAACTGCTGGATGGCAACAGGAGATTTCGCGGTGCAGCTCCGTCGCGAAGTAAAACAAAACCCTGTGTAAAAGATGCGTATTGGAGATGAAGCTTTCTTTCATTGTGAGGAATCTCGTCGTTTACAGCTTCACATCCAGAATATAGCGTCGATACCCTGTGTGTGTGTGTGTGTGTGTGTGTGTGTGTGTGTGTGTGTGTGTTTTTTCCCCCCCTACACTCAGGGTTGACAGCGACTTTCATCAATTCCCTCTTATTGACGCTTACACAATCTGGAGTGACTGGCAGCTTGGATGCCGCGGGTACTTAAGCCTTCTGGCGCCGCCGCAACAAAAAACTTATAAGCCCCGGCTTCCTCTTGGGTAAATTCTCGCTGTCGGGGAGTTTTCACAGACAAAAGAAGAGATTGACAGTCGAAGCAATAATAGAGTGAGCGGGCTTGAAATGAAAACAAGAAAGCCACGGACATACACTGCAGTCTACAAGCCAGTGTATTCTATACCTTCTGGAACTGTCGGTTCTTTATTAGTGGTGCTTGTAAAAGAATCACTGTTATAATCTCTCTCAGGCTTGGCTCAAATTTTTCGCGCGTAACTCGTCCCGCAGTTTTTGTCCGATCCTCACGAATCATACCTCATATCGTGCGGTACGACGGTGTGAGGTTTGCTATTACTTTTAGAAAGAATCACCCTGCGGAATTCCGAACCCGGGGTCAAAAAGTAGGAATTTTTTCCTATAGAAAATGAACGGGGTAGAAATTTCGTGCCTCGCAGCTCGACATATCAACTCATAGAGGGTCCGGACTGAATCGCGATCATACACCTCCCGAACCCCACACCTGTTCGGAATTTCGGGAAAGCCATGATATTCTGGCCCCATAGGGAATGAATGGGGAAATTTGACGCTCCGCTGTTCGGCCCGTGTTCGCACATTTGACATATCCATTAGTAGGTGTGATGGAGTAGGTTGTGAACATATAGCATAGCGTCACATGGACGCAAAACGTGAAAAACGTGAAACTCGGACACAGGGTCATGTGACATGTCTAAACGCTCGGCACATTGATGGGAGTCGGACGCTGAATAATTTGATGATGTCGAACAAGATAGCATTTTGAAGTCAATGCTAAATATTAAACGGACCAGGCTCTCTCATGGACGTTTTGCATTTACATTTACAGCAATTGGCAGATTCCTTTATTCAGGGTGGTTCACATTCATCTTATTCATACAATATACAATACAAGCAGATGAAGGGCCTTGCTAAGGATCTACCAGAAGTACACTTGAAGTAAAAATCTTCTACCGCTTTATCCGATCTTCCCTCGGGTCACGGGGAGCCTGTGCCTATCTCAGGCGTCTATGGGCATTAAGGCAGGATACACCCTGGATGGAATGCCAACCCATCGCAGGGCACACACACACACATTCACACACACATTCATACACTAGGGACAATTTTCCAAGGTGCCAATCAACCTACCGTGCATGTTTTTGGACCAGGGAGGAAACCGGAGAACCCTGAGAGAAAAACCCCCTGAGGCGCACGGGAGAGAACATGCAAACTCCACACACACATGGCCGAGATGGGAATCGAACCCGGATCCTGGTGGTGTGAGGTGAACGTGCTAACCACTACGCCACCATGCTCCCTCCCAAGTAAACTTGTCCCTAATTAAACGTTTCCTTCACTAGAATACTGCACTACTCTTCCCACCACACAACATATTCCGTGAGAATTTTTCCAGGTCGACTCCAACAAGGAACATGGAGAGTTGCGGAAGCCCGGTCATTACGCTTTAAATGGGGCGTATAGTGTACAGTAAATCACCGGGTTCAGAAGGTAATAATACGAAGTTTCCCTTCGGTAAATCCACAGAAGGTAACAGGCTTAGACTTGAACTGCAAATGTTCTAGTGATGGAAAGCCTCTCAGCCGTACATAGCCACGGGTCATCTGGGTGATTATATGGAGATGGAATACTGTAAAAGGATAACAGAACGAAACCAAGGAAGTGTGAACTGTGCTTGCGACGGAAAGTAAAAGAGTAACAAACAGTCACCTGCAAAAATGTATATGGTTTCATTCATTCATTCATCTTCTACCGCGTTATCCAATCATCCCTCGGGTCACGGGAGAGTCTGTGTCTATCTCAGGCGTCTATGGGCATTAAGGCAGGACACACCCTGGACCCTTTGGAATGCCAACCCATCACAGGACACACACACTCACACACATTCACACACACATTCATACAATAGGGACAATTTTCCAAGGTGCCAATCAACCTACCGTGCATGTTTTTGGACCGGGGAGGAAACCAGAGAGCCCGGACCCGGAAAACCCCCCCTGAGGCACAGGGAGAACATGCAAACTCCACACACACATGGCCGAGACAGGATTCGAACCCGGACCCTGGAGGCATGAGGTGAACATGCTAACCACTAAGCCATCGTGCCCCTTATATGGTTTCAGTTTCAGTGTGTATGGATTTTCCCCACTCAAACTGCAGATGCCATTTACTGCATTAAGCCTAACATATCCTTTCTCAAGCGACGCTGATCTGTCTATTAAGTGTTTATTATTATTATTATTATTATTATTATTATTATTATTATTATTATTATTATTATCTATTCTTACTTATATCATACTGAGGCTCCAGAACTTTGATATTCTTTTGTGCACAATGGCAGTATGTTTTTCCCCTCCTGATAATAACAAAAGTGAACAAAATGAGCACAAAAGAAAAAGGGGCATATCAAAAAAAAAAAAAAAAAAAA